>OY284475.1:33906801-34506801 GCA_958336345.1 Dorcus parallelipipedus
AAACAAGCCAATGGCTCAAGAACAGACTTACACAACATAAAAGTGATTGTAGGATTGGAAAAAGATCTTGTGCATTAGCCATTCATACAATCGATGAGGACCATCGATTTAATTTTGATAACGTTAAAATTTTGGAGAAAGAACCTTCTTATAAAACCAGAATTTTTCTTGAAATGTCTTGTATTCAAAAACATAATGACGTAACTGTCAATTTTAGATCTGACACTGACGGATTAAACAATATTTATTTCAATCTAATAAGTCAGGCCATCTAGCGTCATTTTGTTATTTAAATATTTGTATAAATAAATAATTTTTGTTCAAACATCAACTTCAAAATTCTCAATTTCTAATATATTTTCAAATAATAAAGGAGAAATAAATTATTTTCACCTTCAGTAAGTAAATAATCAGCTTCAATTTTCATAAGTATACAATGTAATTTATTATTGTAGCAATTTTTGGTCCTGATGAAGTAATAAAAACATTACGAAATATTGACCAACAACAAAATATATTTTATTTACAATAGCCGTTAATCCCCGTTAAAAATAATTTAAGAATTGGTTTATATATATATATATATATATATATATATATATGTATTTTTTAAGCTTCTTCTCCAATTTTATGTTTACTACTTTTACATACATCTTTTAGTTTACCGATGTGTGTAAATTTTTAAGGAAAGATGTTTAGGTACTCAGCGTTGATTTTCTTTAGGTCAATTTATTTTAGGTCTCTCTACTTTAAGTGCCACCGGAATATATTGAAATGTCCGCCATTTAATAACTGAATAATTAAGGAAATATCTTTTCAAAATTTTCGTCAGTTCCGTCGGAAGAGACATGGTTTGAATATGAAGTGTTTTCGACATCCCACCGTTCAGGATGCGACCACAGCTAGAGTCAAACTGATCGAACTGTACGTTTAACTGAGTGAATTTCGCAGTTTATCGTTGCAAAATAGAATCTGGTAGCTCAGACCTGACAACTGCGTGAATACCTGCCTAAACTGCACAGTTCACACAGTTTATCGTTCAAATATGACATCAAACGTAAAAAACTGGCACAGTTTATTGTTCAAATATGACATCAAACGTGAAAACTGGGCAGTAAAACTAAGAGTGTGTGGGCCTCTTTAGGATACTAGGATACAACCAGAATTAAGTGTCGTCACAAATTAAAATACAAGAGGAGCAAAATCTCATAAAATTCAACAAAATTAGAACTTTAACGTTAATTTTTCATGACTGCTCCAAGAAAGTAAATCGTAAAAACTGGTTTTCATTGTTTGGTATTATTCGAAATCACGTTTATTAGAGCGTATCAGAATTAGTAATAATTCGAACACTTCAATTTTCCAGAAATTTCTCTGTGGAATTTTTTGTTTTCCGTTATTTCGCGATCAAAAAATTTGCGCAACAAAGGGCGTTGTGCAAACATTTTTATGGTGTATGTTCATGTTTGAGTTGTTGTGCAACAGCTTGAGTAAATTAAAATCTGTTTGAAATTATTTGTGCAACGGGCGCAGTTGCGCAACAGGTTGAAACGTATATGTGGATGTTGGAAGACGTTTTTTTTTATTGTACGTTTGCACAAACTGTCGTATCGTGTATGAACAAATTTAAATGCACAACACAGTGTTGTACAACAAAAGTTTGCGTAAATTGTTTGACCGTGTATGGACCCTATAAGAATAGCATTTCCAAAAGGTTGAAAAAAATTCACAACAATTCCGCACATTAATAATGCTCAAGTACTTTTTGAAGTATCATTCAGAATATTCTAAAATCAATATTCACAATGTCAGCAACAGCAGATGTATTAAGTACTTACTAAGAGAATAATTACGATATCTAAGTTTTCGTATCTTATAATAAAATCCTGCGTAATGGAAGGTGATATATTTAACCGCACAATTGAAACAAATTACACAAGTGGAACGACAGGACTGGGTTAATGACACAAAAAAGAAACCACAACACAACGCAGAAATCAAGTTTGCGCTTCGCAACGTTTATTAAAATTTCTGGTTTACGAATTAAAAACACGACTGCTAATGACGCAAATGTCGTTTATTATTCCAGTTATGTAACTTCGAGGCGCAAAAGAATTCCACATAAATACCTTACCACCTGAAGCTATAACTAGATGGTGTGTAAACGTGGCTAATAAGTACTTGCAGCGCGAGCGGATGATTTTTAAACAAATTCCAACCATTAACGGAATTATACGTTGTAGTGAAAGACTGAGGCTAAAGTTTATTCGAGTAGAGCTATGTATCTTTACTAGAAGAATCTTGCTTTTTGGCTTTACTTTTCAAACGTTTTCACAATACTTCCCAACAGAATAATATACTTCCTATACATCGCATCGCTTCCTACTTTTTGCCCAGAAATAAAAATGTCTTGTTGAGCGAGCCCTATTATTATACTCAGGCAACACCTATCAGTAATCGCAAAATGAGATTTCAAAATGAGATTTTTCATTAATTTATCAAAATACAGTTTAGAACATTAAATTATTAATGGGCTCATTCAACATTTTTTATTAAATATTTTTTGGATATGTTGTAAAATAAGTACACTGAAATTCAAAAAGAAATTTTTTTTGAAAAAAAAATAATAAAGTAGAACTTGTGTGACATCATTGTATCCATCTTCCAATGTATTGTTTATGCAATTAATTTGGTAATTTGGGCGCCATTCTCAACTTTTCAAATATTAAGCAACTTTGAACTCGAATGACTTTTAATATAATTTTTTTTATAAGTAAATTTGTTTAAGTAAAATTCGTTTTTAAGTCAAAATATTGGGTTTTTGATATTTAAAACCATTTTTGAAATTAAGTGAATGGGCCCATTATTATTAATTAAATAAATTCTTAGATTAAAAGAGATTTATAAAAGTTTTTAGATGCTGTCAACGAGAAATCTTTCTTATATATTTTTTTTGCGAAAAATAATTTTATCCGTTAATTAGTGTGATACTAAATCTTTAACAGTAAACATTAATAGTTTATATATTTTCAAGACTTTTAGATAAAATATTCCAAACATATTAATTTTAGTTCTGATTCTACGTAAAAATTAATCACCAATTTTATAACTGCAATAGATTGGACAGTCGCAAAATCAGTTTAAAAGTCGACGTACAAGACCGACAATAAAATGTTTTAATTCAAAATTAATATATTTTTAATTGTTTTCTAACATTAAATGAAATTAATTTACAGTTAAAATACATAACACAATTATAAATTAATTTCGTTTAATATAACAACTTTTTATTCCTGGTAAGTTAAATGACAATGAAAATTCTCACATGATACCAGTAAATGCAGGTAATCAAAAACAAAAACAGTTAAAGGTGTTCGAAAAATAATTCTTAAAATAACTAAAAGTAGATTTATGAAGTCCTTGACAATTCGTCCTTTAAAATGAAATTCTGGGAGTTTCTTTATTCTGAGTGCGCGTAGATATAAGCAGTGTCTGTAAAATCCGAGCAAAAAACATTATATTAACGTCGAATGTAATTTGCCGTAATAAAAAATGACAAAAACCACGACGCTAAATTAACAAATGTCTACACTAATTTCATTTCACCTAATCATATTTTACATATCAAATTAATTTGTACATGCAAATGTAAACACGGTTATAAACATGATACTTTATAATGTGTATTTAGAAATGTTCATATGCAACTCGACATAAATTATAATTTTATTTCGAACGGAAGTAGGCAGCAGTCAGCGAAGTGGCTATTATAAACTTAAATTTAGTTTGCAAAGCACCATTCGAGACCCACAAAAATACCTACTTAAATAATTTACCAGGCAATTATCATAAAAATAAAGCACAAGGATAGGCGAAGCGTTCATTAAGAGCAGATCTGGAAAACATAAAGTACGACAGCGACTTTCGTGGCGTGTGGTTAACAAATAAATCGTGCAATTAAGTGGTGAGGTCGCTGGAAAAAATCGAAACACTGTTTACATCCGGTTGTAATATAATATTGCCTTTCGTTCAACATGAGCGCAGATCTTCGCAGAACGACTTGGTATAGATCCATCAAGAGAGCTGAAAGATTTGACACTTTTAAGAGTCTCGCAACATTAGCATCCTAAGTCAGACCCAGTAAATTTTGGTGGTGGTAATTGTGTTTCTGTGTAAAAGGATATCTTTCGAATCCTTATAACAAGGGTGTGTATAATTTATGTCATATTTAGGCGCCAGATTTTTCAAATTGTCTTCACACACACTCCAACTTCTAGTAGAATGCTAAATGAATATGGTCAGTACAAAAAATAAAAATAAATAAAAAGTGACCAAAAAGTAAAGAATGAGTTCACCGTATGCATAGAGGGCGAAGAAACAACAAGCCCAACTTTATGTCTCTGTAATGCGACCTGCTAGGCGACTAATGACACCCACATGCGACTCAGGCCAAAAAACCAGCGCATATTTCACGCATTGCTCCTGCCTTGTCATTTATCCCCGTCTAAGATACATTCCCCGGCAAGATTCACTCGAAAAATACCACTAAAAACTTTCTGTCTGCCTCTTTTGTGTTCATGGCGGTCCTCTATTCGTGTCTCTTTCGATTTAGCTTTCTCGGAAATTAAATGCTTTACCTTTTTTTTTCACTAATTTAATTTGGATGCTACAGTAACGTTACGCCAAAACACCAATTTGGAACGTAGAAATCAAAACTTCCTACGCGGACCACTTTACATTGAAACATTAAGTGCAAATCGCGTTTGTTTGGGAAGTTATTTAATTGTGCGCACTTAAATAATAATAATTTATTGCAAGTTTTTACCATAAAGAAATAACAACTGTCTGAATAAAAACCTTGTCAAGTAGGCTACAATTAGTAATTCTGTTATGTAAATAACAAAATTCTCGATCACTTGACCTACTTGACCAGGTTTTTATTTAGACGCTCGTTAGTATATGGAATGTTACTTCTGAAACAGGAGATTACGCACTTATAAAAAATTACACAAAAAGGTTTAAAATCTTATACAAATTCATCATTTTTCTAATAGTACTCCAAATAGTTTTTCATTTTTAGACCAACACATAAGAAATCACACGAAAATTGTCCTAACAAAATGTAGTATTGCCAGCGACACCAAAGTTACCTAAATAAGTGAAAAATATTAAGATTAATTAAAAAATCTATATTTACATAATTTGTTTTTTTTCTTTTGTAATTTTTTTTTCTTTTAGAGATTGAAGTTATTGAATATAATGAAGTAATTAAACAATTCCTTGCTCTTCTTGAATAAAAATAAAATTGTATATTGAAAGAAAGTAAAGTACTTTCTAATTTTGTTTAAAAATTTAATTTGGTGACCGGTTTTGGTTTTCGTAATCTTCCTCGGACTGCTATCGTCAAAATTATAATGAATTAAAAAATATTTGTCATTGTATTTTAAATTCAATATAATTTTGAAGACAGATTACGAAAATCGATACCGATCTCTAAACTAAAATTTTAAACAAAATTAGAAATCAGTCTACAATTATTATACACCTAATTATGGAAAACAGTAATAAAGAAAATTACTTAAATGATACATTTCCATTTAAGTACAATAAATGTAAGAAATGTTTACCATCCACAGCTGCATGGTCATCAATTGCTTAAGTACAGAGCAAGACAGAACAAGTAGTTCAATAAAAATGTTATAGGAAGACATTACTAATCCGTTATTTTTTATTTTAAAGTCAAAACAGTCGAAATCAAAATCATTTCGCACAAAATTTACTTTCTCAAAAGTGCATAAATTACTGGAACGTCGCGTCGTCCACTTGGCGATTTAGCACTTGTATGAATAATACTTCTGATGCTTAATATTAAGCAGATCAAATTCATATTCTTGTACATAAATCGTTTCCATATATTTCAATAAACAAAATAATATACATGTATAGTTGGGTTCAAAAAATCGAATACACTTAATTTTCTCTGGTTTAATTCGTTCGTGTCAGTGACACTTTTGATGTCAACATGGCAGCGGTTAACTAATTCCTACTAAATAAGAGGAAGTTGGTCAACACAGACTGCATCCAAACATTATAATTTGCTGAAAGTAAATATTTAAAGGTAATAGAAATTTTATTTTTTTAAACGCTCTGAAATTCTAGTTTTAAAATACTCATTTTTATAGTCAAATATAATCTGTTTAAAAAAATAAGATTTCAGATTTGAAAGAGGCAGATTTACATTAATATTAATATATGTATATTTTCTTGAAATAGTGCCCGAACTGAGTGGTGAAAATAATGTAATAATTAGAGAGATGCTAAAAATATTGAAAAGTCACGGAACACCTCCTTCCAGAATCACAAATCGAGTTCGCAGTGTTTGTGCAGTGCCGTTCGCTCGAACCGTGTGTTCGTTGCAACAACGTAGCTACTAACCGCGATTGAAAAATATTCAGTTTTACGCTGAAAGTATGAATTTTATTTTTGATTTATTGAAAATGTTTCTTTAATTAATTATTGTCCTTGATTTTTAATACATAGATTAGGTATGCTTTATTCAATTACTCTGCCTTAATATTCGGCTTGAAAAGTGTATCACTGCAAGGAAATTTTGCGAGAATTTGACTGCTTATAAAAAATCGCGCTAAAAAAGTTGAAAATAATTTTTAGGTATCCCACTCTAACACAAGTAAACTATGTACTTACAAAAGTGAGTGGTGTTTTTAAATTTTCTTGGGTAAGATTTGTTTGTTTTGCAGCTAACAAAATTATGCGTGTACAAAAAATTCCAATTTCCGAACATGGGACATAACTTCTTTATTTATGATTTTTTTCGAAATCTGTGAAAACATTCCTGAAGCAACTTTTTACGCTTGATTTAATGTCGAATGTACTTTACTTCATGGGCCTGCAAGTGTAATTTCAAACTCAAACGATCCTCTTCAATATATCAGCAATACTGCGAAGTCTACACGGCTCGAATGAGGACGGCGCTACTGCCACATGTAAAAGTAGTGGTAGGCGATAACTATTTTCCGCATCTCTCTGGTAATGATATTTCTTTTGAAGAATAGGTACACTGTAAAAATGTTACAGCGATAATCGCGGGCAACTTTATGACCCGCGATTCAGCCCTATACTGTATTATTTTACGTTATACATAACGTGCCGTTATCGGTGATTTAACGTTACGAAGTTACTTTGGTATGCTATATCACATAACGCCGCACGTTAAACAAACGTACCACGTTATATTTGCGATGTAACATATGAAATAAATAACATAACCGTTTGAGGTGGTGTTAAGTCGTAGTTTAGCCTGAATTTTCAACAGTTTTTAAATTTAATAATATGTAATAATTTAATTTCAGTTTTTTCAAAATTTCTCAATGGAAATTTAAACAAAATAGCAAGTGTGGCATATCAATGAATTCAAAAAGAAATGTACTCTCTGCCTGTCTTGGCTCTGCAAAAACAAAAACGAATAGCTCTAGGAATAAAGTACGTTCGGCATTAAACCAAGCGTAAAAAGTTGCTTCAGGAATGTTTTCACAGATTTCGAAAAAAGTCATAAATAAAGAAGTTATGTCCCATTTTCGGAAATTGCAATTTTTTGTTTTTCTCGATTGTGAAGAAACTATTAGAAATATTTCGAATTTCTTAACAGATAATTAATCACCATGAAATTTGGCCACTTTGCTTCCATTTAACCGATTATCTTCTTATAATAAGTGAGATCCCTCTGCTGGCCCTCGAATTTCAATCACCCCGTAGAGCAAAATTATCGATATATCGATACTAGAATGATCAAGTGGGTAGTCGGTTTTTTCGTTGCTACTTTTGTTTGGAGGTCCTTTTTTTTTGGTCATCGATATATCGATATGTCGATATATCGATTTTTATCGATGATTGAAAACTATCGATATTCGATAATAAAATTTCATTATAGCACAGCCCTATCTGTGACTGAAATTAGGTATTTTTTGGTTGAAGTATGGCAGTATTGTTTAGTAAATATAATACAAAGGTATGTTTATGATACTTTAAAAGTGAACTCATTCAAGAAACAAAACAGTTAATTACGTCTTTTCCGTTTGGCAAGGCAGAAATTTTCCTAGTGAAATTTTATTTATATACAATTATTACAATTATTTACCTATCACACTCAGTTAAATTTATTTGCAGGATTATATGGTATAAATAGTTTAAGGCCTAGCTGTTATTAATAACAGTTTTCTCAAAAAATCTATTTCGTAAACTTTCAAACTGTTATTGTAATTGCCAATCAGACGCAAATCATGTGGTATTTTATAAACATTCACTAATAAGATTATAAAACATTCACATGATATTGTGACGATTCAACAACACTTGACACGAGCTACATGCGTCAGAAGCTGACGCGCCATAGTCTGGAAGCTTCCGAAGAGACAGCCGTCGCTTCGAGATAGTTCCGTCGGCGGTATAATCGAAACAGACATTCTGGCGCCTCCGAGAAACTCCACGTAAATGAGCCCGGATTATAAAAGCAAGCGACTGGGAATGAAGAGTTAGTTCGCATTAGAGCTTAAAACTGATCGCTCGACTACTGAAATAAATTAGTGTTATAATGTAACTAAATAAATTAATTAATAAAGTATATAAATTAGTGTTTTATTATAATGCGTTAAAATAAATTAGTTTATTAAGTATATCGTGTTTCGTTTTAAAATAAAAATTAATCGACCCCTAAAAACGTAACAATATATTCCATTTATTATTAATAAAATAAAATCGAATGTTATTGAAGTAAATAAATGAATCTGTGTTACCTTTTCAGCAGCTCTCCTTGGACAAAGAGAGATACACTTAGAATTAGATTATTTTCTATATTATTAGCTTAATTATACCAAAAGATTAAAATAATTTCTAACTTACTGAAAAACGACAATGAAGCATATAATCTCAAAAAGGAGTTTTTTTGCTAAATTCAAAGTAGTAAGTGCAATTTATCACAATATTATTAATTAATATACACCACCACAATGTGTTAATTAATATAAAACTAATTTAAGAATTTCAAGCAAACACAATTTAGTATGTATTTTGGAGTTTCTAAGGTTTTAAACAAATTACCAAAAACTGTAGAGGTAATGATAATGATCGTAATGTAATAAGTAAACATTAAAAATTTGCAAGTAATAATATGATCGAGATTTATATTTACGTATAAAATTTATCCTTCATTTTTTTACTAATTCAAAATCTTTTTTTGTGTATTTTCGGTTGCAGTAAAATTAATTCTGCCCTTTTCCACAAACCCTTCAATTACATTATATCAACTTTTACGATTTGGTCAGGTGCCCTAATTAAACGGAATGATATCTCCGCATTCGCATCCTCGCAGTGCTATTAGAATTCGCCAAATTACCGTGTTGAACGTACAATGTAAATCGACTCCACTAATTTGACATCTGTTTCGGCTGCTTTTTATTTCTCGAATTAGACGCTAAGCAGCTCGCTACACATGTTCTTTTCACTCAGATAAGATAGCCGTTTTTTGCTGTCATTTTTCGAGTTATTAAAAAGTAATCTTGGGTAGCATTTCATCCATTACGAAGTACATTATGGATTTGGTTAGACATGTGTTATTTTTTTGTGCGCTGCTCCTACGTACACATGAACAAGTTTTATTGTCATTTATCTATGATTTATTAGAACTGAAAATGTGTTTTTAATTTATTTCGGTAGACAGTTTGTGTGCGATATGATTTCTATCAAAACCTCCGGATGACAGATATTAATGATTCATATATTTTTCATTTCGGTCGATGACAATCAAATGAATATACTTTTAGCATCAATTAGGCCAAGTTAGCTAAATTATACATTATATATGATTATACAAGTATTTCACCCTGGAAGTTTTTGTAAAGAAGTTTTGTATGTGTTCCGGATTTCTCTCAAAAGAGCAAAGAGGAGCCACGCGTGGAGTTCTCTGCAGATGTGTTCTGCATAAGTGCATTCTTGTAGGCTGTCGTAGAGACCCTGGCCGACCGTAAGTGCATTTACATGTCGCTCTGATCCAAATATGCGAAAAAATATAGTGTGCTTAGACATAATACGACACGAATGGGAATCGATCACCGTGTTCTTCTGTCGGATGAGCTGTTAGGTGTCGTCGGGCGGAATTTTATACAGAATCTGTGAGCTTCAATTTGTTAGCTTGTAGCAGCTACAAGGGTTTTTAAGTGTAGGTAATGAGTGACTGATTATTTCTTGTTCAGCATGTGACATTACTGTAGAATTTACGCGGCCGAAGTGCGGTTTTATTACTTGACGAAACTAAAAGAAAACACTTTCCTTCACTTTTCCATGCACTAAATATCTTTATTTAAATTTAAGCTATTAGCATAAATTTTAAAATATACGTGAGATATTAATGAACTCGTATTTTGACTGCAATAAGTAGAATTGGCAATGTGTTTATTGAACAGTTGCAGTAAACAGGTGCACTTTCATGATTTACTTCTCACATTCAAATAAAAGAGTACATAATTAAGTTCAAAATTTCTATAACATGGCCTACTTATTCTGTCATTTAGAGCCCATTCAACGAATTTATCGACATTTGCAGTGGTAATAGTACACATCAGTACAAATCCTATTGCATAATAAATGAGTGAGTAGGTACCTACTTGTAGATAAATTGTTCAACAACGTTTCTTTAAAATGAGTATTTCTGTCAAATCTAAAATGGCTTTCCTCCAAAAACTTTTGTTTGATTTATATTACGAATAATCGTAAATCGCAACAAGACAGGCATTTCTGCGGTTGCTCCTTCAACGTAAAACTTTCAATTCCGCCACAGTGTTACAAATGTACTCGAAACAGTAACACAAATCAGTATCAAAAACGAGATAAGTTTTCGGTGTCACGAAAATGTCATTAAGTAACTAGACTTCTCGTTGATGAGGGAAACGTAATGCTTTGTCTAGACCAGGTTAAATAGCAAAGAATCTGCAGAGTCGGTTAGAATAGGCGCCATCGACAGTCTAGATTATGCCGATAACCAACAGTAACTGTAACAGCTATAATTATAGTATTAAAAACCAAAACGCTCCATAAAGTTTTGCAGTTGAAGTGAAACGCGCACGCCTTCGAAATTAACATATTTTAGTATAAATTATTTTAATTGATTTCGATCGACTTTATTTAAAAAAGCGAGCACGCTACATGTGATTAATATCATGAAGTCCTTATAATGGACAAAGACGATCTATAAATTTTAAAATCTCCAATCGATAATTGCGAAAAATGAAACACACGTCTGCTCGTTATTCTGAGAGATCCTTCAAACCTCTTCAAATTACCTCGTTACCAGATGTAAATCATGTCCAGCTGAATTATTGCTTCCTCCCCACATGTAATCTGTCAATAGCAAAGGACAAACAAGTTTCGAATTATTTTCGAATTCAAAATTGAAAAGTACCAGGAAATCTTGAATCATTTTAGAATCTCAAATTTTAAGTAACCATATTTTTAATTATCTGAGTTTTTGCCTCGCCAATTCGTGCTTTACTTTCTTGCGTTGGAAACTTGATTTTTCTCCTGACATATGCATGCACGTTTAAAACAGTAACGTGCGTGTGTGACGGTGCTACTATGCGTGGACCACCCGCAGATTACTGACAGTGCTACTGGCAAAGTTGCTCATGCGTGACGTTATTTGGCACGTAGCAGGCGCTAATGATCGTAGTAAATCTTACTTGAAATAATTAACTTATTATCAGTGGATGCTGAAGACACCGACTTTACCTCGTTGGCACCCAGTAAGGACCACAAATTAAGTATAATTGGTTTCATCATTTTGCATTTACGTAATAATAAGTTTTGTGGCAAATTTTTGCATTTTATTAACAGCTTAATCAAACAAATAAAACTTTTTTGATCCTATAATTGAATATAAATATTGTATTTAGGTCATATTACCATTTATTCGTCGGTTTGTTAAAATAAATTCCTAATAATTTCGACTCTTCAAAGAAATTAGTCTTCTACTTCATTCTAATTTAAATTTGTCAATGAAAATAGTCCTTTGCTTCATTCTAATTTAATTTTGTCAAATCACTGTCTCCTATTTATTACTATTTTCCTAATTCCATCATTATTCTTGTAATGTAAATAGAACTTACAATTTTACGATAAAAGATAATATAATATAAGAAAGAAACAACAGACGACACTTATCAGTTGTTTTATTTAAAAATAAATAAATTTCAACGTTCCGATTATGTAATTTTAAAATTTATTTTTGAAAAATGAATTTGAATAAACAAAATTAATTAAAATTAAAACCTATGATATGTTTGGAAAAAATAATGGAAAAATTAATTTCCAAACTAATTATTTAAATAAAATTAAATCAAAAGTATCTTTAGCGTAGGGGTAAAGCGTCAAACTGTTTTCACTGAAAATAATACCTACAATTGTAATACGTCAAAGAAACAATGGATGTCATATCAATTAAAAACAAAAACAGACCTTCCACTGCTCTTCAAGAAATAAATAGAAACACTTGCTTTCTTATTTTACTATTTAGTTAAAATTGTTTCTAAACTTATAAGGAATTTGAAAAGTTCACAAAATCTACCACAAATTTCAAATTGAATAATTTCTGACGATTTTTTAAACTAAAAACTAATATTAGACAAGAAGTGTTCGCCCTCAAAGCATTAAACTTTAAAGCTAAAGATGAATTAGAAAGACAAAAAAAATGCCGGTACAAACTTTAAAAGAATAAGAAGATATCAAGTTCAATTTATATTTTCCTTACGTGTATTAGACTAAAATATATTAACAAATTTAAAAAAAAAATTGAAATAACACGAAATACTAAAGCCTCATCCACAAACCTTAGGCAGAGCAATAAAGAAGCTTTCTGTTCACAGTAACATAATAATTTTTTTCATGTAAGTATTTCATTTTCCAATTCAGGTGATACAGTGTAATATATGCTTAAAATGCATAAAGGGTTAACATCAACGAACTACATATATTAGTAAACTATAGAACGGCTGTAAGATGCTGTGAGAAGTGGGCACCATGAGAGTTGTGGGTTGAGGTCAACTCGCAGCGCAAAGGATAGGTTTTTAATATAAACAAACTAATTTTATTAAACTTATTATCAAAAATTTACAATAAACCGAATGTTTATTTAATTATTACACTATTTACTTTTTAAACTGCAGTTTATTATACACAAAACAAAAGTGAATGACTCTTACGTTAATTTTGTGTTATACAGGGTGGGCCAACAGTGCGTGGGCGGAAGATTGTGGCTTTATTGTTGAATATTTTTAAAATCTGTGTACGCACTAACATACATATGGGTTAGATGCACAATCTAAAATTATTTAGACAAATACAGGCTGTCCCGTAAGAGTGTGGCAACCCTAACTTGTGTTTTTTTAAATGGAACACCCTATATATTATTGCACGATTCGATAGCTCGTCATTAGTGGATGAAAATAATAAAGGGTTTTTTTGATCTAAAGTTTATGGTTCTCGAGATATTGATGATTTATCGTTAAAAAATGGCAACATTTGTGACTCTGTAAATTATTTATTTTTAAATATTTGACTTTGAAATTTGGTAAATACATTATCTAACTATTGGGAAATAGAAAGGCATGCACAATCGGAAATTTCTTTTAAAACTTTATACAGGATGATCCATTACGCAAAAGACCATTTTTCTAAAAAAAATTAAATGGAACGCCCTGTATGTAATCACACTATTTTAAACACCTTTTGTTGAAGTTTCTCACGGCATAAGTTTTTTTATGATTGGCTATTAAACTTTAGATGTAGGAATTTTTTAAAATTATAAATTTAAAAAACGAAGCCATGATTGTAATTTAATAACGAAAACCTAAAGTTTCTTTGATTCATATTCGTATATTACAGCAACAATAACAACAAACTAAAACTTAACTAACAAAAAAAACTTAATTAAAACACTTTCTTGAAAATTATTACAGGATTTGTAAATATTTTCTATTTAACTTAACATTTAGAAATATCAATTCTTAACAAATTATGTTTGACAAGCTTCGGTTTGAACGTTCAGCATAAATATTACCCTATTATAAACTTAAATTTCAAAATGAATTTTAATAAAGAAGAGTTGATTGATATGATTTACATTCTGGGCGAATGTCGAAGAAATGCCTTACTAGCAAGTCGAGTGTATAAAGAACGGTATCCAGAGAGACGTCATCCGCGTGAAGAATCTTTTATGAATCTTGCTGAAAGATTTGAACGAACGGGCAGTGTTAATTACGAAAAACATGAAAGAGAAAAGACTCATTTGACAGAAGATAATGAATTTCATGTGATATATTCCCTAGTAGAAAATCCTCAATGTATTACACGGCAGTTGAGTAATGACTTAGATTTAAGTAAGACAACAATAAGAAGAAAAAAAAAACATAAGTTTCATCCGTACCATATTCAATTACATCAAGAATTAGTTCAAGAAGATTTTCAAAGACGCAGGACATTTTGCCAATGGTTTAATGAGAAAATTAATGCAGAGAATAATTTTGCAAGTAAAATTTTATTTACTGATGAAGCGACTTTCCATAATAACGGAACTGTAAACAAACATAATTTACACTATTATTCAAACGAAAATCCGCATTTTTTACGAATTGTACATAACCAACATAGATGGTCCGTTAATGTTTGAGCAGGAATAATAGATTCACATATTGTTGGTCCCTATTTTTTTGATGGCACTCTCACTGGTCCGTTATATCTACACTTTCTTGAAAATGAATTCATGCAATTATTGGTGAACATCCCTTATAACGGAATTGAAACAATGTGGCTTCAACAAGATGGAGCGCCACCACATTACAATCGTAACGTTAGAGAGTGGCTGAACCAACAATTTCCAAATAAATGGATAGGGCGCGGTGGACCTGTGAATTGGCCAGCTAGGTCTCCCGATATTACTCCCCTTGACTTCTTTTTCTGGGGCCACATTAAAGAAAAAGTTTATAGAGAGTGTCCTATTAATGTAGAGGATATGAAAATTAGAATAAGAAATGCATTTGCATCGATAACTCCTGTAATGTTATCAAATGTAAGGAACTCTTTGCGTCGCCGAGTTCAAAAATGCATAGAGCAAGATGGGCGTCATTTTGAACATCTTTTAAATTAGTTTTTTTTTTTCATTTACACAATTAGAAAAATGTCGACGTTTTGCTGTACACTGTACTTTCTAAATAAGTGCAGCAAGTTTGATATTTACAAATCATAATAATATAATATAATATAATGTAATAATTTTCAAGAAAGTGTTTTATTAAGTTTTTTTTGTTAGTTAAGTTTTAGTTTGTTGTTATTGTTGCTGTGATATACGAATATGAATCAAAGAAACTTTAGGTTTTCGTTATTAAATTACAATCATAGCTTCGTTTTTTAAATTTATAATTTTAAAAAATTCCTACATCTAAAGTTTAATAGCCAATCATAAAAAAACTTATGCCGTGAGAAACTTCAACAAAAGGTGTTTAAAATAGTGTGATTACATACAGGGCGTTCCATTTAATTTTTTTTAGAAAAATGGTCTTTTGCGTAATGCATCATCCTGTATAAAGTTTTAAAAGAAATTTCCGATTGTGCATGCCTTTCTATTTCCCAATAGTTAGATAATGTATTTACCAAATTTCAAAGTCAAATATTTAAAAATAAATAATTTACAGAGTCACAAATGTTGCCATTTTTTAACGATAAATCATCAATATCTCGAGAACCATAAACTTTAGATCAAAAAAACCCATTATTTTCATCCACTAATGACGAGCTATCGAATCGTGCAATAATATATAGGGTATTCCATTTAAAAAAACACAAGTTAGGGTTGCCACACTCTTACGGGACACCCTGTATTTGTCTAAATAATTTTAGATTGTGCATCTAACCCATATGTATGTTAGTGCGTACACAGATTTTAAAAATATTCAACAATAAAGTCACAATCTTTCGCCCAATCTTCCGGTTGGCCCACCCTGTATACTCGAACTAACGGGCGTCCAACAATTATTGTAGACCTGGGTGGCTGTGGTATCAAACATTTTTAACTAATTATTGCTTCAAATTGCATGTCAAAACATTAAATACGTAAACAAGAATTTATATGTTGTTTGACAGTCAATATTTGAGGCGTTAATTAAACGATGTGAAGTAAGAATCGGCATTCATGTTTGACTCCACAACCACCCAGGACTACAATTATTGTTGGATACATATAAGTACGAGTACAATTCTTAGTTGAAAAATTATATATTCCCGTCATTTTTTTTCCTATTGCTGCAATTTATAACCGAACAAGCAGCGGGCATTTTCTGTTTGTGGAAATTACTCAACAAACAATTCAGTCTGTTGATTAAACTAACGTGTGTCCAACAATTATTGTAGTCCTGGGTGGCTGTAGAGTCAAACATTTTTCACTAGTTATTGTTTCAAATGGCATTAAAACATTAAATACGTAAAGAAACATTTATTTGTTGTCTAACAGTCAATATTTGAGACTTCAATTCAACGATACGAAGTAAAAATCGGCATTTATGTGTGATACCACAGCCACCCAGGACTACAATAATTGTTGGACGCATGATAAACAGGGTGTCCCATAAATAAGGGGCCATACGGTAGCAATGGACCATATACAATAACTTTTTTTCTTCTAATAAAATTACGAAAACAGCATCGTTTGGGAGATATGCTAATGTATAATACTGACTACGAACTTGCCTTCCCTGACCTGCGCAACGGAGGGCATTTCGAACACTTGAAAAATTTCCCAAAAATATTACCGAAGCAGACCACTTTGATTCACATTCGCGGACTCTATATGCACCATTGTGTTAGCCCTCGCATTATGGCCCCTTATTGACGGGACATCCTGTATACTTATCAGCAAATAACGTTAAAGTCACAGTTGGGAGCGCTGTTCCTGAACGTATTCGCTCTTCTATGGTTTACTAGTATAGTTCGTTGGTTAACATATTATGTTACAAGCAGCCGTACGCAATTTGTGTTGAGTCCAAAATTTTGCGGCTACAGTTTCGACTGCGAAGGTTGAGAGAAAGATAAAAGGAACGTTTAGTTTTCAGTGACAAATACTCTCATTTCTTTAAGACTTCGAAAATTATATTTGTCAATTCAAACGGTGTAGTGTAACATAAATGCGCTCGAAGAAAGTAGCAAGTTTTTTAAAGTAGCAAGTTTTTTTTAAAGTAGCAAGTTTTTTTGAGACTAGGATTAAACGAATTACGCTAATTAAAAAAACAAAAAAAAAGTAATATGCCCCAGTGCAAATGAAATACTTGTTTTTTCCTTGAGATGATTTAAAATGGTTTTTGTCAACTCAGGCGATACCATGAGGTACATAGAATTATGAATGACTATGAATATTTGGTTTGTTAACGGAGTCGATTGTCACATATATTCGTTAAAAAATATTGGAAGTAGAAAAATGCTACAATTGCAATGTTAGAAAATAATTATTCAGTAAGTGTTATTGTTGAATAGTTTGGCGTATTAATTTTTATTTTCATAATTCATTGTTCATTGAAAATAATACACACATTCAAAATAAGCTCTGGTATTCCCAAATTATAAAAGGACACACTAGATTCTAATACATTGTGATCTAAGCAAATGTATTGTTACGATTTCGGGGTTCACAAATTGTAATCGTTGTTTATTTTAAAAAGACTTGAATGTCTACGATCATTTAACATAATGAAAGCACAATAATATCGAGCTGAATGCTTGTCTAACAAAATAACACACAATAAAACTGATTTAAATATCCCACTGCCTTCTAGAATAGCGGAGAACAAAGATAGAACATTCCAGAAAATTCTACTACCATTCGCTGCGAGTCTGGAATACACTAGAATCTTGTCTGCATCATAGATGGCGCGACCAGTCTAAAAAATAGAATTTACCTCACGGAATGTAACAGTATTAATGAAATAGGAATATTAACTTTTTACCATGAAATTAGATTATTTTATAATTTTGTTTCGTGTATATTTTTTAATTCATTGTTAAGTACTTAAAGTCGGTTAGATTTTGTCAAAATAAAATTATTATCACCAAGAAATTCGTGAGGCTTTCCCCGTCGATTCTTTCACAGGTAAATAGGAAAGTGCAGATGCACACATTCATTAATTTACACGCGTCCTGGTGGACCCGATAGCGGTATCGATACCAGTACAAGGTCCGCTAATGAAACACGGACCTGCAATCAGCTGTCCTGGGGTATCCCTGGAGGGTAGGCGTGAACACAACCCTCTAGTGCATCGATGAGATGCTGCAATATCCATGTTTAACACTGGCGCTCTAATGAATACATTCCGATCCTCGATTTTATGACGTACCAAATGATTAATTTCGCCGTGGTAAGTCGGCGAGTTTTTTATTTTTGGTTTATTTTGCTTTTCTTCTCCGTCTGCCCCTTTGCGATTCACCAGTTACATTTGCGTCGTGGAAACTTTCATAATATAATTAACTCATCTATCGCGGTCAAATAAATAACTCATGTCAACTTGGCGCTTGGGAACCGGAAGCCAACTAAATTCATGAAATCCTAAGTCGTTGTCCTTTAGCGCAAGTTGCTTTCTTATTGCAAGAAACAAAGCAGTCTAGTCGACCACAAATTTAACTTATGAATAAAACGTAATATCAAGGACATTGGATAAACAACGGCGGCGATGAAACTAAGGATCCAAGTAATCATATTCACGAAATAAATTGTTTCAAAGGCGTATATTTGAGAGAAGATACTTGTGATGTTTACTAGTGGAATAGGATAGTTTTACTGCCTTATTCTGAACGTATCGACGGTTTAACACAATTATAATGTAGCATTGGTATGACATATCAAATTAAGCTGCTAATGTGAGAGCTTCGACGAGACATGCCTAATTTGAATGAGATGAGATAGAGGGAATTTTAGTGCTGGTTTATTATTCATTGAATCGACACTTTCAAATGTTGGCTTGTTACATCGGTAGTTCCAATTTGCTATTGATTCTTGTGAAAGCTTGAGCAATTAGTGCTATCTTTACTAATCTTTTATGTTGACCCAATATAATAAAAAAATTGATTTAATTCTAATGTTAAAGGAAATGGTAATAATAACATAAAAATGATAAAAAAATTTAAAAATGACGAATTAAAAGAATATCAGGTATAATTACCACTAACTAAGTTAAACCTAATTACCTAATTTAATTAAGTTATTCATTGTTGAAAACTATCAATTTTTGTGGATCCTCTGTGAGCTCTATGCAAAGTACCTATTCGATTTGTCTTTTATCAGAAAAGTAATACTTCATCTTTGTGATCACATAGTGATATTTTTGATTTGGTCGACATTTGCTTAGGAAGAACCTGTATAATTTTATGAGATCTTGGTTTTATTAATACGTACATATGGAAATAATTGTATAATTTCTATTAATTTATTACTTTAGTTTACTTTATTTACTTTACTTTACTTTAGTAAATAAAAACTTTACCATAATAAATCGGTTACAACTTTTAAAATTGTTTAGAGGGAGGAAGTTTAATGTAATTACTCGGTCCAATTTTTTTTGTTTCCTTTAATGCATAGTACTTTCGAACCAGGCCTGGTTCATCATCAGTGCTATTTTGTACGCAACACAACAAGATAGTATTGCGTACAAAATGGCGTGTGGCGTGCACGTTCACTTCCAATAACTTATTAGCGCTTGATAATGTCGCTTCGCGACGAAACCGGTCGTCCGTAAAATGGAATAATTTTTGCAGATTGACTTTGCCCTTTTTTACTAATAATTTTACTTTAATCTGCATCAGCATGGAGAATATTTCAAATTTTATCGAATATCGTTTATTTATCAATGAATATATTTTACTGGCGGACAAAAAATAACACACTTTTGACTCAAATAAAGAGCATTTTTAGTTAATCAAAAACAGCACCTATACAAAAGAGGACGTAACGTTAGCAGAAGTAAAAAAGATGAACGCGATACAATACGCACGCTAAAAAGTACGAAGAGCGTATAATTTCATCTACTTAATAAAGAAGGATGTCAGTTGATAAGAAAATGGTTGATTTAACAACACATTTTTGCCTCCTTGGAAGATAATGTTATGCTTCAGCAAATAATTCAGATCTAATTTTGATCTAATATAATTCCCAAACACGTATTCGATTTTCAAACACAGAATAGTATGTCGCGTTATACAATTTATTTATTATTAATTATTCGTGACAGTAGAGATTTCTCTAATCTTAAATAAAAAATGAGATAATAATGCCACCCTCCAGTTATTTACTTAATTAATCTACATAATTCGACATTGATAAAATGTTTGTTAACTTTAGGATCCTCCACATATGTCTTTTTGAAAATTGATTTTTAGATCACTAAACTAGAAAACGAACTAAGAAAAATAATACTAAATAATATAAAATGGTGTAAACATAGTCATAACTTTCTATTTGACATCAAGATGGGTGTAATTGACTTACGAGAGTGGATCCCTATGCTGCACCCCTGACCCCCTTACAGTAAAACTACAGTGGCATTATATTTTTTATTTTTCGACATAGTCTCCCTCTACACTAATACACTTGGTCCGTCGGTGCTCCAACATCTCAACAGCCTCCTGGAAAAATTTTTGTCCTACCTCTGCAAACCACCTCTCTACAGCTTGCATCAGTTCATAATTACTGAAATATTTTATCCCACGTAAGTTTTCTTTTAATTTGGGGAACAGCCTGTAATCACTGGGGGCGAGATTTGGCGAATATGGTGGGTGCTTCACCAATTCGAAGCCTGCCTTGTATATAGCAGCCATGGCAATACAAGATGTATGGCTGGGAGCATTATCCTGATGGAATAGCACACCGTTCCTTAACTTTCCTCGGCGTTTCTCTTTAAGAGCGTATCGTAATTTAGAAATCAATTGTGCGTAATAGGCCTCTGTAATGCTTTGTCCCTTTTACCAATAGTCAGTCAGGATGATTCCTTGAGCATCCCAGAACACAGAAAGCAAAACCTTTCCAGCAGACGGCACGACTTTGAGTTTGCGTGGAGTAGAAGAACCGTGATGTTTCCACTCTTTACTTTGCGCTTTGGTCTCGGGATCATAGTGGTGCACCCATGACTCGTCCATGGTTACATACCGACTAAGGAAGTTCTCTTTGTTTGCTTGGTACCTTTCCAAAAGACGCTCACAAGTCAACACCCGATTTCTTTTTTGATCAATGGTTAATATTCGGGGCACCCATCTTGCACTCATCTTTTTCATATCTAATTCTTTAGTCTGTATGTGGTGCACCACATGATATGATAAGCCAGTATCTTCCACAATGTCCCTGATGCGTGCTCGTCGGTCTCGCAGTACGATATCGTTTAGCTTTTTAATGTTTTTGTCTGTTGTTACCGTTATGGGAGGGCCACCGGCATGTTGGTTTTCACAGGATGTTCTTCCGCATTTAAAATCTCGACATCAGCGTTTGACTATGTCATAAGAAACTGCAGACTCCCCAATAGTTGTCACAATGTCTTCATGGATTTGAGTTGGTGTCATGCCCTTTTTCTGGAGGTATTTTATTACGGCTCTTTGTTCTACAGGATCCATTTTTATGAACAATCACGACACACAGTTCAAGAATTAGCCACAGCACAACAACGCTTTGAGATACAAAGTTGATGTTTTGTAGATATGATCTACAAATGTCCGTTAACTAACTGTCAAAAACATTAATCAAGCAACCACTTAGAAATAGGTCAGGGGCGAAGCATAGGGATCCACCCTCGTATGTGCATGTCAGCTTTTCAAACGGCTCTCCTCACAAATAAGAAAAAAAATCGATTTCAGTTTTATTTTCTTTATGACTTCATAGTGCAATCAGTATTTGTTGCAACTTACAAAGAAGTTTATAAATTTACTATAGACAACTTAGTAAGTTTACTGCTCGATGATATTACACGAAAATGAAACAATTTTTATATTGAACTAAAATGTATAAAATACTTACACTTGATGTTTCGCGAATTGGATAATTCGCTCTATCAAAAGTGAACAATGATAGAAATAAAGAATTTAGTCGACTAATTTTGAAAATAACAGAATGTACCATTCAGAAAAATGTATCGTTACGTAACTTTTTTTTATGAGTTTTACAAACGAGCGACAAATGACTTGCACAGCGATACGAAAACAGACGCCAGTTAATTGCAAAGAATTTCAACCACATATCCAGTTCTTAAATCAGTCTTGTTTGCGTATCCATGGCGTTTTGACAGTTGATGAGATAGACGACCTTCCCATGTATCCCCGTCAAGTCGGGTGCTACCAGTGTTGCCTCATTACTTCTGAAATACGAGCCGCGGTTTTAGTAACACCTTACGCTGGAAATAATTGGCCGGGAACACAAAACGCTTGTTTCTGTTAGGTGGTCCAAAGCTCCCTTCATAATCCCATAGCCGGAGAGATTAAACACATCTAACGCTGGTCATTTTATTGCTCTACCTCAGTCAGCCCATGTTGTTTTCCCACATCTCTTATTTTGAACACGACCTACAGAAGACAGGCTAATACTAACCAAAACTAAAGCTAAAACTCTAAACAGTAATTAACTTTTAGAGAAGCAAATGAAATTGAAGACTGCTAGTTGTATGTAATGTAAATAATTAATTAACGTTTTAATTTCAGAACGTCAGATAAAAAAGTGCAATTAATTTTTAATTGCATTATTACTTTCCGAGTTAATTCCAACGCTTATTAAATCTAAAAGCAAAAATGAATAAATCGTCGGCGAATTTTAAGCCGCTTTCAATTACAGGCAATTTGTTATAACAATCAACTTTTATATAATTATACAGCAAAGAAATAAATCTCACGCAATTTCGTTGTTGATATGATTTCGACCATCCTTGTTTATCTCATAAAATCTTAAGTGAACTAAAAAATTCTGTTATAATAAAATCTTTCGGTTAACAAATAGGATCATACATTTAGGTCGCTTAAATAACGAACCTAGATATTTATAACCAGTAGTCTGATACGGTCTGTACTAAATAGATTTTAATTACAATCAATAATATATTATCTTAATTACGAGATGGTCGGAACGGCCCAGTCAGATAGGTGGGCGATTGCTCGGGCCTGATATATCGCCTCTTTTTTGAGAGGGACGGCAAAAAATTTAATTTATTTTATTTGGCCCCTGCGTGTGATTCATTAGCGGTTTGTATATTTAACGACTTGCTTTTGCGGATTAACGGCCACGTCTCCCCTCATATGAAATTGAATTTTCACTTAAGCTACGATAATGCGGAAGTGTGTACTGGTGATGAGTTTGCCTTTAATTAACTATCTATAATAAAAAAAAAGTTATTTTGTTCTTGTACTGTAACTCAATTTTCTCAGAGCTTCTAAAGTTTAAATAAAGTTTTAAAGGGCCCTTCATTTACGAATACTGTAACAGAATATTATTTATAACGAGTCCTTTTTGCGATTGAATTAGAAGTCGTATTCCTTTCAGAAAGTATACTTAGCTCGAAACACCTTCTATTTTGAAAAGTAATGGTTTCTACCTTGTACCCTTTTCGATGGCTTGAGAAATTAGGGGGCGAAAATGAAAAATTTCTTTCTTTTAATAACTTTGATTACGACCCACCTTATTGGTGGAAGTGTACCCAAAAGCATTTCTTAGGCTCCACTCTATATACTCTTGTCTTTAGTCTACCACATACTTCTCTACCTAGTTCACTAACTATCAATGAGCACCCGTAGGTGGCAAATGATCCACATTCAGGCAAATGCAAAGGTACACAGCATCTATTTTTTATGTAACTAATAACCGCCAACTACTAGTACTGCTATTCGATGAATTTAAGGTGCTGAAAACAACTGGATTGCTACTGTGTGATGAAACACGAAGAGGTTCACGCGAATTCAGTTAGGATGGAGATAAATGATGACCAAAGAGGAAGTAATCTTAAATATTTCTTAAGTTTTATATTAAATATTTATATTAATTACTTGTAGGATATTACGAAACTATCGGCAGATACCTAATAAATCCATTAACTATGAAAAAAACACTTGCGCATTGATGAATAAATTTTTTAAATAAATTATATAGAGTCTCATAGGTTTTAGTAGGCGTTGAAATGTTCTGTTACTTTCGGACTCAAACTAAATTTCCTCAGCTGTTTGTCGATTTACCAGAAAGGTTCGTTTGTGCGTCGCGTGCTTTTCCTCTAAAGTTTGAAAGTTTATTTATCCTCATGGTATGTAATTGCATACTTTTAGGTTATTAATAAGTGGCAAGTATTTTTCAGAAGTCACTGGACCCATGTGGAATTTATAACAACTCTGTGAATTGCGTAAAACAATACCAAGTGCAATTTAGTCGATATTATTTTTATTATGACTATTTCTCCAGTTGCTTTAACATATCCTATTTGACCGGAATACGAATACATTTTTACCTACCCTTCCTCTCATTTATGATACACTATTTTCGCATTATACTCTATGACCCTGCATAAATAGTTAAACCATTTAAAATTTCTATTCATAAAAATAATAAACTGTAAATGCTAATCGTTCCACTTATAAAAGTTTCAACTTAACCTGACGTACTAATTTGCATCGTGTAATTTTCTGCAACATAAAATCCAGCGCAAAATTAAATACTCCAAGTATTACACAAACTTCGATATAGAGCTGATTAACATTCCAGAGCACCTTTGTACACATAAAAGATCAGTTCTCGTTAATAAAAACAGTGCGAGGAAGTATGTAGTATTACCCCTGTACCATAATACGACTCTATTGAGAGCTTCCTAGCTATTTAAAACGACCGAAGGTGATTAATTAAAATATGCAAGCCATCAAGTGTATCACGTCCACACTAAACTCTTCAAGAAATAAACTGTACAGAATCTATCTAATCTTGCTGAAGATTTACGTCGTCTATTTATTCTGAATAATAACAGTGTTGCGAGATTAGGTTTAACAGAATGACTCGGCTTATATACATCATTTACCTAGTAGTACAGCAGGATTAAGCGTTTGATTGAATATTCAAATTTCTTTTTTGTAATTTAGTAGCAATTCTTAGGCCCGTGTGACACCATGCAAGATTTGATAACATTTTTGTTACGAAGTGAGCGAGATGTGCCAATTCAACCAATCAAAATTCACTGTGGTAGCTCATCTCGCTCACTTTGTAACAAAAATGTTATCAAATCTTGCATGGTGTCACACGGGCCTTAGAGTTAAATATTAAAATATTTTTAAATGTGTTATTTCATTATTCGCAAATTATCAAAACTCGAATGATTTGGTATTTTAATAAGACGAATTATGTCGCTAAAATTAAAAAAAAATGTAATTGTTCATATAATTTTTTTCTTCGCCCTACAAATATTCCCAACCAATTGGCTTGAAAAACTGTCGAAATTGCAAACCATTTAGTTTGATTTCGTACATTATACATTTAAAAGAATCAAGAAATTTTCAACATGATTTTGGATTGAATAATAAAATGGCTGGTAATATGTTTCTGGAATTATTCAAGCTTTTTGACTGCCTTAACGCAATTAATTTCTAAATAAAATAAAATTCTATAGATTCTGGAGAACACTGCGAAACTGAAATTCTACAGATCTACGTAATTGCGCCAATAGTGTCTCATATAGAGCGTGTCACTTATATTATTTATCAATGCCACAAGTTTCTCATGAATAAAATTCTTTTTCAAAGTATGTACTATGTTTTAGAGGACAAGAACCCTATCTTAATAAACACTATTTTGTTTTTGTCAATTTCAAATTCAACAAG
The DNA here is from genome assembly GCA_958336345.1 of Dorcus parallelipipedus. Classification (NCBI taxonomy): domain Eukaryota; kingdom Metazoa; phylum Arthropoda; class Insecta; order Coleoptera; family Lucanidae; genus Dorcus; species Dorcus parallelipipedus. The sequence goes on from OY284475.1 coordinate 33,932,719, forward strand.
AGAACTAAAGAAAACAATTTTTTCTGATATATGAACGCTGTTTCTCTCGGATCTACGTTTCAATCGGATTGCAGAATCCAGATTTTTAAGAAAATTTTGAGAGAGGAAAACGTATTGCATTTTTTAATTTTACGTGTAGAATTCAAAAACTTAACAAAAAATGTAGCATGCCATTAAAAATCAGCGAGTTGATAGTCACTTCCGGTAGAACCAGAACTGATTAGAAGACAACTTTGTTTTATTTGAAATTAAATAAATGCCCAATTTTTATCTAAACTTTTTTCCTTGAAAACTTTTAATGAACGATTTACGTGAATAACCTGTTTCTTGTTTATTTCAATTGCGACTTTCGTTAAACACGATTTTAAACATAGGATCAGAATACGGGTCACTATCTTTAAATGCCTGGTTTAAGAATTTTTGAGAAATAAAAACGGTTAGATTGATGACAATTAAAAATCTCCAATAATAATCACTAAGTCTATTCCCCCATAGTCACCAACTCTTTACTGGTTATACATGGGACAAGTTTATGCTTTTCCATATTAGATTTAGGTTTCTCCCTTTCAAGTTTGTGTGCACCTTCATGTCAGTCTGCACGTTGCTAGAATTAAGTTTTCTTCATTTACCATTTTAACTCTCTTTTCTCTGACTTACCTTAATGAACGCATCTAGGCTTTTATGAATCCAAGGTCTGCTGTGGCCTGTGGCATTGTAAAACAGTTTTCATAAAAAAAGAAAGCTGGCTATCACTTTTTTTATTCATTATTTTGACTTATGTCTGTATGAGAAGTACGCACTATTTGCTCTTTCATGCGGTCAACTATGTCAGTCTCAAAATCTTTTCACAAAAGAAAAAAAAAGATACACGGAAAAGACAAAAAGCTCACAACCTTACTGGGAGCTTCCAGTTGAACTATGTCACTAAATATTCTGAAGGTGGACAACGGCCACTGTGATATTCAAGTTATCTAGAAACATCGTAATAGCTATTTCATGCTGCGATTAAGGCCCAGTTGTACAATTTGAGTTTAACGTTAAACCAAAGCTTAAGCCCTTCACAATAACATGGTTGTAATGGACGTTGCTATGGGTTTAAGCTTCGCTTAAAGTTAAGCTCGAATTATACAACTGGGCCTAATGGTGTTTAACTTGACAACACCATTTTCCTAACGACTTTACTCATTTACCATAACGCCTGTGTGTACACTAAAACGCTGAAGTATTAGTGTTGCCACGTCATTAAAATTTGAACCCGACTCCTAATAAAAGCAACAACTTTGATGTTCAGCTGTCTACTGTAACTGAAAATGAAATACTCCTATTTAGTAATGCATGGAACAGTTTGATAAAAGTAAATTCATTAATACTTCCCGAGACCAAATATAATCAAATGACGCGGGTGGATCAATTGGTGAAGTAGACAAGAGATAATTTTTTCTTAAGAATTACAATTTTGTATGAGACAACCATTTAAATATTTCATCTGTCCTCATACACAGAAGTAACAGAGAAAAAGAGAAATAAACTAACTATTAAACGAAGAAGCATTAAATCTTTCAGCAACTAATTCATTGTCTTAATACTTGTCTAATTAATCCTACAAGAATCAGTACATCAAATTCATTGTTCTCAAAAGGAGGTATTAGGCGAAATAACTTATTACAAGACAGTGACTGGTGTTAACGATCAGTTTGAGAAAGAAAAGTTTAAATGTCTTTCTTCACCTTGTGATACCACAAGTCAAAGCTATCTGAGGTAAATGAGTTTTATGTGTTTCATTTTTGCAGTTTACATTTTAACTTTTGTTAGCAGTAGGTTCACAGATAATTAGTTTTTCTCTAATTTTTTTTCTTCAATTTTTGCTTATTTTATTAAAATAAATCAATACTACTACATTACAGATGAATTTAAAAGGATCCAAATTCGAACGTAAACAAGGTAGGAGTCGTTCATTTAGTAACTGGCTACTCGGCGCCTACAGAAAAGGTTCGTTATAGATTATTACTGATCACCGTCTAGACAAAAGGTAGAAAAACAAACGATTTGTCCGATTGTCTTTGAGATGGGCCCAGGTGGAGACGTATCAATCGGATATCTTACCTGGCATGAGCGATAGTTATCACTTGAGTCCTTAAAACAATAGGGCTGTTTGGGTGTGACTGCTTGTTTTTGAGGCGGAGTAAGATAAACGCAAGCAAATGATTTATACCTTGTTTAACCCGGGTGAAAGTCTGTGAAAGAGCTTTCGGTAGCACATTCCAACTTAGATTAAATCGAACCACTAAAGAATGCATTCGAAATCGCATGCTAAAAACTATGTAAAAATCTTTGGCGCCGGTGAATTTTGAAGTTAATAAAAATGTCTGAACTTACCTTGAGTTTGACGAACTTCGGTTCATCGGACGCCAGCTTGGCCAACTGATGGTAGTCTCCCTTTGCCGCCGTCACGTACCACTCGGCGCACCTTTTCGTATCCAACTGGAACAGTATATTTTCTATTTTACGACGCGTGTTACCTAGTTAAAATTCTCTGTGCTTATTGACACTAACAGTTTTTTGCGTAGGCCATAAAAACAGGTGAATGACGGACCTGGATGTTTTCCTTTTCGATACCGTCATGTTTAGAAGAATCTCGAACCGAGCTAATCAGATAAGAGCGTGTACTGTTTAAATGACACGCAAATAATTTATTCGACTCGGTAGCCTAATTAGATTTCTTACATTGCATAACTGTAATATTATTAAATTTAATTAATTAATGGCCAGTCGATCTTTTGTTCAAATCTAAAAATTGTTTGATTTCCTTCAAGGTGTTATCAGTTAAAACTATTTATATAGTTAGTAAAATGATTACTCAATTATTACTTACAACCATTTATAAAAGTAGACTATTCATAAGCAAAACTAAAATTAGTTGTATTGTAAATTTAATTTAAAATAAGCTTTTGTAAAAAAAAAAACAAAATCGAGACAAATTTTCAATACTTCAAATAACCTAATTTACAAATAAAAAGATGAAATATGAGATGTCATTAAAATTCTTCACATGCAATATTTCTTTTCATTCACCATAAACATTTTTGAATGTCCCCGTTTTTAAACAGATGAATATAAACATTTCTTAGTGAAGGTAAAATTCGCTTTTCAAAATAACGTATAATTTAAGCAAGATGATATTTCCTACATCAATGTATTACTTGTTCCACTTTATCCGAATTTACAGAAGTTCATCTTTATGTATTAGCTCTGCAGGCCTAGAAGACCCATAGCTCGATAAATTGTCCGCTTCCATTCTTTACAGTTATTGATTTTTATTCTTTTCATATTCTTCACTACTTCTTCCTTCCATCTAGATTTTGGTCTGCCTCTTCTTCTCGTACATCCTATGCTACCTTCCAACGCCCTCCTTGAGATTCTGTTTGTCTCCATTCTTCCTACATGTCCCAGCCACCTCAACCGTTGTGCCTTTGCAAAACCAATTATGTCTATTTCACCATATAGTTCATTATATTCTTTATTTGTTCTTCTTGGCCATCTTTCATTTAGTTTCTTCCCTCTAAATATTTTTCTTAGTAGCTTTCTTTCCCATACACCCAACATCTTTTGTTCTGTTGTGCTTAAAATCCATGTTTCGCAAGTAAAAGTAACCACCGGACGAATGACAGATTTATAAATTCTTCATTTTAATTTCCTGGATATATATTTACTATTTAATATTGCACATAATGTATAGATACACCAGTTCCCATTCATGATCCGTTGTTGAATTTCCGCTTTATTACCGGGAGTTCTGTTAATCATGACCCCTAGGTACTTGAACATTTCTATTTCCTTGAAGATGTAGTCTGGCCCTTCACTTGTCTTAACCCTTAACATTTCACCCTTTTTAAATACTGTATCAATCCATGACATGTAGGTATTTACTTTTGTCGCTATTTATTTCTAGGCCCATCTTCTTAGCTGCGTCGTTCAATCTAATAACCACTTCTTGGAGTTCCCGTCTACTTCTTGTCATGATTACATCATCAGCAAAAGCCAGACATTGATGACTCTTTTGATACATTAAACCAGATATGTTAATATGTTTTTATGGGACATTAGGTAACTTCTCTAGAATATAGGGTTCTTAATACTGCAAATACGTATTGAATGATTGCAATAACTGAATAAGCAAAACACACCCATAAAGATCAACACTGAGTACTGCAGTCTCTGGAAATAAAGTTTTCTAGCTCACCTGAAAACTGTTGTAGCACCTTATTTAATGCAATTATGAAAATGACATCTGGCCCAAATCATCATTCACAAATTTATAAGGTAAATTCAAACGATTTTGGAGAAATTAAAAAAAAAGAATTACTGCAAATAAAATGAGATTAACACGTATTCATTTAAAGAAATAAATAAATGCACTAATGGCCATTTGCACCAAGCACATAAGCTCAACTTAACTTTAAGTGTCACTTAGAATATGACTGTGTAATATATGCTGTGTAAGCTAAAACACAGTGTTATAATTAAAGACTTCAACTTTTAGATCCGAATGCATAGGCGCTTCGATGTACGCCTCACGCCGATCGAACTGCAAGCATTATTTCTTCGATATAGCGAGAATATTTTGACCAATTATGTCACATTTTAATTTGTTATTTGCTGTATTTTTGACGATGCGATATAATTAAAAAAAAAAACTTGAAAACATTCGTTTAGATAAAACACGTTATTCCTACGTGTCATATAGCCGCAAATAGTACTGAATACTTGACCAGTCGACCGATTGAGGTTTGCTTTGTATCGGCGCAAGCAGCGAGTAATTTACAACTGGACGGGCAAAGGACTTTTCATTTGGAGTCTTCAGTTATAATGCAAAATAAGTAATAATAACATTCATTTTTTCAATCATTTAACAACTTAAATTAGCAAATTAAATCACATACTGTGTTATTTGTTTAAAAATATGGAAGGGATGTAATTATTGTTGATTATCTAATTAAACAGATGGTCGAAGATTACAATAATTATTGATTATTGATGTAAATTGCTACACTTTTGTGAGTAGCAGTTATTAACTGTATTAACGATACGTAAAAATTGGTTTATAATTACTTTATTTACTAATCAACGCGAGTGGATATTTAGGAGCTTCATCCGTTATCGAATTGCTTTTGGCGACATTGACCCAGTGACTGTGAATTTTGCTGGAACTTTATTGTTTTACGAAGTGTTTATAAAAACTGAATACGCAGTATTAATAAGTGAAACTTAATCAATTACATTGTGTATAACCACATAACTCAATATATGATATGATTTCTTTCCAATTAAAAAACTAAACTTTAATACAAATGTTCTAATATAAACATAATTATACAGATCTGATTGAACTATTCTTTCTAGTAAACGTAATGTGTCAGTGACGCGGGAAGATTTAAAACTTCTGTAATTTAAATGGGTTTTTAATTTAACATGAATGTTTCTACATTGACATTGACATACCCCTTGTTCTTCAGCAAACCCCAAAGAACAAATCAGGAGATCTAGCCGACCAAACAATTTTTTTTTCATTTTTTGATATGATTTGTTTCGGAAAGAGTTCTCCTAAGTCAGTAATAGACACACAAGCAGTATTACTGACTTGTAGCTCCATCTTGATGGAACCACGTAATTTGTGGAAATCGAACCAATTCTTGCCTCAAAAATGTTGTGACCATGCTTGTGAAATGCGCTGCAGTAACGGTTGTAGCGTTTCCTCGATCGTCTTGAAAAAAGAATGGTTCAATAATGCCGATGACGAAGGTGCACACTACACTGCTTGTTTACATAATCGTTCAGGTGAAAATGGGCTTCATCTGACTTATGTCCGTATTCAGTGCTTCCTCGAGGATTCCTTGAATGAGGAACTCCTTAAAATGTGAGTTGTTATAGTACAACCGCCTTCATACAATCCCAGTTTAAGGGGGGTCATTCTAATTCATGCTTGCAACCTGACGACGATGGTACCTCTGTAGTAACGTGGTAACTAGTTGCAACCTTGTTGTTTTGGTATTCTAATTGTGACACAGCAGTCGCAAAGTGCGTCTAAAATTGCAACCATTTTAAAACAGTGGTAAACTTGCTCTCGTCAGTGTGCGCATGAGTATGTAAGAATTAGCGTTTTAATAAAAATTTTAATTGAAATGTCAGGTTACGCAGTATGAGTTCAATTAAAACAGCAATGACAGTGAAAGAACCTTTTAAAAAAATTTACTTCTTTTTTGTAGGCTAGAATCACTCTCATTATAATACATACCTCAATCTTACACATCTTTGATAATTATATACTTACAATTTATTAATAATTTAAAACTTTTTTGACATAACAAACTGTAAGTAAATAAATTAAATAAACTAGTTTTCCACTGAGAGGCTTCTGTGTATTGCTACTACCCAAATCATTCACTGCGCATAACGTATTACCACAATATAAGTAAATACACTTTTGAAAAAATAATGTTGGACAAGGACCAGATTTTCCGTTTCTTTTTTGTATATGATTTTCAAAGTAACAAAGCGCGGCAAGACGGGAGACGTGAGTTCGCAAGCGTACAATACGACACTGCAACTTCGATTAGAATGACCCTCTAAGAGGTTCCTCGTTCAAACAAGCCTCGAGGAAGCACTATGAATACGGACATTAAACATATGGTGGATTCAGTTTTCATCATCTGCACATCTACGCTGCACCTTTCTTAACAAAAATTCATGCGAGCAACTAAATCAGCATCTTTTAATTTCTGAACAACTTGCATTTTATAGGGGTGAAAACTTATGTGTTTATGTAAGATTCTACGAATTGATGGTTCACTGATATTCAATGATAATGCATGTTTAGTCGCAGAACGTTTTGGACTGCGTGTTACGGCAGTTCGAACTGTATCAATGTTATCTGGCTTTCCAACACTATTTGCTGCTCCTTTATGGTTTAAATTTCATGTGGACCCAGTTTCCTCAAACTCTTGAACCCAAAAGTTAATTGCATAAACATACCCGCCCATAACCTTGGTACAGTTGTCGCGGAATCACCATTTTATAAAAATGGTGACATAGAAAGCACGATGTGCACCTGACCAGTGTTCCATGTTTACCGAGGCCCAGTTTTACAATCGTGGAACAAGGACTATTCGCCAAATAATAACCATTTACCGAATATTCTTTAACCTTCTTCCATATCTACGTGACGTTATACCTAGAATAGTGTTATACTCAGTTTGTCCACCGATTGTAAAATCGGGCCTAAATGATATTAGATGACTGACAATATATCATCAACTTCAGCGTCATCACCCAAATGTCAAATGAAGAGCCAAGCTTTTCAATTTTCTCACTTCACTAACGTATCCTATATGTACCGAAAATCTAGATTGAGTCAAATATATTGTGCATAGAATTATTTTTCAAAAGAAGGCACAGTAAAGGTGTAGCATTATTTAAACTAGTAAATAAACAATTGTTTGAAGAATAGTAACATCGTGCGGACGTGCAAGTGTCTTCTAAAATTTTTTATTGTTTTTCCGACATTCATTTGTGGGCAGCTAGTTCAAAGTTAGAAACGCGTTCGATTAAAATCTGGTTCGGAGTTGTATGTGACCCGTATTTAAATGCGTTGTGTTGCGATGTCTTGTTTAAACAAGTCGCGACAAAAAACGACGGCCATGAAGAAGAAGAAGAACGAACGTTGCGTGTTGCTATACAACTGCGTTGAAAGTCGACTTGCAGTAGGAAAGCCGATTACGTTTTAAACGAACTGAATTTAATTTAACTAAAACTAACAAACAAGACTTGTATACTCACCAAAATGACCGAAGCGCCGTCATCCTCGTCGACCCCCTGCGGACAAACACAGTACTAAACAAAAGAGCATGGTGTATAAATTAGCGGGCGCTAGCGATAACATCGCTAACTAAACGGACGAGTCACGCCGTTTTTATTAACGAATTACATGAGACATCCAGGTAATTTGTCTGTCGCAGCAGTAATGGATTTTATAGCGTCACGGGCCATCTTGTTCAGAAATCACTTGTAAGCCTGACTTATATAATCACCGAGACTGTAATGACTTGATTAATGCGCGACAGGTTCTTAACTGTCTGTAATTACTAAAACTAATAAAACTTACTCAAATTCTGCTAATTACCGAAAAGAAACAATAAAAATAATAACACAATTCTAGAAAGAGTAAGAAAATCTTTTGGATATTTGGATCATTCCATAAGTTATCAGTTCTTTCTTTCTAATTTGAATCTATTCTATTCCTTAATTAAAAAGCAAGAAAATTATTTTCTTTCTTCATTTTTTAAATGTGCAGATTGTATGACTTCGCAGTATACAAATTTTTTTAAAGAAAATTGAGGTTCAAATATTTCAGATGTAGAACGATATAAATATCTACTCATTTAGTTGTGGGCCATATCTTTTAGGCTATCTAAAGCAAAATTAATAAACCGTGAATCCGGTCCTCAAATATCTACACTAATATGGAGAACTTACAAGAATTTGTAAATATTTTTAAAATACCTCGTGTTAAGAAGCATAAAGTATTTCAAACTACGTGGAACCGGTACAGCGCCGGACAGGTAATTTTATTATATAGTGTATTTTATCCTTAACGAAACACGAAATGAATTTGCATTATGAAATTAAATTTGCATGTTTTACATATCAATAACCCGGACCATTTCCGTCATTACACAGAAATTTTCAACACGGAGCAAGACCAGCACGCTACAACAAAGCCTAGGTTTTTTTATTCGTGCAGGAAAGCACACATACTCGCTTCCAGATTTGCTCGTAAATTAATTATGGTAAAATTTCGATATGACAACGTCATATTTCAGTTTTAGTCGAAAGACAAGGATAGTACGACTTAATAAAAAATGTAAACTTCGTAGAAAAGCTCTGTTAGATGTAATAGTATATTACATAACGCGAGTTGTAAATAGCAAATTACGCACGGTGGAGAAGTCGCGCGTGAGCCGCGCAGCGGCGAATGCAAGTAATTCCACAAGTGCGTAATTGCTTTACAACTTGATTTTTGTACTATACTTTATCTATGACCACAAAAATTACCTTCAAAGTAATCAGCAATGACACTTGCAATTTCGACGACTGTCAATCTAATGTGATGCGGCTACGTAGATCTAACTACAAACGTGCGTAAAGTAGGTGCGTTGTGCGTTTTTCTTACTTACGCACGACGTTTGTAAACACCGGCTTACTTAGTTTATGTGTTGTACGTAATTCGTCATTTACAGTAGTGGTCGTAGATAAAAAAATTTTACCTTTCATCAACAAATTTATAAATATCATTTGCACTTCAGACTCATAGTTAAATCTTCTATGAGGGCTCTACCCAAAATTCCGTGATTTGCTCTTAAAAAATAATATTCTCTATAGGCTCTAATTTTCGATGTCGCTTTGAAAAGGTCGCTTTACGATTGTACACAGTAACTTCAGAGTGGTTTTGATAATTAAAAGCATTCCGGATTTTAGAGAATGCGTTAGTGATATCTTCAACAGAGTTAAAACGACGTCTTTTCAAACGAAATTTCATTTCAGAGCAGACGAAGAAGTAGGTAACGGGAGACAAGGTTGGATAAGTAATGAGAAGAAGGAGACAGAAATATTGATTCTGGTTGCTAGGACGTCTTTTAATCCGAAATTTCATTTTAGAAAAGAGGAAGAGTAGCAAGAGACAAGATTGGATAGGTAAGCAGAAGAGAAAAACTTTAATCTTCATGTTAGTTGCTAGGAATTGGCTCACAATAAATAAAAGTCATAGAGACCTTATTTTCTAGTGAAACAATCAGTTTTTGCTCTTATAATGCTGGCCTATTTGTGTCACATTTCCTCTTAGCCGTCTCAATACTTCATAGTAAAACATGCCGAAATTAGGTTCCCTATTTTTTTCTTTGAAGTTTTGTTTTTTTTTAATTAGCTGAAATAATTAAATTTTTCTATTAATCAGTAAATAAATAGTTCTGTAGGAAATACATATATTAATATCTGTTTTGTTTTTTAGTTTTGTGTGTTTTAGTTAGTTAGTTTTCGGTGTTCTATAAAATAATAAATTAAATTAAATTGAAATGCTCATTTATTTAAAACAATTAAAAACTAAAAATTTTCACCCAAATTTGGGAATCGGAGTTATTTCGTAACTTCTTTTTTATGAAACAAGAGCTAGGTACTATATAATTTTTTTAATTTTTGTACTTAATTTGTTTTCTTTTGGAATTTATTTTCAATCGTAGTAGACCATGGCTTGCAATACAAAAGGATTTAAAATTAGAACATGTCTGTTTTAAAAGGATGTATGTACAACTGGCGAAAATTTAAAATCGATCCGTTGATATATAAAAAACTTTCTACTTAATCATATTTTTGAAAAGAGGGGTTAGGATGGGTGGTCTGAAATACCCGGTATAGGACGAAATGGAATTAAAAAAAAGGATGAAAAAGCAAACAAAAAATTTTTGACAGTCAGAACTAGAGTGTTCAAATGAAAAGTTCATCAAGTCAGTTTTGATTTTTTGTTGAAATAAGGAAAACGGATGACATCCTAAATCGATTGATATTTAATAGTTGACAATTGTCAAATGGTTGCTATATCACCGAAAATAACAGATTTTTCAGCAATGTATAAGCGACAGTCAAATTGATTATAAAATTTCATTATTTTAAGTATAAGCTTGTTTCATTAAATTTATATTATTAAATATTGTAAATAAGAAAATTTTATCAAAAGGTGTTACAAAATTTAACAATTATTGTAAAAAAAACAGTTTGTCACAATACATTCACTTAGCTCTTAATTATCTGTTAGCGATTTAATTAATTATCATAATCTAACAGATCATTAAGTACAATTAGGGATTGCTCATTAAAAGAGAAGACTAAGCTGGCAGTAAGAATTTAATCTAAAGCCGGAATGATATATTTAAGCATGCGGACGCAAGACCAAAAAGAAGCACCATAAAATATGGCGACGTCAAAACATGCAGTTAATGAAGAATGTATTGCCACTTTTTATATCGTTTCGAAATTTATTGCGGGGGCTTTGGTTAGTGCGCGCGGGTATTTAAGAATTTTTGATTTTTTAGCGCTCATGCCGCGCGTACTTTAATAACACCTAGGGAACGTGATGAATAATGTATCCCCATTCCGGCGTTTAATGTAAGAGATGTTTTAGTTTTGGAAAGGTGACAATGACGAATTTTAAATAAATTTCTAGATTTTTCCTGGTTGTATGAGGAGTTCGAATTCGTGACGTTTTATTTATCAAGAACAGAATATATTTAAACTTACAATGCACAATTGTTCATTTACACTTCTATTCTCAGCACCAGTGTCTTCACAGTTATTACAATTAAGTTGCCGTCCGTATTTTGAATTTTTTGGGATTCAAAGCAAAAGTTGAACGAGCAGTATACAGTAAGTTTCCATTCGAATATCGATTTCAGTGTCAATATGTAGGTGAATTTGAACTACTCCCGTACATACATACATACATATGAAAATCTTGCATTTAACTAATCAAATTTTCGAATCACGAAGTTTTGCTTTAAGTAACGTTGCTAAATGTGGAAAATTTAGTGTAGTATTGTTAACACACCACGAAGGCTACCCACATATTTTCATGAAAAGACATGGTCAAGTGGGGAGCCCAGGCCCACTTCATATGGAATAACCCGAAAGTTAACATGCAGAAGAAATTTTTCACTGTCGAAATTTTAGTCTCACACCTAAACAAATAAAGCTCATAATGTTTCACTAAATTTTAGTAGCACTACTAGCCATTTGAATGTAATGGCTAATGGCACTACTAAAATTTAGTTTACCTTGATAAGTATGGCCGATATTTTTTTAATAATGCGATTGAAGACGAAAACGCTTTTAAACTGAGTTGAAGTTCAAACATTGTAACATTATGTCATAATTATTGTTGCGTAATTGCCTTTAACGTCGCAGAAAGCACGAGAAATTCAAATCCCAGCTTACACGATATAAAAATTTCCAGAAGCCCAGAAGTTTTGTATTACAAATGAGTCTCTTTATTCCTTTTTACAGCGCTAGCGTCGAGCGTAGGGTTGCGTGCGTAATAAATAAGAAGATAACTCAAATTATGACTGCCATGACACAGGACGGCAATACGATACTTGTAAATCATATGTTTTTTATTTCCACAACGCATATTTCAGCATTGCTGATAGAATCTGTTGGCTGTATGCATATTAAACATCGCCATATACAAATATAGGGTTCTTTAATTTGTATTTGTTTCGTGTTATTCCGAGTCGTGGAATGGACAAGAGCAAAAAGGTTACAAGTACGGGATTTGAAAAGAAACATTTTTAAAGCATACCTTTTGATTAAATTGAGCTCGATTTATTCACATACATTTCTTTGGAACTATACAAATAATAATCAATGAACAATACGAAACAAAACGAAATTCAAATTTGACCGATAATATTTTTAATATTTTATATTATAACTAACCGTTAAGGTGTTCGCAGAGATATTATTAAATTTAATATCCGACTACATAGACTATTATAACAAAATAATGGATCAGTTTTAAGTCACGTTAGCATTGAAATAATGCCCTAGGCAGGGCATTCTATTATTGGAAAATAACAATAACTGACAGCACTTAAATGAAAAGTCACATTGACAAACAAAATATGTTGTTTAGATACGACATTTCCAAAAAAATCTATGATTCCTAGTCGGGCGTCGGACATTAAACGTATAAGGCACCACGGGTGTTAAGATTATACGCCCTCGGTCGGCGTACACCCCTTGGGCCGAAGGCCCTCTGATTGTACACTGCTGATCTCGAGCTGGTAATAGTTATTTACCTGTCAAGCTTTGTAAATTAATCTTTACGGACGAGCTGGAAGTCCATAATCCAGTGAGTGTAGTAAAGATTCATTGCAAAGCGTATCGCGTACAAACTTTTATTTCCACCTTCACATGGCGATTTTTAATTAATTTACTTTAATTTTTTTATGAAAACGTTTTTTTATCGAAGGCGTTATTTCTAGGTAGACGTAGTCATGGAGATGTAAACAGACAACCAAGCCTGTAAATTTTACAGATCTGTTCCCGTAATGTATCGTTTACTTGGTTACCATAAACAGCAAAATGAACCTTTAAAATGTCATTTACTAAGAATTGACTAAGAAGGTGGAAATAAAAATACTAAAAGCATTCGTAGGACTTCAGGCCCAAAGATTGGTAAAATTTAACCATCCCTCGCCATATTTCTCCAGAACTTGAGTCCCTTTCCTTCAAGTCTTCACAGAAAAACTCCACTTCTTCCTCGACCTGCCATTTCGGATTCCTCCAACCAATCTCTTGCACCAGCCTGTCATCTTTTAGTCTTTCAAGATGTCCTAATCATTGTAATCAGCGTGCCTTGATAAATTGTATTCTAGTTAGTTCTCCATCTAAATCATAAATTTCATCGCTAGTGCGTCTTTCCCATCCGTTTTCAGTTTTCTTCGCTCCAAATACTCTTCTTAGTATTTTTCTTTCCCAGCTTTCCACTTTTCTTTGCACTTTCTTATTGATAACCTAAGTTTCACATTCATAGATTAGTGTGGGTCTCAGGACGGTCCTGTAAATCTTTACGTTCTGTAATTCTTGAAATTTCTTTCGAATTTATTATTTTACTCAGCCCTCCCGCACATCTATTACTTTTTGCTATCTTGAGTTCAATTTTCTTTTTCTTCATTGCACCTATTGTCAACTAAGGCCCCAAATACATGTAATTCCCTACTTCCTTTAAATCTACGACCTCCTCGTTTACCAAAATTCTTCTTTTTATTATTTCTTGCTTCCCTTTCATTTCCATGTATTTGCTTTCAGTTCTTTCTGATTTCTTCTGATATTGTCAGAATATGCCATGCATTGATGACCCCGTTTAAAGAGGACTCTTCGGCGATTTATCTCGCTTTCTCTTACTATTTTTTTTCTAACACTATAAGGAACAAGGCCGTAGACAATGAATTCCTCTGGCGCAATCCCTTTCTAACTTCAAATTGCTCTGACATTTTTCCATTGACTTTTATCGCTCATGTAGTGTTCTGCATTATTATTTTAACCAGTTTTACTATTTTTTCTGGTATCTTGAAGAATTGTCTTAGTATATTAATCAACCTATTTCTGTTTACGGAGTTATATGCCGCTTTAAAATCTAAGCATAATATACAGGGTCCGGCAATAGGTATTGACGATTTTGTGAGCGCTGTGGTGTGAGTACCAAAATAATCTGGAGGAAAATATAATGCGAAAATCATTCGGTGTGTTATGCAGTTTTAGTAGCCATGAATTCCTGGCCTGTGCAGCAACGTATTTTTTACGTTATGGCGTTCATTCAAACGGGATCTATAACCGACGTTCAACGCCAATTTAGACGAGAATCTAATATTCCTCGGCGTGGTAGGATTCCTTCGCGCAACACAACATTTCTAATTTTTATTTTTTCTGTTTTTCATTTTTGAAAATAATTTCATAAATTTTCATTTTCCTTCGCGCAACACAACATTTTTGTCTGAAATGTTTAATCCTGTTGCTTGACACGCTGCTGAACGCGTTGAATTTCGAGTTACCGCTTGACGTACCCTTTCCATATTTTTCTCGTCGAAATTGGCGTTGAACGTCGATTATGGATCCCGTTTGAGTGAACGCCGTAACGCAAAAAATACGTTGCTGCACGGGCCACGAATTCATGGCTACAAAAACTGCATAACACTAATGACTTTCACATTATATTTTACCCCAGACTATGTTGGTACTCACACCACAGTGCTCACAAAACAGTCAATACCTATTGCCGGACCCTGTACTAGGATCTCATATTCATAACAGCCGCAGCCGGTCAATGACCTAATGAACGAGTAGATCTATTTCTCCGAAAGCTACACTGCCAAGTATATCCTTTGTGTATGTCTCCAATATTTTCTTTAGTAAAGTGGTCACTACCTTGTATAACTCAAGCGGTACAGCTATGCTTCTATAATTGATACATTCTGTTACATCCCCTCTCTTGTACAAAGGTGTTAAAACTTCTGTATTTCATGCTTCAGGCATAGATTCACTGTTTTGGATTCCTTTACTAACTCAAAGATTTGGATGCCAGGATATCTCCCCCGTATTTAAAGTTTTCATCCGTGATACAGTTGTCCCCAAGACACTTGTTATTTTTCATGTTATTTTTTTCGCCTGGTTCCAGATTTCATCTTGATTCTTTATTGCTTCTTCTTGTGTTTCTGTATTCAACAATTCATCGAAATGTATCCATCTGTCTAACATTTCTCTTTCTTGTCTCGAATTTCTTTTACTAACTCAAAGATTTGGATGCCAGGATATCTTCCCAGTATTTAAAGTTTTGGATTAAAGTGTCCGCCAAAATAATATGAATAGGAAAACATTAAATTGGTTCTTATTTCTCAATTATTTTATTTGGTTCTTAGTGATTATTTCAATGCGTTCGGAAACTTTGTACTTTCTTGTAGCATTCATCATTCATACATTAAAAAAATATGATACATTTAAACGAAGTTACATGTTAAATGATAAAGGTTATAATCTTTAGTATTCTTCACAGTAAATCATTGAAAATGTAACTTCGTTTAAATGTATCATATTTTTTTAATGTATGAATGATGAATGCTACAAGAAAGCACAAATAAGAACCAATTTAATGTTTTCCTATTCATATTCACTTTAATCCAACCAGTATTTTCTAATGTAGTGTGTATAAAGAGTGATTCACAATAAATTGTGATTTTTTTGTTTTTGAGATAGACGGCTGTAATTTCATATTTAGCCATAACTTTTAATTCTGAACAACTTATTCTTATGACATTTTGCTGTATCTTGTAAAATAAAGGTACTTTAAGCCGTCTTCATTTCTCGGTGTCCACGCTGTATACCGTTCAAGATAAACTTCATCTGACATTTTCCAATTTGGCTTTAAGGAATGCAGAAGCGTTCTGTGTCAATAATTTTTTATAAAAACCGATAATAAAACAAAATCGCTTTTTGAAAGACAGTGTATAAAAATTCTTATCTATGTTCTGTTAAATTTTGCTTCTAGGTTTTTCATTTCCTCTTCCATAAATTACCTTTTACATGCTCTGGACATCCTCTTTACTTTCTTTTGTATTTCATAGTTGTTACTCCTTACTCCATTCGATTGCGTTTGTAGCGTCCTCAGTCTTAGCTGCCTTTTTTTTTCTTTCTGCTTTTACATTCGTCATCCATCCATTTCTTTTTATTACATCTTTTACTTTTCGATGTATTATTTTTTGTCGCTTTCTTTAAACTTCCTGCAATTCTCCCTCCGTTTCTTAACACCTACTACATTCAGCCACTCTTCACGATTATAGGCTTCATAGATATTTTCCCTGTAGTTCCAGACCACTTCTGGGTCTTGCAGATAATCCTTATTGTATCCGGCTTCTTTTTTTTTCTTTCTGCTTGTCCTTCTTTATCTGTGAATTTCATTCTTGCTTTAACCAAAAAATGACATCAGCTTCCTTGTATGTCCATTTATCATACTCGCATAAGCTTCATTAGCAAACGATCTATCTGTTTTATTTCATTTCGGGTACCATCCATATGCCATTGTAGATCTCTTTACTACTAAGGTGCTTACTCTCTAATCCTGATATGGTCTTGTATATGTTTTCCCTTCCCTCTTTCGTATTAGCACCTTCAATTATTAATACGACCTCTTCTTTTGGTATTCCTTCTATTAGTGCCTCTGGTTCTTTGTAATATTTATCCTTGACTTCGTCTTCTTTTTCCCCTGTTAGTGCGTGCATATTAACTACTGTCATCATCTTTCTTTGGTTCTTGATTCTTAACACATATAATCTATCTAATTTACAATACGTCTCCCTCATATACTGGGTGTTTTTGGAAGTGTGGCTGAAAGATAATCCGGATACAATATGAAACAAATCTAAAAAATAGCAGATTTATTTTTATTTTTTCTGTGTTCATTTTGGAAAATAATTTCATAAATTTTCATAAATTATTAAAAATTGGTACACAGTATTGATTTTGAATTCTTTCTAATTTTTCATATTTTGACAATTGTGACAGTTTACATTTAGGTGTTGACATTACTTTTTTGTTTCTAATTTAATAATTAAAATCGTAACGAAGAGTTTTGTACCCCGATCCCGGCGTACAAAAAATTACACATTAAATTTGTTTTTGAGCAAAAACAAAGTATTCAATCATATACCCAGTACATGTAAATACCAAGCTTTTGCTTTCACCCATACTTCCGAAAACACCCTGTATACCCCTTAAGTTCCGTGTGCCTAAATTGACGTTTTTCCTTTGATCTTATTTTGTTTTATTCGAAGAGCTGCAGTACTATTTTACCAACTAAGGGGGTCATTCTAATCGGATTTGCAACCTAGCAACGGTGGTACCCCCTTAGCAACTGGTAAGAAGCTGCAATCTCGGCAATGTTCGGTGGTAACAGGATACAACGTTGTGCAGTCTCGATAATGCTCGGAAGCAGGATCATAACAAGTTGTAACTTGCAACCCCGATTAGAATGACCCCCTAACACTTCAATCAGTTTGTCCTTCAACGATTCGCTTTTAGTCAGTTCATTTGAACAAAACTAACAAAAATCTCGAGTCAATTTGCTTTTATAGAGGTTCCCTTTATCTAGAATGCTATTGAACCAGTGAAGAACATTGATATCTGGAACGCGCGTCAAAGCTTCTCGAATCAACAAGAATAATAATAGTAAACTATTAATAAATATTTTAATTATTTATGGAACTATTCAGAAACCAGTATAAATGTCCACGTTTCGCTGTACGTTTGATAATTTCTTCAGGATAAATAATAAAACGTACAGCGAAACATCGACATTTATAGTGGTTTTTTAATTGTCAGGTCAATTATTATTACAATGTTAGTATATATAATTTTCAATGGACAAGAAATTGCTTCAATTGTATATTATGCTAGAAATAAGATTTTATGAACGGTTGATATGTTTGATGGAATTTCATTATTAGCTCTGTTCATACAGCATTATTGATTGGTTTGAAACCATCAGAATCAGTTGCCCAACAGTTATCATCTACCTATTTCAACAGCGTCAAGGGCATAACTTTAATGAATGGCATGTTTTTCACGGTTTCGAACTAGTCAGAAACTGCTGTACGAGCAACCCTGTTATAAAACGTTGCTGATCATTTTCGATAATTAAGGTTCTCAAACTGTTTTCTTTTAAAATCTCGTGCAGAAGAAAGTACAAGAGTAATTAATTATAAAAAGTTTGTCCAACTTATCTGTCGTTCTAAAAAACAAATTTTGAAATATTAATAAGTTTTATTTCCTGATATGATAAAAATTTAATTATTTGGTCAAGTGTATGTAGAACTTATACTGAATAATCCCAACAATTTTTTTTATCGAACATGCAGATTCTTAAGTATGCATACCCAATTTTTGCCCGATTTGTGGAAAAAAAAACAAATATTTATAAGCACCTATTCTTTTTACGTTCGAATGTGTAATGCCGTATTTGACAATTTGTTCACGACAAGTTTGACCTAATCCTCAAAAATGTAAAATAATACGATAAAGATTTCATCGAACATTTAAGCATATTAATAAAATCTATAGAGACTGATATTCTTAGATTTTGTTGAAGTAATAAATTTCCCTCTCGCTTGGTAAATGTTGTAAAAATTTTAAATTTGTTAATTTGTTAAATTTGAACGAGTGAATAATTCTAATTTATTTAGACCAAATAAAAAAATGATTGGTCATAAAATTTAATTACAAACGCATAACTATTAAATTAAAATTTCTAATATCCGGACATGACTATATAAAGTAGCTTGACGACTTAAAGATTAGATTCCTGTTAATTTACGAAGCAATTAGAAACGAAAAAAATGAATTGCTTTATTATCAAGGATGCCCTTATACGCACAATATCTACCATTTAATACCGTCATATGTCAATAGGAACCGCAGGCGCCATCCGATGCGCCCGAACATAAATATTCAGAATCCCAGGGACATAAAAATGTCGCAATATGGGAGCAGTGGGAACTCCATCCTAAACTTGACCCGACCTCCCATGGTCAAGTTAGCTGACAGGCTACCATCAATAAATACAATATTTCTTATTAGTTTGGACGTGACTGAGGATGACAGTCATACTGTCACCTAAAGGTGGTACGAACAGAGAAGCAATTGATTTTATAATCTTTTCAATTTAGTAGATGTTATTGGTACGGCACAATAGAGATGGACAAGGTAGATAACATCACATCACGATGACCCGCTGTGAGGATTTACTACGAAGAATTGCTAGGAAGGAAATCACTCTACTGAGAACCGGCGCCTATACCTCACGGTCACTTACGGTAACTTTACATAATTCTCCTAATTTATATTCTGGCACAGAATAAATTCAATAATCTGCTTGCATGGAATAATAAAACGCCGGATTTATTAAAATAGCTTGACAAGAGCCCAGGGTTTATAGGAAATTACAAATTGTACTTTATGAATTTACATGAAATAAATTTCGTACTAACTGGCCTGTCCATACACGATTTAGAAGTTAGTACCATGTCAACATACGTTGCTTTTGATTCAATTTATTAAATAGTAATATAGATCACTTCAGCGAAATAAAATGACCGCATTACTTAGATCGTTAAAATGAACTTTAAACGTCTTAAAATCGCAGTATATTATTGCTACTAACATCTTTAAGAGAAAAGCAATAGAAGAAGAAGAACAGTACCAAATCTCAAAACTTGACAATAAAAATACAATAAACTTAATAAAACATTTAAATTTGTACACTAAAAGAAAAACTTAATATCCTACTTACAAAATAAAATTACAAACTTAAAAAAATTACTGATTTTCCTCTGAAAATTAAATGAACATGAAAACACAAAAATACGACGACAATAAATTTAAAAGAAAACCAAATGTGATTGCCCAGAAAGAAAACAAAAATTGATAAAGAGCGAATATAAGGAAAAGTGAACTTAAAAATTAGAGAAAACCATAACTTATAACAAAGTTGCGCAGACAAGCGTATTAAAGAATAGAGAACACGGAAAGAATAAAAGTAGAAAATAACAAAGACGTTTAAATTGAAAGGACTTACGAAGGGCAGCAAATCAAAACATAACATAGGTATAATAATTTAATTATAAATGTCCGAATATGAAACGAAAAAATTAAAGATTTTCATTGACATATTATTTTTAATAAATTGTAAAAATAAAAGTGAACAAACTTAATCAAATTTGCAAAGAATTAAATCAATCATAATTTAACTAATAATCATTTTATTAAAAAAAGTATACACATGTGTACAATTTTTTAATGAAGACAACTCATCGATTTTTACACTTTAATTGTTATTTATGAAACAAATATATATTTGAATGACTAAAATAGATTCCGTTAACGATGGAGCGTAAAATAAACGTAAATAAACTCTAATAACTAAACTGGATTCATTACAGAGTTTATTTTGTTGTTTTTTGCAGGCTAAAATAATCAAAAGCAACAAAACTTTAATTTTTGAAAAATGTTACTTGATGTTCAATGTTACAGTTGTTAAATGTTTGTCAGAGTTTTAAGCCAAAGTTATTTAAATGAAAAGAAAAATGTAACCATTTCATCGAAGAATTCTGTACGTTTCTCCTTGTAAACTAATAACTATACTGAACAGACTTGAAGCTTTAGCACAGTATAAAGAATACAGTAGCGCAACTCGCTTGTCGGCACTTTGATCTCTTTACTGGATTTTCATTGACCTCGAGTAGATTAAAGGGGATGTGTCGAACTGTTTGTTCTGCTTTAAGTGTGAGCGATTTTGTTGTAAATTGTAAACTCACACGTGCTCACACACCAGGGCCGGATAGTAGTGTTTAGTGGACGTGGTAAAAAAAACAAGGTATAAATAATGTGTATTAACATAATTATAAAGATCCATTCGGCACCAGAGCCGTGAATGAATGAACTCTGCATCCCGAGATTGTGACTCAGATCTTGCGCGGGATGTTATGCGCGAATTGAATATTTTCATGAGAGTCGCGCTACTCTGTAATCTCTATACTGTGGCTTTAGTTAGTGGAGCTTCTTCAAATTCGTATTATGTAGTATCTCATAGTTGAATTCCATAGTTCATACTGGTCTCAAAATTTTTATTTTTGCTTTGAAGCTATAATTAGTATTTTCTAGCAGTTAATCAGTATGATTTTTGATTCGCTATAGATCTTTGAAAAAGAAGACGTATAATGCGTGAACGTGTTCCCTTATCTTTCGTTGATACCGAAAAAACTATAAAGAAATATTTGTCTGTTATAATTTCGGCAGCTAATGAAGCAAGTTATTCACTTTTATATTTTACTACAATTTGAAAAAATCAAATAAAATTCCAAGGATTTCTCGAAAAATTGGCATTATAAAACTTCAAAAGTCAAGGAGGATCCTCAAGTTAAAGTCGTTCGATTCACATCAGTTTTTCTATGTACTAAACAAAAGTTAAACTCTATTTTAGTATTAATAAATAAACACATAAAACAAACATGAATATTCAAAAGACAGATAAATGTCAAATTACACATTACTTTTACACACTTAATTCCCAATAAAGCCCATAAAATTCCGATAAGAAACGGCCAATTATCGAGCCGTAAAATCCGGATCGGGAAACTGTCCGCTTTTTATCGTGCGTTAAAATTAGAAACGTCCGAAAGTTTACACCAGAACACGAAATATGCGCCATAAACATCAAGTGTATCACCCACCGTAAGAACGATAAATTACGTCAATTTACATATTTCGACCGTATGCATAATGCTACATAGTAAAAGCGCAAATTAGCGTTACACGCTGCTCATAATTAAAGTGCACATGCGAAAAAAACGCACGAGAGACGATTTTATAAACGTAAATATGCGGATTACAAGATTAAATTATTCACAGCAATCGCTATTACGTTTGATAAGTAAGTAATTATTATATTAGTTGTACGTAGGGACCTTATTACGATGACCTGAACCATTAATATAGGGGTTACATTCATATTCAAAATAGTTACTTCGTTTAAATTATTTTCTTTTTCCCTGATATTCTGTAATATATCAAATAAGCTCTAACTTGAGCAACTTCGAAAGTTCCAAAAATCTTCTCGGTGTTTTACAAATATTACATTACAACACTTAAAAACTATTTAGTTTCGAAGATAATTTGCACTTTCGAAGGTACATTAACATTAGACTCTATATTTTGATAAAAATCGAAGAAATCCAAATCTCCTTGAAGTGATTTAATTAGAACTATGTAGTAATTCTTTCTTTTTTTTTTTGGAAAATTTTAACATACAAAAATGTTTAGTTTTGAAAATAAATGAATTCTTAGATTTGTAATTGTAATTTGTAAGTAATTACGATAATTATTGTTACGTTAATTATTGTGCAGAGTCGGGCACTGTTCAGGCAATATCGCCATTGCACATCTCTGCTGGGTAAAGTGCATAGAAATTTATTAATTTGCGGATTTTCGCCGACTGCTTGTTAGCCAGTGTCTAATCTGACCATGCCAAATTTGCAAATTAACCACTTCTGTGGACTTTATGTGCAATGCTGACATATCTCGGACAATGATGATTCTGCATACCCTGCGGACTACACCCATGACATCCATATTTAACCATTTTATAAGTCAAACTTATGAGACACGAGCATGGATGAAACGTCAACAGATTCAAGATTTGTGAATCAGAATGCACAATGTCATGATAAACGCAAAATTAAAGCACTTTCTTGTTCGTTAATAATTGTCACACAAAATAAGTAAACATTTGTTGTATAATTGTAGATCAATTCAATTTAAAGTCAAGGATTCGCTGTAGTACGTTGACAGCTTCTTCGAGATAATTTTTTTTTTCTCAAATTGAATTTACAATTGTCCGACAATTAAACTTTTTCTTTTAATATTTCAATTTCACTCGTTAGTTTAAACAGTAACACAAGTTATGTAACAAAAATTATGTTATATCCTTCAATAAAATACAAATCAAATTAAAAGTATCACGTGTCTAAAAATACTGCAACCCATCTTGCTTGCTTCAGGACCCGAATTACATGGGTTTAAATTCCAACCCGGCGATCCGTTTTTCTATTGTGGATAAAAAGTCAAAAACATGCCTTCTTTTCGGATATGAAGTAAAACCGCAGGTCAATATAATCTTTAGCACGTTAAAGATCCCTATCAGGGGTCTAAATTGTAGTAAAAGAACAAACACAGCACACAGTTTAATTTATCAAAGTATCGGCTTCGAAAAATAAATAAATAATTGGAATTTTAGGTTTCAGGAAATACTAACAGTGTTATTAAAAAGCTTCAAATATTTAATATTGCATTTCTCTTAGAAAATCATTCGGTCATTGATATTGGATAGATTTAAATCAATTTTAGTTACATATGCTTTAACACACACCCATTAAAATTTCACAGCCTATGCACAAACTAATCGAGAAGTGATGTGTAAATTTACAGCCAAATCAAGGCATGCGTTGATAATTATATTTTCTCATTTACATGTAAAGTAGAAGACTTCAATTAGATATTCAGTATAAGAAAAAAATCACACATTTTACGAAATAATAAAAAAATACAATCTGCTCGCGCAATATTTCATAGTTACGAGACGTATGTTAATTTTTATATTTAATTATCGCAAATAATCGTACAAAATTTTCCCATTAAAATATTTCAAAACGGTTTCATTACAGAATGTAAATGATGAAACGCAATAAACATTCACACGGACGTGCCCGGTGAATAACTGCTGTAAAATTTTAATTCATTTCGTGTATGTGTGTGAAAAGTTTATGATTTAGTATTATTTAATTCAAGCACCCCCAATTACTAACCGGGCAACAGCGTGCGTGTTGAACGCGAATACTTTTCGCCTCTTGTTTAGACTATGCATTTGTTGTTCCGGGATGCTCCGGGAATTACCCCAAGCTCCCATGTATGTATATGCGCCCGTATGTGGTTGGCATATTTCAATCGCTTTGTTTTATTATAATGATATACTAAATTGATGTCCACTCGTACCTAGGAGCTTTGTGTTGTGAAAAGCTCCGTTTTGTTTATGTGTGTTTCATCCAGGCTCTACTTTTGTCGCGCATTCGTTCGTGTTATATCTCATATAGATGGCTCTCCTATTTATTTATCGATGTGGATTTGTTTGTCGCAAATTGCTTTTGCGATTGGTATACATGCATTCCTGTCGCCATTTGTTTCCCGCTGAATTTATTGGCTAATTATTAATCGTAGTGTGCATTTGCTATTTAAAATTTACGACTTTATTTGTACGCAAACGGAATTTACTGCGGCAAAATCCACAGTACATGTATCTATACAAATTACCTAATTGATAGGCGATTCAAGTGCCCATTATTTTCTTTCCTCAAAGAAGCGAACAATGTAGCGTGGATACTATTGTTGGGTGCCACGTGGCCCCTTCATGAGTTTCCTTATTGTTAATTTTGAGTATGTACGAACATGTTAGTTTTTTAATGACTCACGTAAAAGTAACATACAACAGCACACGCTGTTATTTTATTACTTTTAATATATAGAATCACTTAATTAAATTAACGCAACCCTAAGTAGGTAAGAGTATTCTATTCATATGGCAGGGTTTACAACGGATATAAATGTGCAACTTTAGTTTTACCATGTGATCACTACATGCAATTTGTTTTAATGTATCTATTAACTAATTGAAAACAAATTTCAATAACAAGTTGCGTTAAGATGAATTAGATTATAGAAAATTTGATTAAGGCATGACAATGAAGCTAGTGGAGACCACACCGAATGTCACGTCACATTTTCATAGAAGTTGCATGAAGATGCATGAGGCCAGTGATCGTAAATGCTCCAGCAGCTTCAACGTAATTAGGTACCGTTCAAAATATAAACAAAATCCCTGTACAAAATGATAACCGGGGTGAGAGTAAGCATACTGAAAGTAACGATAATGGACTACGACTGATATCTTTTGCAATTGAAAACGAATTGCGTATAATGAGTACTCACTTCAAAAGAAAAGATATTCACAAAGACACATGGATTATACCCGGAAGAAACGAAGCAAATCAAATCGACCATGTATTAATAAAAAATGAACAAGCGCACTTAATTACTAAAGTCAGAACGTACAGCGGGGCATACAGGGATTTTTTCTTTTTTGTATACATATCCCCTATGTATACTTAAAAAAAAAACGAGTCAACGCGTTGTGTAATTTTTGGTAAGAATAGTCAGCTGTGAAAAATCAAGTTATGAATGTCAGTTAATGTCAAATTAGTAGCAATTAATTTTTAATTTTTTGAATCAAGACTTTTTCTTGAAACCGATATGTACAGTAAAGACGGAAGAAAGGAATGAAGGACCTGCAACAACAAGAAGCGAATAGCTCCATTTTTGGTATTTTTGTGTTAAGTCCATTTTCTTGTTAAAAATATTTTTTGTTTGGTGCAAGATTTCCTAAAAGTGCCACAAATGCAGCTAACCTCTACTTACTACATGTCTTTGTTTTGTTTTGTTATTAAGGTCCACCTTCTACTTGCAAACAGTAAGCTAAATGATCTTGAAAAGCACGCACAGTATTTCTGAGAAAATCAGGGTTCAACTCATTGCATTTTCTACTTATCCTTTCTTTTAATTCGTTTAAATTTTGCATTGAATATTGTTGTAAATTTTTGACTTCAGATAGCCCCAGAAAAAGAAATCGTTAGGCGATAAGTCTGCAGAACGCGGTGCCCAGAGTATGGGGCCGTACCTTCCTATCCATCGTTCTGGAAATCTAACGTTTAGAAAGTTTCTAACAGCATTTGTGGAATGTGGAGGGGCTTCGTCCATTTGAAACCATGGCTCATCGATGGCCAAATTTTCAATTTCCGGAATGATTCTGTTTTTTAATAGCTCTAAAAATTTGTTTAAAGTAAGGTTCCCATCGATAAAATATGGACCGATAAGCCTAGTATTAACTATTAACACTGATTTAAATTTCTTAATAATGGTTTGAATAGTTCTAATACAAGGAATAGGCATTTCTGGATATTTTGTAGAAAATAAGTCTCTAACAGTTCTTAAGCTATTCCCATTCTGGTACCACATTAATACTTCTATTTTCTCGTCTTTGCTATACATTTTGAAAATCACTTTTACCTACATTAAATTGAAGAAATTGGTCTAAACTGATATCTGTCAGTTTGTCAATAATAATTTGATGTTTCCAAAAAATAAAGCTTAAAATCAAAGTTAACACAGCTGATGTTTCTAGGCTGCAACGATTACAATAAAGCAATGCGTTGACCTGTTTTTTATAAAAGTATACATAGGTACTATGTATACTGAAAAGAAAAAATCCCTGTATATTAACTCGGACCACTTCCTGGTAGGGGTGAAGCTCAGAACGCTAAGAAAGAAACCAGTAAAACAAAGAGGTGCTAAGAAGTATAAATACAATATGGAAGAGCTACAGAATAAACAAACAGCACGAAATTACAGGAAATGTATCTACGACAGCTGCAATCGGGTTGGAATGGAAAATCAGAGTGATGTGAGTGAGAAATGGGAACAATTAGAATTCGTTATAAACGAAGCAACAAGAAATACATTAACCAGAGTAGGAGAGAGGAAGAAAAGTCATTGGATGAACGAAGAACGTAAAAAGGAAATGGAAAAAAAAACAATGCTGAGAATGAAGATGTTACAAACAAATTCAGAGAAAGACAGACTGGTGTATAATGAGCAAAGGCGGAAAGTAAAACATACGCATGTGCCGTAGACGGAAAAGAGAATACATGGAAGAAGAAGTGAGAGGGATGGAAACCAAATATAAAAATAAAGAAATTAAGAACTTTTACAAGGATGTGAAGTATATAAGATCTGGCCCCATAAGGAGTGCAAACTACATAAAGGACAAAGACGAAAACTTACTGGGAGATGAAGCAAAAATCCGGGAAAGGTGGAAGCAATACTTTGACGAACTGCTAAACGACGAACATGTGGAAGGACGGGAAAGTGTCAAGCAATTATCGCAAAATAAGGAAAATATTCCAGACCCAACTAAGCAGGAAATAGAAGAAATTATCCAAGCAATGAAAAATAATAAGAGTCCCAGCGAAAATGGAATTACCGCGGAAAACCTAAAGTACGGCGAGTTCTAAAAACCAAAATATTTGAGTTGGTAAGCGAAATCTGGAAGACAGAAACTATGCCTAGCAGCTGGAGCAGGGCAAACCTGCTACCTTTACACAAAAAAGGAGACGTTGCCGAATGTCGCAATTGTAGAGGAATAGCCCTGGAGAAGCTGGAATAGCAATGGAGAAGGTCATAAGGGATAGTGGAATCAATACACATGGAACGATATTCAACAAAAGCCACCAGTGTTTGGCCTACGCAGATGATATTCTACTAATTGCCAGAGAAAGGAAAGAGTTGGAAAGGATAGCTATAAATCTGATACAGGCGGCAAGTACAATGAGATTGCAAGTTAACATGGAGAAAAGCAAATATATGTAGGTATATATATTTTCATCAAGGAACTTCTAAACCAAACAAATTTGTGCTTCGTACAAAATACAAAGATATCCTGGCTGACAATGAATGTTGACAATGAATTTATTCTTTATAGTTCACTAATCATTGAAAACTAACAGAATTAAAGGCGACATAACAACTGATTGATTTTTACTGCACCGTTGGAATGTACATATGTACATTAGTCGAAATAGAGACAAAAAGGAAATCTTCATTGGTCTGAAAAGATTTATAAATCGCCTTTTAAAAAAATTCAACATGGACATTTGCAAACCATGTCCAGTTCTCAAATAACACAACACGCAAATTTAAATGAAATAACAAAGTTTATCTGTCTTTATAACATTACATCCAAGAGAGCAGGTCACCCAATTACCAGAGAGATATTACCTTGTTAAATGTTTTCCTATTCAGAAATTTCGTGGATTTTCTCGTCGACATTACAAAAAAGAAAGGTAGATAAACAAAATCAAAAGACCGCCGGTAGACATTGGAGCAGAAGACTGAACAATTTAAGAGCAGATAAAGAGAGAAAACGAAGAAGAATATTTTAATATGCAGGATCTCAAATTATTCAACAGTACAAGAGAAATCTGAAATGTTTGAAGTACAATTTTTATTTCAAACCGTTTTTATTTTCACATATTTAATAAATAATTATGCAATTTCGAGTTGTTACGATTTTCACAAATTTTCAGTTTTCTTAACACCTTAATTCAGTTTAAATTCACAATTGCAATTGATGTAACTAATTTAAACATTTATTTTAAGTTTATTGTAGACACATCATGAATTAGATAAAAAATAATTAAAGGCAAAACTTCTCGAAGGAATGTAATTTTCACAAAATTTTTATTCTCTGAATTTTTAATTAAGAAAGTTCATTATGAATCTCACAATGACTTTCAAAAGGTGTCTAAAACAATGTATACGGTGTAGATAATCTAATAGATATTGTATATCACAAATAATAAAAAAAAGTTGTAGAAGGATATAAAAAACGATGATAGATTTCTAAACAAAATGACTGACACTTCGTAACTGACAATCCTTCACCTGTTGACACAAACTTAAACATTGAAAACGCAACAAGTTTCTGGTTTCAATCTAGTCCGGCATACGGGCAAATCTCGAAATCAGCAAGTCATGTGACAGACAATAATTGATATCATAAATATAATACAGAATGCGAGTTGGCCAACGATTTGAAAGTCCGAGCAAGAACAAGACAGCGGAGTGTAGGGCACGTGGGTTCCCGTAAACTAATTTGTGATCTCAGCAGGGATATACAAATACGAATCCTATAAAAATTAAATGAGTGAATGACTGCACACATTCTTGCAGGTAGGTCATTAGTCATTTCCGATACGTTATCATCATGACGAGGTGTACTCATGATGCTTATTACAAGGAATGGTACACGATTAAATATGCGTCATTCACTTAATAAACCTTCTTGCAGCCCAACGGGCTGCCTGCCAGACAGGTATGGGCTGGAATGAGTCGATAAAATTATGCGCAAAAAAAAAGCAAACCGACATTTATATATTGGCTGAGGTACAAATGTAATTAGAGATAAGATAACCAGAGATTAAATTAAAAGTTGTTTAATGAATTCTATACATTTTTTATACCTACCAAAACAAAAAATATAAAAATTAATTTGTGTTAACATTCAAAATAAATAAAACTGTTCTTTCTTGCCTTCTAAGAAAAGGCGCATATACAGGTTGTTACACTTTATAAACCGTAAGGTTGAGATGCGCTAACGTCGTTGTTAAACATAGTTCTTTTTTCGCTTTAATTCGAGATTAACTTTAAGCGATGTCGATGCTGCTGGTCATAAGAGGCAAATTCTTGAAAATTATTACCGATTTCAAATTACAATATCCTGTATACAAGACTACAACAAATTAAAAGTTCACCATGATAATCCGGTAAACCGTAACATTTTAATATTTTCTTTTGTGTGAAACGCAGACAATCGGAAGTATTAATTTTAACACTAATGTTTTTCACAATGTTTTCTTATAAAATATTGCAACTCTTCCCTAAGAGTTTTCAAACTTTCCATAGAGAATAAAAAAATAATACTCCTAATAAATAATAAAAATAATGCAAAAATAATTACCTTATCAGGCTGTTTCTTCTTATGTTGTTTTGAACCTAACACATCTTCAACAGACGCCATCCTATTAAATTTCTGCGTGCGTTCTTTGACACTAATTGAAAGTTTATCACCCTCTGACGGCTCATCTTCGTTTACCTCTTCGTCAGATTTCTTCTCTTTAATGGGAGTTGTGTTTATTTCATTGTTTTTCTCACCACTTCTTCTTCTAGGAGGTGCTTGCGGCGTCGATTGTTCTTGCATCGACAGATTAGAAGACGCCAAGGAAATATTGTCAAAAGACGGACTGGGAGATGTCACCGGAGGTGGAGGGCGATATGGCGGAGGGAGTCTGGGGATTGGAGATACATTGGGAATATAGTCATTCGCGGAAATAGATGAAGAAGGTGATAGATTGGGCGCCGATTGGGAAAAGGCGCTTTTGGTGTCATTTTGCAGAGATGCTTGGACAGGATCATCTGGTGAAATGGAATACTTCTGCCTAAGTATCAAGAACTTTTCGTTTCCCTCTGACTTAGTTGTGGCCAAAATATTGACGAATCGCTTAAATTTTGCTCGCGCATCATCTGAAAAAAGCAATTTCTAATATTGGAGCACCTTTTAGGTTCACATTTATTTACTTAATTTTTGCAACACAAACATAGTAAGATTTGGGCGAGCATCTGACGCGAACTACGCTTGCAACAGCTTTTGTAAAGTAAATTCCAAGGTAGAAGATAGTTTTATTTAGAAATTTTAATAAGACCAAGCGTTAATCTGCTAGCGCGATAAGATATGAGGCTCGCTTTATAGATGCAATATGCGGTGATTCAAGTTTGTTTTAAAGTGCAGTTGTACGCACATCGTGGTGTACATACATACAATATATTCAAATCTTTTTTCAGGCAAGTAGGCTAGATTATTTTTCGTCGGATTATAGGTATGTTTATACAGGGATATCTATATAAACCGTTCGTTAAAAGTTTTCAAGGTTGCAGTTCACGTAGATATTTGAAATTTAAGGAGTAAGGGTTTTCCGTAGAGATTTCTTTAAATAAAATAAAATTGTCTTTGTATCACTTCCGGTGCAACCGGAAGTCGCTATCAACTCGCTTATTTTAAATGGAATGCTATATTTTTTATCACGTTTTTGAATTCTACATGTAAAAATATGTTAAATTGCAATACATTTCCCTATCTCTAAAATGCATCATTTTTGAGATATTTTGAATTTTCTTAGAAATTTGGATTCTGCAATCTGATTTTCAAAAAATTATAACGCAGCTGTTATTGAAGCAATTTTATTTGTGATAGCTAATATTGTAGTAGCTTTAAGGTTCTTAAAAATTCCATCAGCATAATCTATTAAGCTACAGGGTGTCTAAAACGCACCGCTCCACTCGCAGATATTCAAACACAGAAAAATACTTTTTTTCAAATGGAATGACCGATATTTTAATGCACCATTGTATGTGGAATCAAATGCTGCGTCGAACTGTACTAGCATTCCCTATACGTAACTTTAACAGTTTTTGAGTTATGAAACATTTTCGATTTAATTCATAGAAAATTTTAATAGGTCAAATATTTTTAATTTTATTAAGATAGCATGGAAATTATAACAACGATTACTGTTACTACAAATTTTGTAGTCAACCAAAGAAAATAGAATTTGGCAAGTGGAAATTCACAAATTTTAATAGTTCTTTAATCATCCTTCTCTTAGGACGCTTGTGATCTTATAAAACGAAAAAGCATGAATTTCATTACTTTAAATTGAAGAATAAAATAGCTGCTAATTTACAATTCTCTGGATTAGCGTGAAAGTATTTTAAAACCATTGTCTAATTATCTTCGTTATTTGTTACTGTTCTTCGTACATTTTATTTTTCCAAATTGTATAAAGTTAGGTTCAAACTTTCCAAACTGTGTTTTATTCATAGGAGACAAGAGGGGTACATTTGATTGAACACACATTCTCTTAAGCTTAATAGATTATGCTTATGGAATTTCTAAGAACCTTAAAGCTTCAACTACAATATCAACTATTACAAATAAAATTGCTTCAATCATAGCTGTTTTGAAAATCAGATTGCAGAATCCAAATTTTTAAGAAATTTCAAAATATCTCAAAAATGATGCATTTTAGAGATAGGGAAATGTATTGCAACTTAACATATTTTTACATGTAGAATTCAAAAACGTGATAAAAAATATAGCATTCCATTTAAAATAAGCGAGTTGATAGCGACTTCCGGTACAACCGGAAGTGGTACAAAGACAATTTTATTTTATTTAATGAGATCTCTACGGAAAACCCTTGCTCCTTAAATTTCAAATATCTACGTGAACTGCAACCTTGAAAACTTTTAACGAACGGTATATGTGGATATCCCTGTATTTTGATAAATGTCAAAATACGAGAAGAAAAAACTAAATTTTAATGTTAATTTGCAGTGATAATTACCACACAGAAAAGTGACAAGACCATTTTTAAAAAATGCAATCATAAAATTAATATGTCCAACAATTACTGTAGCCCTGGATGGCTGTGGCATCAAAAATGAATGTCGATTCTTAATTCGCATCGTTGAATTGAAGACCTCGGTGCAAGAAGGGGACAGCTCCACTTTTTTTCTGATTTTGTGTTTTACACTGAAATATATGAAGAAAAATATTCTTTTTCATTCTGTGCAAGAACGGGACAAATATCATTGAAATTAGTTTCATAGAGGCAAATTCTAACATAATATGAACATGATATAAAATGATTTTTAAAACGGTTTTTGTGATTCCTGAAAAGTTTTAAAAAGTGTTCCCTTCTTGAGGTCTTCAATTTACGTCTCAAATATTGACTGTCAAACAAATAAATTCTTGTTTACGTATTTAATGTTTTATTGCAATTCAAAACAATAAATTAGTTAAAAATATTTGATTCCGCAGCCACCCACGACTACAATAATTGTTGGACACACGTTAGAAATAACCGTCAATCAATGTTCTGAATACTGGATTCTTCAGTGGTATCTACGGAAATGTCATCATATCGCTTACTTGCATGCCAAAAAATAGCGATAATAAATAATAATAATAATAAATGTAGTATAACAAATAATAATAATGATAATGAATATATTATAATGAATAAATATAAAGGCAATTGACGTTTTTCTGCGCCACCTGACACAAAATATAATTTTCTTTCGATTTTGTATAAACAATGTTATGTTTATCATTGATAGTTTTCAAGATATTTGTGTATACTTCATTTCTTGTTAAACACTGAGAAAAAATAATATTTATCGTTAAGAAATGTCTTTGAGATTTTGTATTTCAGAAAGACTCCAAATACTAGGCCCACTTGAATATTACTCACTGCTCGCTCTCATGTGCTGTAAATCTCAATCGGTCGCCTGTCCAATTATCCAGTGCCGTTTACGGCTGTATTATACGTAGGTATATTGTGTTTTATCTGAATAAATATTTTAGTTTTTTTCTTTAATTACATGTATCGAATTGTTATAAATGCAGCTAATAACAAAATAAAATGTGACAAAAATTGATCAAAATATTCTCGCTACATCGGAGAAATAACTGCTCCGTAGTTCAACCGTTGTTCATCTCTTTCTTCTATGCGCGATTCGAAGCGCCTATGCATTCGGTATTATTTGTTGGAGTCTTTACGTACGAGCAGCAGCATCGCTGTGATTTTGCTATTCCCTGCACAGTTTAAAGTCAAAACTCAGTCGTGCGATGGTGCGACTATGCGGTAATTGGGTATTATCCATAATTTTATTTCGGTATCAGACAACAATGGAAGAAGCCTACAGTTCCTAGTAAAATTTTGCAAAGAAGCCGAATAATTTTCAATTTCAATTTTTCATTTTTATCACACTAGAAAATTGCCTTCTATTCGATTAAGAAGTAAGGTAATACAGGAGTAATAAGTGTCTGGTTACACCTTCATTTTTACCACTATATTATCTACTATTTGCTGTCATTAGTATCACAAGTCTTGTTAATTTCTACATGAATAATGGATAGAAATTAAACAACCAAACCCTTGAAGTTAGAAGAAAATGTTTTACAAAACAATGGTTAATTACAAAGAATGATTGCCAAAGAATTTAAATTTAGAAGACAGTAGTTCACTCCTGCTATCATCAAATTGCGAGATACCAGACGAAACAGAAACAGTTCTCGTTCTGAACGACCACTATCTACTCCAAAAGCGAAAAATGAGTAGGTACAATATAGCGTCTTCAAAACCATACACACGGCTGACAGTTGCAGAAATTTGTTCTAATTTATTCAGGATTATTAATAAAGCAAAAAGTCTTCAGTAGGCTCGTAAATATGCAAATTGGACAAATGTATATTGGAAGAAAGTATTATGAACAGACGAATCCAAATTCGAGGTTTGAACCTAAAAGTTGGATTTATGTACGGAGATCTATTACTGAATAAATGATAATATCAAATTCACGGAATTTGAGCCCTGTGTCATTAATCGCCGAAGTTACAACCGACAAATATTTCTATATTATTTCTTGTCAACGGTGAGTAAGAAAGAAGGTTGAAGTTATGCTTTTTATGTCTGATTATGCAACGCCAGACGCGTTTTATTTAGACGCAGAGATCTTCTCTTATGAAAAATAGTGTGGTGCCTACTGTGAAACATAGTAGTGGTTCTATTATGGTCTGAGGATGTTTGCATTTAATTGTTTTTGGAA
This sequence comes from Dorcus parallelipipedus, assembly GCA_958336345.1. NCBI lineage: Eukaryota > Metazoa > Arthropoda > Insecta > Coleoptera > Lucanidae > Dorcus > Dorcus parallelipipedus. The sequence goes on from OY284475.1 coordinate 33,967,255, forward strand.
TATATATAAAATTTAATATTTAATATTTAAAACTAAACTATTTCAGAGAACCACGCTGTATCAATTGGAATACGATTGATTGAGAAACAAATTGTATTTCATCGAAAAGCATTGCTTATCGTCCCAGAAAGTTTTGGAAAACTCTATAGGATACAATTTACAACCTCAAAATCTGCAAAAAATGATAATAAGGATGCCACGTTTAGTCCAGAAAGTAATAAAAGTCAAAAGTTGATGTTTTCTTTTTAAATGTTTACATGGCTTTTGGTAATTTCACCATTCCAGCCAGTTTACTAAGTGAATTTGAAGCTGAGTCCAAATCCAGACAACAAAAACATCCATGGCCCTGCAGGGATTCTAACCCACTTCTAAAGCCGGAAAACCGCGAGTTCTAAAAATAATTATGTAAGGCTTGGCCATAAAAAAACAAAAGTATACTCCGGAGCTCTACTGTAAAAATCATGGTGTTTTTGTAGTCTAACATAAACGTATGAGAAAAATAGCAGCCATGGGGATGGTTACACAGAGAAAAAAGAATAGTAAAATGTAACACAATTGTAGCTCAAATAGTTCCAGGAACAAATTGTATGAGATATTCACACAATTATTGTTCGGCATACTGTGTGAATATCTCATACAATTTGTTTCTGGAGCTATTTGAGCTACAATTGTGCTACTTTTTACTATTCTTTTTTCTCGGTGTAATGAACTATAAAGCTTGTAGTAGACATAACATTAGCTTTCCATAGCCAAGCCTTCTACAGCCTTATACTTTCAAAAGTAGTAAAGGACATAAAATTAAGCAAGTTTTATTAATAAAGTTCTGGACGGAAATGTTTCCACGTCAAGTTAAAGCGAAATAAAGAAAATGAGGACTAAAAATAATTTCGATATAAGAAGTAACGTTTGTATTTATTTCTAGTAGTTAAACAATTTTATTAATTTCAATTTATACAACTCATGTATCCAAAATGTTGTCATTAATTTTAACTTTTGAAGTTTTCTTAATAAATTAAAATTAATTAAAATTGTATAGCTAGTAGAAATAAATAGAAAAGTTACTTACATCGAGATTATATTTAGTCATCATTTTCTTTATTTCGTTTTAACTTGACGCGGAAACATTTCCGGCCATAACTTTATTAGTAAAAGTTGCTTCATTACAGTAGACGCAAATATGTTAAATCATTTCTTTTGGTAAAAATTAAATGAATGAGAAATGATAAATTTAATAATCTTGTTGTTCAAAATGAGCTCCTGCAAGTTCTCGGCATTTCGTAGCATGACGAACGATATTCTCTTGAAGGTTTTGTAGGTTTATTATTTTTAATCAATCCATGTGCATTTTACAGTGAGGATTTTTTAAATGTAAAACATACATAATATGAATTGTTAATTGTCATTATTTTTTTTCACACATTTGACAATGCAATTTGACATTCAGCTACTCACAAAAGTATCCGCCCATTATACAGTCGGTTCAAACTTAAGTCGGCACTAATGCTAACCTTGTTATTATAGAAGCTAAAGATTCGGTTAAATTAGCAAACTAGTTATACTTTTCACGCTGATTACAATAACGCAGTCAAAAAAAAACAATTGAGCATCGCGTTTATGAGGTAAAGTCAAAAAGACACTTTTTTAAATTGAACACCCTGTACTTTATATTACCAATCGATAGAGACTAAAATTCTTAATTAAAATGGTCCTTTGTCATTTATTCATAAATTAATAAATGAAGATATTTTCATTTTTACAAAATCATCAAAGACGCCTGTACTTTGGAAACAGAACATTTGCAAGTCGCCGTAATCAAATTATTCTGTTAATAGACTATTGTTTTTGAAATTTGTGGTTTATTTCTTATTAAAAATATTGTTTTACACGCATCTCGAAAAATGAACAAAAATTATGACAATTTTTAAACTTTTTCATGGTTGTTACTAGAGCTCTCTATTTCACGTATATGTCAGTACACGTGTATACGTGCAATACACGCATTATGATCTTATTCCGTGTAATTTTAAATACACGGGTAACCATATATTTTAATTTCACGAATACACGTGCATTACGCGTGTATTCAATACAAAAACACATCCGTTGCTAGGTAACCTGGATTTGAACGTACCGAACGGATCCGTGTATTAAAATGCACGTGTAATTATATCCGTGTACACGTAGAATAAGAGTTAATTACACGTGAATTAATAACACATGTATTTAATTCGCGAATGTTATTACACGGTTCCGTGTACACGTGTACCTTCAATACACGTTCAAAACCGTGGACTCTAGTTTTTACGCGTTACTAGAAAAATGAACAAAAATTATGATCATTTTTGTACATTTTTGTGGTTTTTATACGCATCTAAAAAAATGGTAAAAAAATTTTGACAATTTTTTAATTTTTTTCTAGAAGCAGAAAAACCACTTTTTAGCAAGAAATAAACCGCAAACTTCAAAAACAATAGTCTGTCAACAGAATAATTTCATTGCGACTTGCAAATGTTTTGTTTCCAAAGCACAGGCACCTTTGATGATTTTGTAAAAATGAAAATATCTTCTTTATTTATTAATTTACGAAAAAATTACAAAGGACAATTTTAATTAAGAATTTTAGTCTCTATCGATTGATATAATATACACGGTGTTCCATTTAGAAAAGTATATTTTTGACTTTATCTCATAAACGTGACTTTCAATTGTTTTTTTGACTACGTCATTGTAGTCAGCGTAAAAAGTACTACTAGTTTGCTAATTTAACCGACTTTGTAGATTTTATAATAATGAAGTTAGTGATAGAGCCGACTTAAGTTTGAACAGGATGTATAAACAAAATAATTACGTTACGTAATTTCAAAATTTTAATGAAGAAAATGGAATAAAAGTAGAATGATATAAATATACTATTAATAAATGTAGAATTAATTTGTATTTGAGCCTACAAAATCAATGATACTAAAGATGATAAAGAGGAAACTAAATATTATCAATTCTGGAGTACACAAAATTAACCGCCTATACCCAACAATTTACAATCTTCAACAATGCTTCGGATCGTTATCTTATTGGAATAAAAAATCTGCTGGTAATCCTAATTTATCTACATAATACGAATATGAATCTTCAACATATTCAAATAAACAAACCGATCCATTTTTCCTTCAATAAAACGAAAACTTCCCACACCACCACCCCAGACCATAATAGATCCACCACCATGTTTAACGGTTGGAATAAAATTTTCTTTAGCCAGTGCATTGCCAGGTTTTCTCCACATATGTTGGTTTCAACTACATCAAAGAGTTCAAATCAATAAAAAGGACTTTATTCCAGGATCAGTTGTAGACGCGCAATTTGTAAAAATAAGTACTAAGTGCTCAAGTACGGTGGCGGATACTTTTGGGAGTAACTGTATATACAACGAATGAAAGGATATAAATCTACAACTGCTATCGAGCGTGGTCCAGTTTAAGACAATTAATAGTTTTTAAGACCATTTGGAATATGTTCTCAAACTTCCAGAAAACTGACTATTATTTTTATCTACCTATTTCGAGAAAAGAAACTTCAGTGCTAAACTAACAAGAATAAAAATTATCCATAGTAACGAAGACCACAACATATACACCGTGTCCGGTGTCCACCGAGTGTGGTTTTCTTTTCTGGTGTCTAAACTATTTAATATAGAAAAATTTCAAACGCTTCATCCTCTAATAAAATAAACTCAATACGTTAAATTTATTTGCAATTACACAGGCTGTTCATTTTACAAGTGTCAGCAAGTACCTTTCATATTTCAAATGGAATGCCTTCTATATTATTATTTCGAATTTTGATAGATCAATTTGGAAAATATTTTATTAACGTATTTTTATACCTAAACCTAGTATTTACCGAGATAAATTCCGTCAACGAAGAAATATCTTAACACATCTTAACATTTTAACATCTTAAGTAATGCTATATTAAACAAACCTGAAGACTACGCAGATTGTTGGTAGCTGGCAGTTGTTTCTGCTGCATAGAGTACTTGCAGAAAAAAATTTATGTGCTAGAAAAATTGCGTTCATATCAGAAAATGCACGTGTTACATTTTTTAAAAATAAATTCTAACATAAGAGAAAAATATTTAAAGTTTCATACAATCAAATTCGCGCCAAAACGCGAAACGCCAAAACTTCTTTTAACCTCATGTAATAACACGAGATGAAGATATTCTGAGTGCGCACTAGTGCGGTCAATCGAAAACGCTATTAGATAATTTGTAAATGGTGAGGTATCCATGGTATCCTTCATGAGGTTATGTAAGTGTAAGTGTGACAACTAATGTCAATGGTGGCAATTTTTTATTAATGCAAACCATTCTGAGAGTAAATGTCTGATAATACTGAAAATAATATTATAGCCGAGTTATTTTCTTTAGATAATGTCGAAAACATCACTGGAGTATTATACACGCAAAAACAGATTTTGTTAAATGAAACAAAGTTGTGTCAACTCAACTAAATTATTCGTTTAAATAGCAGCAAAGAAATCTTCATTCATGTCAAATAAATATTTCAGTTACAAGAATGTAGTCAAGTCAACAAAATTTGTATTTGTAAGAAAAAAACATACTTCAAGAAAAATAACGTTTGTGTGATATTAACAAAGAAATATGCATTTTTGTTATTGTAAGTACATACAGTGTCTTTCAAAAAGTGCGCTACAAAAAAAGCACAGAGTTTCGGAACACATTGAAATAATCACTCAGAACCAAATGAAATAATCGAGAAATAAGAACCAACTTAATGTTTTCCTATTCATATTATTTTGGCGGACACTTTAATCCAACCAGTATTTCCTAATGTAGTGTGTATAAAGAATGGTTCACAATAAATTGTGATTTTTTTGTTTTTGAGATAGAAGGCTGTAATTTCATATTTAGCCATAACTTTTAATTCTGAACAACTTATTCTTATGAGATTTTGCTGTATCTTGTAAAATACGGGTACTTTACTCTTAAGCCGTCTTCATTTCTCGGTGTCCACGCTGTATACCGTTCAAACTTCATCTGAAATTTTCCAATTTAGCTTTAAGGAATGCAGAAGCGTTCTGTGTCAATAATCTTTTATAAAAACCGATAATAAAAAAATTCCCATTTGTAGCACACTTTTTGAAAGTCGCTGTATATAATTTCATTGAAAAATCATTCAAACAAGTAAATTTGTTGTTTTAAAAAAATATTCTAACCAAATTTTTTACTTCGTTAAAAACATGATTTTTCCATGAATTTTTGAATTAACTAAATTGTTGTTTGAATGAAATAAATTAAGTTAAAGATATTAATTTATTTACGGTAAACAACGAGTTTCTCCGTGTACCTCACCGTGACGTTCTCAGATGCTCTTGGTGTTTGTAATGTTTGCGATGAATTCACGTGTCGTTGTGAGCTAATTGATTAAAGTATTTCCTGGAATCGATTAAGATAAAAACCCATGGTTTTTTTTATGGTTTTGAAGACTTTACGAACGGTTTAATGAAGACTGATTTCATCGAACTGTCAACCGATGAATTTACAAACTCGCTCATACAACATGTTTAAATTATCTACGTCATGACCAATGACATCACGTTTTTAGTCACGTGATTATATTTAAATATTTGATTATTTTCAATAATTTTTATCTCGTTCTGATTACATTTTTCACAGAAATTTTTTTAACCTGTGTCAAACATTATCTAAATATTATTCTAAAATTATAAAACTTGCACGATCCATTAACCACTGCAAGTACACTGTTTAGAAGTGAAACATTTAAAGTTTTTTTTATGGAACACCCCGTAAGTAAAATCATCGACCAATGTAGAATTAAATTTGCTATCTTTTTACCAAACAAAGTCCTATACCTAAAACCTACGGTTTGTGAGCTAACAAAATTGCCTTTTGGCTTCTAAAATTTATATCCAACGATTTCCTGATAGAGGATAGCCATATGCAAAGTCTTTTCGTAAATTAAAGGAAATAAGTATTTGAAAGAACAGGTAGTGTTGCAAATGTTATTTCTAATAATATTAACTTACATGGCACCCTAAAATTGACAAAAATCATGAAGCAAAATGAAAACCAGAATTATCTCACAAACCGTAGGTTTTAGGTATAGTACTTTGTTTGGCAAATTTAATTCTACATTGGTCGATGATTTTACTTACGGATGTGCCATAAGAAAAACATGAAATATTCACTTCTAAATTCAACAGAAAGAACTTCCAGCCACCAACAATCTGCATAGTCTTTAGGTTTGTTTAATATGATGTTACTTAGCTTAAAGCATACGTAATTAGACACGCTAATAACTGATAATGAAGACTGTTTAATTAAGCAGATTAAAAGCAATTTAATAAGAGCCTGCCTGCATTTAAGATGTTTCTTCCTTGACGGCATTTATCTCGGTAAATACTAGGTTTTGGTATAAAAATACGATAATAAAATATTTTCCAATTTGATAGATCTATCAAAATTCGTAATAATATATAAGGCATTCCATTTGAAATATTAAAGGTACTTGCTGACACTTGTAAAATGAACACCTTGTGTAATTGCAAGTAAATTAGAGTATAGAGTTTTTTTATTAGAAGATGATAGCGTTTGAAATGTTTTTGTATATTAAATAGTTTAGACACCAGAAAAGAAAACCATACTCGGTGGACGCTTGGTATATTTTTTTAAGAAAGAAAATAAAGTTAAAGCAAATTGGTGTAAAACTGTGCAAGAATTATTAAAATATCATAAAAAATGACCAAGTTGTAAGAGTTGAAAGTTCAAATTATAAGTTCCGAACGGCGCACAGTGGTCCAGAATGAACTTCTAGCGCGTCAAAAAGGGAAAAACTTGAAACATTTGAATAAACGTAAAAATAAAGAAAATCTTTCCATTAATGACATTTCATGTCGGTTTCATTTGTTTAGCGAACTTATGATTTTAATTACGCTTTTGTGGCACTGTGTTTCTTGAGACGAGAAATAATATTATGCAATTAATTTTGATATAGTGGATAGAGGGCGCTACGTATGCTGTTATTCTGCTCTTTAATATGCTCTAACTTTTTTGTGAGTAGGTTTTATGAGACTTTTAGTAAGAAACTATTATTCCACTGTCTCTCCTTTACCAAAAAGGTATACCTGCTTGATAGCGCTAAAGTTAACCATTTTCGAGATATTTGCTATTTTATCTTGAATAGAACATGGTTTTTACGATAGTTTTTGTTCGATTTCGTACTGTTCGAGAAGTAATAGATGTGTGTTGGTCATAAAAAGCGTGTTCAAGTATTTCGTAAACAATATAACGTCATTATAAATCACAGCGAAGAATGTAGATTTATTTTCATTTTTCTTTTGAGAAAAACGCGTATACTATCGTAAAAACCAAATTGCATTCAAAGCTAAAATAGCAAATATCTCGAAAATGGTTAACTTTAGCGCTATCAAACATACCTTTTTGGTAAAGGAAAGTGGAATAATATTTTCTTATTAAAAGTCTCATAAACCTACTCACAAAAAAGTTAGAGCATATTAAAGAGCAGAATAACAGCATACGTAGCGCCCTCCAGCCTCTATATCAAAATTAATTGCATAATATTATTTCTGTCTCAAGAAACACCCGTATCTAAATTTTTAAGACGATATGTCAAAACTTTGAAGAATTATTACGGAAAATTGAAATTAAAATTCTTACTTTAATAGTCTGTATCTTTTTCATTATCAACTTTTGGTATAAGTAAGTTCGGCTAAATCGTAATATTTTGACGTGAGGAATAATAGTAGCTAGTAATTTATTTTAAAATAATTTTGCCGAACGAAGTGCTACTTTTTGTTGCCTTTTAAGATTTTTTCAAAATTCTCTCTTAATTTACTTCTCGACATGAGTAAATACAGTCGCACCTCCATAACTCGAAACTCTCTGTAAGTCGAAATTTACTGATGTCCCTGCACATTGTGTATAATTGAAATCTCTTTCTTTAACTCGAAATTTCTATAACTCGAAGTAATTTTCCGGTCCCTTGAGATTCGAGTTATGGAGGTTCCACTGTACTTATAGGTAAGATAAGCATTTGCTGGATATTTGACGTGAACATTTTTAGAAATAAGCAATAGAATATCATTATACAATTATTTCTAAGCAACCCCTCCTAGTTCGTTTTTTAAATAGAAAAATGTAGTTTTTTTTTACAAGGTAACAATCCAAAATCAGACAACATTTTTTATAGAAATAATTATTATATTCTGATATTAAATCATTGCTTTTGTTATTTATTGTGCAGGTCCGTGAAAACCATCGCTAACCTAAAAACGTTTGTGTGTACTTTTATTTCCTGTTATACGGCTGTACTTACCAATGAAAAATGTCTGACAGCAAAAGTGGAAATAATTTAATACTAACTCAATAATAATAACTTAAGGAAATCAAAAAACGTAAACAATACACCACACGCACGCTACTGACGAAATTCAATATCAAGTCATCATATCCAGTATGAATACCAATCTTGCAATACGAAAATTACTAATTCGACAACGCGCCAAATTCAAACGCCTTTCAATCATTAATGTACACTCTGTACTAAGGAGATCCGATTTTTAATAATATTTTTGTTCAATAAATGACGCAAAGTAGAAAAAATACTATATTTTACACGTTTCACAAGAGGCATTGTACCATTCGTTCTGTTAGGGCACACCGAGCTTGCTTCGCTTCGTTCGTCGTACCCTAACTTAACTCCACTCGTGTTACAATAAGCCTTCTTGTGAAACTTGCAAAATAATATACCTGCTATTGTCGTGCTCTGGCCACTGTGCGGCGGCGGCGTGACGTCATTTCTCCTATTCGATAAATTATCACTTTGACTCTTTAAATCAATTTTAATGCAGAAACTCAAGTAATAAACAACAAATCTGTAAAACACGTGTCAAATTGAATATTAACTTTACGTTCCTATAGGAACCGTGCACATGCGATGCCAGCGCCACCAATGACCATATTGTGCATTAGTAGTATGAAAATATGAGCTGTTTAAAACTATTAGTGTACATTTGAACTTGAATATTGTAATGTATTTCAGTACCAGGAAGTTCAAGTATTATGTACTACATCGTAAATTGTCATAAAAGTGATATTATTCCCATGCAATGAGTCTCAAGAAATATTTTCATATCACTAATTCACAAATCACCACGCCAGGCGGCACTGAACGCAGAGATGTGCATGGCGCCTATATAATAAAGTAACTATTATCATTGATCAGCAATGCGAAAAAGTGACGTCACAAATAAGTCGTTTCTGCATAAAACATGACAACTTTAAAAGCCTATTTCTCCGTTAAATATTCTATTTCGAATATGAGTAAACTTCTCCACTGAAAGTGTAAATTGTTTTGTCTAAATTTTGATGAAATGGCTTGCGCAAACCGGTTTGGACGAATTATCTGAGTCTAAATCCGCCTTTACAGAATACACTTGAATATTACATTGTTTTCACAGCCTACCAAATTACATAATCTATATTACAAATAAATCACAGATCTTTCAAGGATGTCGTCACCATAATTAAAAATATTCTTGATGACTTTACAAAAAAGTATGCAGATTATGTACCTAGGAATAATACGGAGAACGATTAACAATTCAAAAATTCTTAGATAGCAAAATTTAAAACAGTGCCCAACTATATCGACAAAATTAAAAAAGCAGGAGACCAAAAAGCAATATAAGATGGAGACTATTGACTAATTATTATGATTCAACGTGCTCACACTATTTTTAATCCAGGGCTACTTAATTGAATTACTGTTAAAGGATATAAGTTTGTGGAATCAAACTTTTAACCTTCAGTGTACAATCCACAGGTAGGCAAATGTAAACAAAAGGGTTAGAAATAAAATAGGCCAGAAACTAAATAATATCGGCTTACCTTGTGACGACGGATCGGTCAAGTACCTCTTGAAATGCCGCACCACTTCACGGTTAGCCACAATTCCACCTTTTTCCAATAAATATTTATGAATTTGTTCAATTGACAGTTCACTAGCAGCCATGTTAGTATTCAGCGCACCTCGAAACGATCCGAAGTTGCCTGTCTAGCCGAGTTGTGAACCAAATTATCGAGATTAGAAAGCGCGCCTCTCTTTTAAAACTGGCCGTTATGAAATAAAGTGGGTAATACACGCATGCGGATTATTTACATAATACTTGTATTACATATTTAAAAGAATTATTTAGCCTAATTAATTAAATTTTCAAGTACATAAAGTAATAGTCGCTAAACAGTTTATGTTTTTGAATAAATTATAAAACAAGTATTGATGACTTTCATTGTACCACCGGCGCCAGAAAAAATGAGGACATTTATGGTGCTCTAATGTAAACGGATGTTCCAGAAAACCGTTGCTTTGGTATCGAAATTAATTCGACATGTAAATTTATTTATTATGATCACATTGCTATGGAAATGACTACAAACTGAATTAGAAGTTTCATTTACATTAGTAAAAAAAACCTTAAAATCACTGCTAAGACTTAATTAACTTCATAACTTCATAAAATTCATGTATTTTATTGATATAAAAAAATAACACATTTAGTTTAAGCAGACTCTTATTAAGTCGGAACGACCCCTTATTTGACTGAAAATGTATCTAAATGTTTGATTTGTGTTGAAGAAACTGAAAGAATAGTCATTAAAGTAGCGACATCTTTCGATCGCTTGTTGACCTGATATTGCAACTAGGCCTGAAACAGCTGTACAGAGCCTGCTCGGGTAATCCGCTGCAATCAAAACCGATTTGCACAAAAATTTTGAAAGAATAGTGTTGACATTCTCAGTGACTGTCATTGTCTCATTTGATTCTACATCATTTCACAATATTATTCAGTATTGTTTATCAATAAATATTTTTGTCTTTGCAATGTCGAACATCATCGAAGGTTTGTAGATGTTTACAGTATAGGGTAAAGGTACCCTTTGTGGCCACTTTAAGACATCTTCTGATTAAAAAATATTGTGGTTCTTGTACAAAATAATATTTTTTCACATGATGTTATGAATTCGCTAATATGTAATTTTGTAAAGCGAATAGTTTAAAAAAACGCGCACTAAACTCTATCACGTTTGAAAAATTAAATAAAATAATAGGAAACTCAAAAATCACCACTTGTGGCCACCTTTGCACCGGATTTGGTCGTGCTTTGCCCCTTTTGTGGCCATTATGTATAAAATAATTTATACAGAGAAGCGGATAGTCAAAAGTATTTATTAAATATATTTTTACATGTATGCACATTCTTTTTTCTAAATTCTTACAAATTCTTATAGTAGGTACTGTATTAGATAATAAGATTTTTTCATAGCGTTTTTACTTCTGGCACCAAAAAAGCACCTCTTGTGTTAATTGTTACTGGTTCCTTGATTTTCTTTATTACATCCTCTGAAGGATACCACAGCAAATCTGGCTGCTCTGGCCATTTCCAATGATACTGACCACTTTTTTTCATGGCACAACAATAAAAGTCTTTTGATAATCCATTTCTTTTTATATTTAAAACTGGCTGGATAAACTGCGCCTTCATATGTTACTATCACGTACGAGCCTATTGTAATTGATTCTCCGATTTGTTCGTTATTAGTATAACTACCAGAAGAATCAATATTTCTGTTAGTACTTGAGCAGCCTACCTTTTTCGTGCTCGTCTTTTCTGCTGTTTTGCCGCTTTTCTTTGATGTAGCTTTATTATTAATCTCTGATTTACTCTTTGATTTCGTTTTCTTTCTTAACTTTTCTTCTTCCTTTGCCTCCATTATTTCAATCCACTTATCCGAAGTAATTACTGAAGGTAAATGACGTCTTTGTTTCTTATTTTTGTTTTCTGAAGTATCTACATTCGTCTCAGAAGGCCAAGTCAAAATATCAGAAAGAACTTCCGAAACACTTCTTTTTTTTAGAAATCGCAAATCAGATACTTTCTCTGTATTTGCTAGAGTCGGTTCGTCATTTTCTTTATGGCATTCATTATGAATGGCGTCCATATCATTTTCGGTGGCGAAATTATTTTTTTCAATTTTCTGTTCATTACTAATTTTTTCCGTCTGTTGGTTTTCCGAATTTTCTGTAGCTACGCTTTCTTCTTTCTGACTATTCATTTCATCCTGCAATTCATTTGTCATATCGCTTTTGTGAACATCCATAAGCTCGATTTCTTCAATATTTTCGAAAATACGGTTGTTTGGTTTTACTTCGTCCTCTTTCGCTTCCGGTGTTAATCGTATTCCTAGTAAGTCATCACTTTCAGTATCCTCTCCTGGGTAAATCAGTATATTTTCCAAAATATTTATACGCGAATTTGACTGATAAATGTTTTCTACTTTGGCTGAATTTTGAATTGAATCGTTGTCTGTAAATTCTGGAAAATCGAAAATAAGAAAATCTTCTGATAAAATATTTGTTTCTAAATTAGATGGATCACCATTAGTTTTATCATAGTTTGAATTCGTCACACCATCTTTTACTTTCTTCCATAAGTTATACAGTTCTAAATATTCTAAACTTCCTAGCCACAAATTAGGATTGTAATTGTAATTTATTTTAAATTCTGAAGGAGAGATGTGACTCAACATTAAAAGTATTTTCTGGATTCAAATTGTCAGTTTCAGTTTTGGAAGACTATTACTCAAAATATTTTGTGTAATCAGGGGCATTTACGTCGAACGGATATAATCCACATTTTCTGAAACCTGATTTTATCGCAGATGTAAAGTTCTTGTTTTTAATTATGTAATTTAAAGCCGTTGGAATATCTTTCTTTTTTATGGAATCTCCATTGTGTTCACACCGCCACTTACGGGTTAATCATCGCCATTGCTGTTGCAAGGGAAAAAAAAAAATGCTACATCTAGAGGTTGTAATAGATGAGTCGTGTTAGGTGGTAAACATATCAGTATGATTTTATTTAATTTGCAAAATGTGCTTAAATTTAGGGACAGATGTGAAGAGTAACCATCCATGAACACGATAACAGGAAGCGGAATGTTCTCACTTTGAAGGAAAGGTAAAAATACGTTGGCAAAATGTTCAAAAAATTGCTTGCTTTGCATCCAACCTGTCTCCGATATTCCAATTCCCCATCCAGATGGTGATTCTTTAACGTAAGTCTTTGGTAACCGCTGAAATTTATAAATTGTCAAAGGAGGAGCAATTAAACCTTCCGCATTTACGGCTATTAAAGTTGTTACATGTTCTTTTTCTGAATTTCCGACATCATAAATTCCTTTCTCTCTTTCTCCCAGTACAAGGGTACCTTGGATTCAAAAATAAAGCCGTTTCGTCCATATTAAAAATTCGATTTGGATGATTTAAAATAGACGCATCATTATGTAATAATTCCCTTGTGTGTTGAAACCAGTTAGAGCGTTTTCACACACACCGGCAAAACCGGAGCCGGTGACGGCTCCGGCGCCGGATACAATGCAATCAAATTAATGCTTTCACACATAGCCCGGTCCGGCAGATTTGCCGGTCCGGCAGCCGACACCGGCAAATGCAGCCGGTGTTGATCTCGACAAGCCGGATGCCGGACCGATTTCCGATTTATCGATTTCAATGTTTTCTTATGTACACTTTTCCACACAGGTCTAAACGTGCCGGTGCCGGAGAACTGTTTGTTTAATTTTACTTCAGTATTGTCATTGTCCTCAAAGTAATCAGAGCGTGTTTTCATTTTATAATTTTCGTACATTTTTAATTGTTCGAAAATCAGTAAATTGTTTAAGTACGATGTTGTCAGCTTAATTGAACTCGTTGAAAGTAAACCTTGTCTGTGGGACAAGACAGCAGATTGCTTCAAAGACAAGGTTGAAAAACAATAAGCGTGGATGGAAGTGTATGCGTCCATTGAGAGCTGCACACATAGTTCTTTAACCACGTTCGGAAAGTGACTGGTATTAATAACGGCACCGTCAATGCCGGAGCGTGTGAAAGATGCCACTGGCCGGCACCGGCGACGTCCCCGGCACCGGCACCGGTTTTGCCGGTGTGTGTGAAAACGCCCTTACGGATAGTATTTTCTGAAACAGCCGCGCGTGCTTTACTTAGAAATTCCGCGTGCTTTTGGCTAACTTCTGGATGACGTTTTAAAAATTTTTCAAACCATTTACGTCCAGGAGTATTATTCGAAAAAGGCGTTTTGATATCTAATTCTTCTATTAATGCACAGCAAAATATAATCCTTCTCGATTTATAGGAAAGCCTCTAGTAGCTGATTCTAATATCCATGAAACCAATTTTTTTTCTGTTTCGTCGCCTAAAATACTTTCAGGACCCACGTGCCGACAATTGTCGGAAGTTCTACCTGTTAAACTATTTCGTACAGATGTTCTCGGTAAATTATACTTTTTACATGCTGTCGATATAGGTACCTTTCCTTCTCTGATTTCTAAAAGTGCCTTTTGCATTGACTCTTCAGAATAATTAAAAAAATTTCTTGGCAGCATGTCTATAGGAAAAAGACACCAATTAACACGTAATGTATAATCTTAATCTTAAATCAAGGGACCACAAATGGATTTTATTGTCCCACTTGTAGTCACCTGATGACTACAACTGGCACAAGCTTTCGTTTGCACTTCCATTTGTGGCCAATCAATTTATTTAGACGATACACAAGATTAAAGAAAACCGTTTTAAAATTAGGTTACAAATTTAGTTCATTAATAAAATTTTACAATAAAATTATAGTTTTTTTTATTATCGACCACATAAAATCATCAACACTTACCTCATGTACCTTAACAAATATGCTAAGATAACTACTAGAAACGAAAGCGCTGCTCTTTTAACGCCAACAATGGACACTACCTGTACTTCTCATACATCATTTATATAGAATTTCGATAAAAACATGTCATAGAATCATATATTCACACAAAGAAAGGATAGATGTCAGGACATTTAAAATTATATCACTTAGGCCCGATTTATTCATCTGCAATTAAATTTATCTAGTGATTTATTCCCATAGTAACAATTGTGATCACAATAGTTACTATGGGAATTAATCACCAGATAAATTTACTTGGAGGTGAATAAATCGGACCTTAATGTATTCAAATGACCACAACAGGTACAATGACCACAAAGGGTACCTTTACCCTATTAATTTAGCTGCATCAACGAAAAAAATGAATATTATTAAGCACATTTGATTTGTCTTGAATTGTCTCATATTCTAAAAGCCACATCTGTTTTTGCAAAAGACAAGATGACGGATTTACAACATTTAAATAGAAAAAATTAATATTTTATTAAAACTATAGAAGAAAAATGGAAAAAATGTAATCGAATCTCATCGCGGTTTCTTGCTGGTAATTATTCACGGTTAGAGAAAGCTCATCAATAAATAAGTATAAAAAATTAACTGTAACTTCTATTTACATTTTCTTTATTTTATTTTTACTAAGATAATACAATATCAAAATTATCTAACTATGTACTTAAATTAGTAATTTTTTGCAGATAGATTATTTTTTTAACTATAATTTCTTAATATATTCTTCATTTTATAATAATAAATTATAGTTATACGTAATTATGCCTTTTTGGGTCAATTTTTAAAAAGACTGATCTTTCGTTGTTGATTCAATAATAAAGTTCTCCTAATTTACTATGTGAGACCACTGTGCGCCGCGCCGCCGGTGGTACTTTTAATGAGAATTCGTCCATAAGTATTTGATGAATTTTTAGTATTTAGAGGTGAGAATACTTTTTGAGGCTTGCTATGCTATGCTGCCAACTGCCTTTAATTGGAATAATATTAAAATTAGATAACATTTACATTTCTGCAATAAGTATTGTGTTTTATTAGGTGTTTCGGTCAGAAAGTAATCTGAAAACCATTTTTTCATTGCTAAGCTTTCGCTAAAATTTATTAGCTTTTTCAGCATTGATTTGTTTTTGGTAAAATTAATGCATAAGATCAAATGCACAACAGCCACGTAATATCACAGGTCAAAAAGCTTTGTTCGAACATATTCAAATTAAACGTTGAAAATTGCAATGAAAACCTAAAATTATTTGAAAGAATAGTTGGCGGAGGGCACAATTCGAACATATCGAATGTTATAACATGACATACCTAGCTATACTGGTTGTCCATTTGACAGAAATTATTTTATTTTATCTGCGTGAGTAAATTCAAATGAATTCGTATAGGTCGCAATCGGAAAGATTTTGATTTTTAAAGCATTATGATATTAAACATGATATTTTAACCATTAATTATTTATAAATTAAAGAAAGACTAATTAAAATTCTTTATTTATATTTTAATAGCATATTTTAGCAATCACAATTAATAATTCTCCTGGTCAAATTGTTTAAGTTCAAATATCATAACCGTAGAATTGCGAGATCAAACCCAGCCCTTTTACTTTTGACACTTTTCAGCCTTAATTCTTTCTTCAAAATATCAGCCTTGTTTTGTTAGTTTTAGTTTTTTTTAATCTTTTTATTTAAGTTGCATTTTAATATTCAAATAACTTTAGATCAGCTTACAGGATAAAATTCATCTTTTATTATTCTTATTTATGAGGCATTCGTTTTTCCTGATAATTCTAATGATGGAAAGCCTCAGTTCAGAAAATAGAATTTTAGTTATTCGTCTGTACTTTTAAGGAAGTAGTTATCGCCAAATTCATGGAACAATTTTCAAATTTTTGCAACAATTTTCAAATTCCTGCTGTGTAGTCTAAAGTAGCTCAAGAGCAGCCCTATGAAAAGGCTGAGAGAATATAAATTTATATTTAAGAGAATTGTTTCAAATCTAAAGAAATATTTAAAAAAAAGAAAAAAAAAATACTGTCCTCACTCGGATTTGATCTTGTGGCCCTACAGTTGCGAAACACGAACAAATTATTTGCAGGTTTAGCAAAATTCAATGCGGCTAAAACCTATGGCGAACACGTTTAATTTTAATGAGAATAAGGCTGCCTTTTCACAAAGCGTCTCGTCATAGACGCGTCATAGATTGGTGCTGGCAACCGAAACCGGTTTTTTGAATAATCGGTTAACTGGTTTTGGATATTCGCGGTTTCGAAGAAAACCGAAAACCGGTTATCCTAATAATCGGTTTTTGGATATTCGAATAGTCGATTTTTACCACTATTTGGATAACCGTTTATATCGGTTTTTAAAGAAATCGATTAACCGGTTCCAATTTTCTCCGGTTTTTGCCAGCACTATTAGGAACCCACTTATGTAACAATTCGCTTATGTTATATAGAGTAAAAAATGAGATTATATGCGAACTTTAAAACATAAAGCTCCGAAATCTTATTTTTAAAATAATTACAGTGTATGCTATTACACTTTTTAAAATAATTATATTATATACAAATTGAAAATAGGCAACTCATTCTACTTCCTTGATTTTAATACATTATGAAAACATGAAGTTATTTCTGATTTGATTGATGGGTTGCCTTTTCTAAATCCTTCAGGGGACACGATTTAAAATAAGCACCCTGTATAATATGCATACGCTCCGCAAAAGTTTCTCAAAGCAACCATTAAAATATAATCCATTCACGATCTTTTTAGACTCAGAATACCTCTAAGTGAATATGTTCCATTTTAATTTGATGGGTTATATTTTTGAAAACTGACGCCGAAAAACATTGAGGATTTTTAGCATTTTGACTTAGTATTAAAAGTCACAAGTAATTATTTGTTTTAATGTTATTATTTTACTTTCTTCATGCCATCGTAGAGTATAAGAAGTAATATAGTCGATGGGACTAACATTAAAGTGTCAGAAGTTTACATTTGTCACATTTTGAGTTCTATTTAAATTCATATACGTAACTTAACAAAAAAAAGCACGGCCCTCTAGAGACTAAAAAGATCGTGAATGGATATTAGGTACTACAGACAATACTAAAGCAGACCCACCACGGCAACTACGGTTGGTTGCATATACAATAAGCCAGGGGTGTACGAGTGCAAAAATGCACTTGTCAAGAATAGACCCTCTGGCTTACTGTTTTATATATTCAACCAACACCTGGTTTAGTTGCTTGAAACTACCTAGTTGCCAGGGTGATTTTTAACTAATATGCGTGGTGGATCTGCTTTAGTATTGTCTGTGATATTTCAACTGACAGTCATTTCTGTATGGTCACAAAATGACTTGCGTTGTTATAAGTTATAACTCATTCAACAACGCCATCTGTTGAAACCTGCCGAAAGTTTTTTTTTTGTTTGTTTTAATTTATGAATCTACCTAATTCTGCGTTGTTGTGTTTTGCTTTATTTTTGTTTTAAATTATTATATGTATATTTTTTAAATTTTGTTCATTTGTTTTCTTTGTTTTGTCACATTCTCTTCCTAACAGTTTTTTTTTTAATTTATTGATCAAGTGAATCGTGCTGTCGATTGTCTTTTTTTTTGTTTCTCAAATTTTATTATTTCGTACTTTTAAAAATTATTTTATTTTCTCTGCTTTCTCATCGTTCTCTTGATTTAAAAAAAAAATTGTTATTCTATTAAATTGTGCTCTAAAATCGATTGTCTTTTGCTTTTGTTATTATTATTATTGTTTAATTCGATTATTTTTGAATTTTTATTATTTTGTTTTTTTTGAATTTTCACCATTCTTTTCAAATTGTTTTGTTTTAAAATTTCTTATTAATCTACTTAATTGCTCAATTGTTCTATAAAATCGACCGTCTGTTGTTTCCGTCGTCTTTAACTTTACGTTTCTTTAATGATTTTCTAAAATTTACTCCCGTATCTGGTAACAAATCTTAGAGATTTTCTATGTTGAAAAGAGATTTTTTTTCTTGAGGGATTTCTGCTTTTTATATGTTGATAACCCTGGTTCGAACTTGCATTTTTCGGACAAATAGCAACTGTAGGGAAGGCGACAAATGTAAGTTTCGATTCAGGCATCAATTTACCTAGCGCCGGCCCTGCCTTTAACAGAAATTGACCGCATGTATACCATCGCCGAGCGAGAAGCTTCAGCCATTGAGTACGCTGTTTTCTTGATTCTACAAAATATTCAGAGCTTAACATGAGAGTAGACCATGAGCCTCTATTTTGATTGTTGACCCTAAGGTTCCTACTGCTCGTTTAGTGAAATGGGCCTTGCAATTACAAGCCTCTTATTAGACAATTGGTTAAACCAATAAGATGGCGGATACGTTATTCAGACCTATTTGCGATTTGCTAAAAGAAGAATTTTGCAACATAGAGACTGTAGTCATTCACTTGATTGATAAGATTCCTGAACAGCTAATACGAGAGCAGATTTTAGCTCCAGAAATTGTGAAAATTATTTCTTGCTTTGAGGAAATACTTCCTTAGGAAGAGGACAAAGGAAAGCTACCTAATGAATAATGGTATTCACAGGTAACTGAGAGCGAAGAAACTTAATATGTAGTTCCACAAATATCGCGTAATGAAATTATGGAGAAACATGTTACTTTTAGCCTGGAATGCTGGAATGTGAAAACAAATACATTTTCAGAAGTTATATTCTTTCTACAAAATTTGAAAGCTACTGATTTATTGCAGACACCAGAGTATAACGAACATTTCATTAAATGGGTTGAATATAAGAGAGGCAACATCTTTGGAACGTGCCAAAACCTTAATTGAAGAAATTTTCTTAAAATTTGGCTTTCCTCGTCAAATAAGTAGTGATAATGGAGTGTAGTTCGTACCTGAAGTTATGCGGAAGTACTTTGTATATTAGATGGGAAGCAGAGTTTGAATTCCATATATCATTCAGAGTCTAATCCCGCGGAAAGGAAAAACAAGGACTTAATATCACAGCTTTCGATACTGGTTGGAAATGACCACGTCCCACGGGATGAATATTTATTTACCACCTATTCGCTCCGCGAGCAATATATTTTAATGCCTAAGCTTTGGACAAGCAGCAGCCTATTTAAATTTTGCACGAGAACCACGTACCTACAGTCATATTAATTATTTTTTTACAGAAAAACTCATCGTGAATATTTTATTTGTGGCTCATGTGCGGATTTACTTTTAAGTAGTAAGATTCGGATGCATTCGACGTTTATAGTTTTTTAAGATACGATGTTCTGTAAGCTTCCTGTCATGATTAATTATTGCGATTGTATAGTGAATGATGCAACTCGAGATATTCGAGGGATCTTGGAAAAGTAAACTGCAACACGCAAATCGCTCCATATCTCCAGTGATTAGTAGATAATCTTAATAATGTCAAAGAAAAGGTGCTGTTATAGATATCATAAGGCATATGCTGAGAAGCATCGCAAGCCAGAGCCTGATTATTCAATTGGAGGCTTAGTGCTGATAATGATAACCAATAACAACACCTAATTAAGCAGAGCTATTCGGAGTTTCACTAGCAAGTTTACTCCCAAAAGCAGTGGACCATCTCAAATAACGAAGGAAGTTTCGCCAACTATTTACGAGCTGATGGCACTTGATCAAGCGACTACTCCACGTAAAATTTCATGTTTCTGAATTAACTCCTTTCATAGGTAGAGGGGGAAGTCAACCCAATATGCCCAAGAGACAAAGATGAAGAGAATGACAATAGTGGAGCGTATGCAGAAACCAAAGCGAGAATGTAACATCACTGATATTGTTCAACCACACGAGGGGAGTGAGGGATAAGAAGAAGAAAAGAAATGGCAGAACTGAGAAATGTGCGTCAAAAGTGTAATCAATCATTTTCTCAAATTATTAAAGTAATTTCTTTACAAAACTAGTCCCATTTGACACACCCACTCCTGGACCTATATGTTGAGTTCTCTTTTTGAAAATATAAATTTATTTGCTTTGCAACTGCTTGGAATATCTGGTTATCGTCTAAAGAGTTTTCAGTTACTTGTATTTTAGTAAAAAAAATTCTAAATGTAAAGAAATGTCTATTTTAGTTATAGTAGGTAATATTAAAAAAAATTATAAAAATTCACTAGTCTAAACGTCTTATGTATGATATTCTTTAGCTGATAAAATCTCCCTATTAACTGTATAAAGAAATCTGCTAACCGCTATGAATATTTAAGGAAATTTTAAATAAATTACAAGAAATAAAGACAAAATACAGCTAATATAAAAAGGACAACACGAAAAATTATGCGCGATAGTTTCACCGCGCCTTTCGGCGAACTAATTTCAACCGAAATTATTAAAAAGGAAGAGACTTAAATTTGTGTCAGACTTATCAGATTAAAATATAATATTACAACGGGAAATGCATTTAATTAAATATTTTGAGGCACATAATCGAGCGAGGCATCTGAGCCATGCACGACACCTGCAATTAGTGCCGGTTCGGGGCCCCGCTAAACGACGCGCCAGACGAACCCGTCCGATAATTGTTCAAAATATTGCTGTAAGCGGCTTTGTGCGGATGCAAAATTTAAAATACGTTGTACGAATAGCTGTAATTTGCCTGACAGAAAATCGTCGTTACAGATGAAATAATAATAATAATAATAATAAAAATACTACGTGATGTAATATTAGATATAATTTAGATTAAATGCGGTTTGTTAGATATATAATAAAATGTTATAATGAAGTGGAAGTAAAATATCCTGACAACAATAAACAATAAAAACAACTGTGACACGTACAGGACTATTATTTATATAATTTTTAACACGGAAGCATGAATTTGTTGCGTGTATTTTATTGCACTTAATTCAGGGCATTTTACGCAAGAACTTGCTGTCTACATCATAATAAGTATGTTATAATAAAGATGAAACCCAAAACCGGAATTTTCTGAAAACTTTTTGAATTGCTAAACCAAAAAAAGTCACACCTATCCGGTTTTGTTTTACTAAGTTTCCATCCCCGTTCAACTTCTACATATCTTTTTAATTTGTCTTTTGTAGGAGTGTAAGTTAAATTTACATTGAGATTAATTACAAATTAAATGTTAAAATGTTCAAGAAAACTATAGGCGTAAGCTATGTTTGGACGACTAGATATCACAAGGTTTATCAACGCGCCAACAACCGGGATTCAGATTTGGTCTACTTGGTATTTGGTTCCATCGAAGTAGATTGACAGTCAACCATGTTGAGAATTTTCAATAATTCTTCAACGTAACCTTTGTTAGCTAACAGGTGTTTCACTTTTTCCAAAATCTTGATGTCAAAATTCTTCGACAGTTCTCTTCAAACTTTAGCAATAATTTCTTTATTGTTATGTATATGCAACGAAGATATCATCAACATAAATTAAGTATGATAAAAGCTAATTCCTCTTTATACAAGTGTGTATACGCAAGATTCCGCGTTCAGAGGACGAGCTTTTTATGCTTTAAATATTCCATACAACATTGTATACCAGCTTCTACTTGCTTATCTAAATCCTTCTTTAAAAATAATACTGGATCGTTGAGTTCGAGATGCGCTAACTCTTTCTTATTAATTCTTTTTCAGAAATTTTGGTGGTTTCATGAATAAATAATCCTTTTTCGAGATCGCCGTTGATGAAATACTAATCTGTCCACTCCTCATAATCATTTTACTGCAGCGGCTGTAATTATTCGTACAGAACTAGTAGTAAGTCTTATAACTATTTCGTTGAAATTTTTGCGAGTAAATCGAGCTTTCCTCCTATATTGACACAGATGGATCAAATTTGTTGCGTAGAATAATAGGGCTACCAATAATTGTTTTATTCTTCGGACATTAGATGACTGAACGTTTCGTTTTTCAGAATTGATAAAACTTCTTCCTCTATTTCATTGAATCATTTATCTGTATCGGGATTTGGTTTTGTTTGGTTTCGGTTTCAACAGAGTCCGTTTAATTCTGGGTTTAGGATATAAATTTAATAACTAAATTGTACAGAATATTTTAGAAGTAATAATCAGACAATACTATTTATTATATCACAGCCTACTGCCATGCCCCAACATCTTCCCTTTTAAAGATTATATTTGGCAGAAGGATTTACGATCAATCTTTGTAGATGACCTCTGGAACGAAATGGTCTGTAGATGTTAGTTTCTTCCAAATTTTGTGAAGTGTCTGTTGCCTTAACTTGAATAGAATTTGGAATAGTATGAATAGTGTTTGGAATATGATCATAAAATATCCAGTCATCTTCCATGGACGATGCATTTGTCGGAGTTAGCCCACCCTTCTAAATGTGGTTTATATGGCGTTCGATAATCTTGCCACTGTCGAGGCGTATAAAATATCGCGACTGAGAAATTGCTTTATCAGCAATACCTTGAATACGTTTATCTTTAAATAAGGCGACTACATTTCTTTCTCCCTCTTAAAGTTTTCGATTCATCAAATTGTTTTCCTATTTTAGCTTGCTTTTCCAAAACTTCAACTGACGGAAATTGCAAGGACTGTTTAGGAAACAATTTAGAGAAAGAACAATTCAGCAGGTGATATTTCGTTGTGTATATCTGTAACTGTTCAAAAAACCTTGCAGTTCTTTCCTCCATTCTTGCGGATTCCTTGAAATAGTTCTTTTTACTGAATCTACCATTCTCTCAGCTTGACCGTTAGACTTGAGATGATTTACTGCAGAAAACAAATGAGTAATATGTATTTCTTTACAAAATTTCGAAAATACATTAGCAGTAAATTGTAAACCGTGGTCGCTAACAAGTGGTCCATATCTTGAAAACATTTCTCGACAAAAATCGACTGTACGTTTTGCAGAAATCGTCTTAGTATTACTACATCGATGAATTCTGAAAATGCATCCACAAATATTAATAAGTACTGACCATCTATAGGACCTGCATGATCAATGTGCATGCGTTCCAAAGCTTTCATCGGTGTAGGCCCTGGATTGATGGGTACTTTGATAGGAAACTTACGAGTCAAAACACATGAATCGCATTGCCGAACGAGTCGTTCGATGTCATTTAATATTTTAGGCCAGTAAACGTACTCTCGAGTATTGTTTTGTACGACTAATACCTGGATGTCCTTTATGAAGACAAGCAAAAATCTTGTTTTTTAAATTCTTCGATATAATAACTCTATCTCCGAGCAGTAATATTTCGTCAACGATGCTGAGATTATCTCGACGTTTTTGGCGACGTTAGTGGCCAATAATTATTCTTGATGGCTTGAATAACAGCCAAAAGATTCTTGTCTTCTTTAGTAGAATTTTTCGATTCTTGTCGTATCTCTTTTCCAAAATGATCAATGGAATTATTTCGAACTGATTCAACTTCATTTTCAACTAGCTACTTGTAAATTTTCCAGATTATCTCGTCGAGATTTTGATATCAAGCGCGATGAGGCATCTGCTTGACCAAAATCTTGTGTTCAAACGTATTCGATTTGGAAGTCGTAACCAAGTAGTCTTATTGCCCACCGTTTTGAGACGAGCTACTTATGTTGATTTAAGACCTTTAGTTTTTTCAGTTTGTAACAACGCAACTAGGGATTTGTGATCAGTTTGTACGATAAATTTTCTTCCCCAAACAAATTTATGAAAACGTCGACTGCGGTATCTAAAGCCAACGCTTCTCTTTCTAACTGGGAATAATTACGCTGTGCGTCTGTCAGGCTTTGAGACATGTGATAGACAGGTCGTTCATGTCCGTCTACACTTCGCTGAAGTACACCACCTACACCTGTAGAACAAGCATCAGCTGCAACTATAAGGGCTTTTATTGGATCGAAGTGTTCCAGTAATAGTGGACTCAGCATGACTTCCTTAATTTGTTTCAGTGCCAAATCATGTTGTACATTCCAAATCCAAGGACAGTTTTTTCTAGTTAAATCTTGTAGCAGTTGTTTGATTTGATGTAGGTCAGGAATAAATTTTCCGTAATGATTCTCCATACCAAGTAAACTTTGGACTTCGGAGACATTATTAGGTTTGGGTATTTCTGTAATTGCACAAGTAGCATTTGGATCAGCAGCAATACCTTTAGCATTCACAATTACACCAAGATACTTAATTTCTTCTAAGGCAAAACTGGATTTTTCAAACTTCAGTTTCCATCCTCTTTCTTCAAGACGTTGAAGAGTTTGTTGAAGACATCATGAAGGTATCATGTTTTTGATGATTAATACCTGCGATTACCACATCATCTAGGTATGCATAAACACCTTCGAGGCCAGACTGTATCATCAATAGCTTGTTGAAAAATAGCCGGCGCTGTTTTAATACCAAAAGGTAATCGTTTAAACCCAAAAAGTCCTTTGGATGGGGTAATTATCGTAATATCCCGATTTTTCTCTGCAATTTCAACTTGAAGGAAAGCTTCCCTGAGATCTAATATGGTAAAGAAACAATTACCATTAAGTTTTGTAATTAATTTAACTTGAAGGCTTAGATTACGGCCCTCTGCAAGAGTCAAATATTTAGTTCGTCAATAGCATTTAAACCAAAAAGATACAAACCATTTCTTGAAACTACAATTACAGAAATGTTACCTTCATGTCCAGCAGCTACTATTTTGCAGCAAAATTTACAAAGTGTCTTCAGTTTAGCACCTCCTGCATGTTCCACAGTATCAGATATTTTAAGTTTTGGATAGCCTGAGTATTTCCAAATATTTTTTCCAACAGTTGTAACATCAGATTCGGAGTCGTACTGTAAATGAACTGATTTCCAGTCAATAATTGTTGGTATGTAAATTCGCATACGTTTATCGCTTGATATTAACGATTTTATTAAGGTTACTACTTTTATTAGTACTGTGATTCAGTTGTTTTTTTTTTTTAATTCATGCCTGTATCTGAACGATAAACTTTTGCAATGTGTCCTTCTTTTCCGCATTTGTTGCATATATTACTTCACGAAAATAACATTTTGCACGATATTGTACATTGCCGCAACTATTACATTCCAGTTTAAGTGGATGATTTGAGTTTTTGAGGGAGTTATCCTGATTCGTCTTATGTGAGTCCCGTCGGTGGTATTTCTTCGACTTGAAGCTTATTTACGGTTGACGCTGAAGAACCAACTGGGTTTTCCAATGTTTTCATACTCAATGTGACACTTAAATGTGCTTCTAGTTCCGCGGCGATATCTTTCAGGGAAGCATTTTCATTTTTTCGACCACTCACAAAACAATTTTCTTCAATTCTTCATTTTCTCGTGAAAAACAAAAGGACTGAAGAAGCGGAAAGATTATCGTCAGTAAATTTTGAATGTTCGAAATCTGAAGCAAGACGATTAATCCGGTCTATATGTTGTCATATCAATAATTCAAAATTTCTATTCTTTAACGTATCTTATCAGTGATATCCTTTCAGGAAAAAGATGTTTTAGTTTATCAATCAAGTCTGACTGTAACAATTTTGTTGGATTTTCAGGGGCAATATGATCATTGATCAACTAACCTATTGTATTTGAATTCCCCCAATTTATCTAGTAATAGACGAGTTCGCATTTCTGTGAGGAGAATCAGCTTTTGATGTAAGTGTGTATTCATAACGGCACAACCATGTCGAAAATGTTTGACTTTCATTATCGTCACTGTATGTAAATTTTTTAATGCGCGTATGCAACTGATTATACAGGTCTGAATGTGGTACTTGTGTGATATTTATACTTGCAGCCTTGGCTTGCACATTTTGTAATTGTAGTTGAAGGAGACTGTTGATAGCCGACGTTAGGGCCTTGATCTATCAAACTTTTTCCTCGGAATTCAAATTTAAAAGAACCTCCACTCCTGTTCGCAGCGCCGATTGTTGGCCTACTGCCATGCTCCGACAGGCTTTGTTCTTGGTACTTCAGAGATGAAGACTTCTTCTCGTTTATCTTCTTCGTCGATTTGCGCATTTTCTTCTATAAGTTCTGGCTAGATTTGAAACTGTTTTCTAAGTCTTGCATTTCGACCAATACTGACTATTCTTGGTCGTTTACTAATGATATATGATTAATTATCTCGAAATCCGTATACAATTTCCGAGTACTACGTGACCAAATTAACTGTCTTTCTTGGAAAATTTGTTTCGTGTAGATTGTCAATACTGAAGATATTTGCGTGTCTCTGAAAATGTAACCAAAGTGAAGATAGAAGTGCGCGGTTCATAACGTTCATGTATTAATTTGTAATCACGACGTTCCATTGTTTGTGCCTACTTTTTATTTTTTATTATAATAAATGACATAGACATTTGGAAGTATATTTGTAATATTATTGAAGATTACGTTTTTGCTTTTATAATTACTTTGCAGGGTTACGTCACTTATTAACCTATTATTGTAATTGGGTATATTATTTTAAGTATTACCATAAGTATAAGTTTGGTTGCTCAATTTGTGTGATCACGTGGGATTCGGGAATAGTTGAAAGTACGATGTTGTGTTCATGAATAACTAGATCAGCTGTTCCCTCAGGGACAAATTTATAATTATTGGATTTTGAACTATTACTATTCAGGAATAGGCTAATCTAAACCTTCTTGTCTTCTGTACCTAACCTTTTGAGGTGTTTGGTGTTTGAATATATTTCTTCTTCTGAATGAGTTTCGAATTTTTTATTGCACACTTTACAATTAAATTCCCCGAGTTAGCTTTCATTTGGAGGTTTTCTGTACCAGAGTTTGTACATTTGAAGTAACAGTGTAGTTGCGATTTCGCAAACGGTTAGCGTATTGATCGTTTTAAGTAGCAAACTTGCTTGCATTAGTAAATATCTAGCCATATCTAACAGAGTATGATTTTTATATTAGAAAGACCATTTCGTTCAAAATGTTAGAAAATTCAGAGGATTTTAGTAGATCGTCAAATTTTCTGTTCACTTATAGACATCTTGTTCTTCTTGCATCTAATTTACTTTATACAAGAGCGAAGCGAGTAAAACAAATTTATCAGTTCAAAGGTACATCACGTTTGATTAGCAAACAGAATGAAAATCCTTGCTTTAAAGGAGTCAGCGTTTACCATTTAATTCCAGTAATTAACAAACGTAAAAACATTTACATTTAATACGTATTCATCTCATTTGTTCGTAAAAAAGAAACTACAATGCACATGAAAGTGCATCCAACGGAAACGTGACGGCTGGAACGTACTTCGCGGACCGGCCTTTGTTTTATTAAAATTAGTAACAAACGTAAAGCCGGCGTTGAAAAATTTAAATTCCATACGTCAAGCGTTTAGTATAATACGTTATGTATTATTTATGTAAATAAATTTTAACATAAACGCACCTCTTAATTAAATAAACGCAGCGACTACAATATCGACATACATTGTTTCTTTCTTAATTGCTTCATTTTATTCACTTTTCATTGTTGCAGTGTTAATGTTGAATTAATTTAAATGTACCATTATAAAAATGGTGCGAAATTTTCTGGAAATTTTATCTGAAATCCTTGAGACTTCCGTCTGTTTTTAAACTTGTTGTGTTGCCAATCACGGTTGGAAACAATACTTTTTCCTAGTACACTGCCTATTGCGGATGACGCGCTATCAAATCAAATGCAAAATCGGATGCAAATAGACACAGTCTTATTATTGAAAAATCGAATAGTGTAAAGGCAAAAATATCACGTTTGAGTTACTCGAAACTGAAAATCGAATGCAAAATCGGACAGTGTAAACTAGCTTTTATATTTTTTAATAAATTCCCTCTGAGAACAATGATATCAAAAAGTACACGTAAGTACATATTAATGTAGGCAACGATAATACATTTATAATGACAGGCTCGCATTAAACTCAAAAATTAAAAGCGAAATTTTTTTTTTAGCGTTACAGAATTAATATACTATGCGTTAATATATTTTTTAGATAAGGGGAGGAAAAACAAAATCAGAGTCTTAGCTTGATTCGAAACTTTTATTTTGACATTTGCTTCCTGACCCCTTACAAATCTGTTAGTTGTTTAAACGCTCTTGAACACTATAGTCATGGATCAGCAAGTAATCCAACGGCATTTGAAATTAGTCGTTATCATGTTAAAGAGTTTTAACAAAGCCTTATGTATTCAACTGGAAGATTTTCTCTACTATCGTCAAATGTATCTTGACATTTCAATTTTGACATAAGTTAATTTCATTTAAGCTACGACTTAGGTTTTACTTTTCATAGACTCCTCTAATCTTAAATATATATTAACGCATTGTACTCGTAGATATATTCAATAAGTTTGATTTGTCGTTTACAAAATTTTTCATTCTGACTTAAATTCATTACTATTGGTAACTGCTTGCACATTGTGAAAATTAGAAATTATAAGTTATTCAAGTGATTAATGACTTTCAGTAACTGAAAAAACGAAACGCTGAATAAGCATGTCCGGTGATCATTATTAGTCTAAACGACGTACGTAATCATTTCTAAATTATAAAAATAATCGATGATCAGATTAATACTTCTTATTTACTTCCATAATCAGCATGAGACAACTTTATTTTTCCCTAATTTACGTTCAACGGACTTCAATCACCGTAATGATTGATGCAACAGTAATTTGCTTTTTGCATGTGATTCAAAGTGGCACTCTGTAATACTCTCCTGAAAACGCATTTATTAATAGGAATTAAAGTAATATTGGTAGAGAATATTTACTGTGAATTTAAGTATATTAAAAGCAAAATGGGGAAGTTGACTTTTACAGCAAACCGCGATATGTAAGTTTTTAGATAAGTAACGTACGGTGCATTAAAAGATAAATACGTTCTTTGAAAGACGCCGACAAAGAAATTTTGATAATGTTCCTTGAACGACTTTATTAAGTGTAAAGATATTTTTTTTCAGATATACGTATTCACTTTGGTAACGTTCCGTAAAACTTTTAATTTATGCTTTCCTATTAATTAATTATCTCTGACCGCGTGTGCTTTAAATTCTTTATTATTTCAGTAAATGAACTGACCTTATCAGCTTCTATGAAATATAGGGACGTAAGACGTAATCAGTATAACAACTTCGGTTATAAATTACTTCAAACAAGGATTTTATTGTGAAATTTTGTAATGAAGTGGGTCTATTAAGGCGGAAGCATTAGCATGAGGATAAATAGTAACCAACGATTAAAAATAAAAATATTTAAAATCCAATTAGATAAAATTACAAAAATATTTCTATTAATAAGCCAATAATATATATTATTTATGAAAATGATCTTTGATATGTGTTCTGCTTCACACATTATTTAATTTCTGGGTGATGTGATATGTGTAAACTTATTCATTCAACTTATTTTGGAAGCCATATTTTGTTTCTAGCAAAATCTACTTCTCTACCAATAAACTTTGGATTTTGAAAATGAAAACGAAAGGCGCAAAACGAAAAGCATGCAAAATTAACTGTGGAGAATTTACTTAATCATTTACTTCAAAAATTTACTTAATATACAGGGAGATTGAAATTCGAGGGTAGAGAATCGGTTAAATGGAGGCAAAGTTGCCAAATTTCATGCTGATTAATAAACTGTTAAGAAATTTGAAATATCTCGAACGGTTTCTTTACAATCGGAGAAAAACGAAAAATTGCGATTTTCGAAAATCGGACATAACTTCTTTATTTATGATTTTTTTCCAAAATCTGTGAAAACATTCCTGAAGAAACTTTTTACGCTTGATTGAATGGCGGACGTACTTTATTTCTAGAGCGATTCGTTTTTGCTTTTCCAGAGCCCACTTCATTTTTTCTTATGGGAGCGATTTTTGTTGTTTACACAGGTAGATAGCACATTTTTTTTTAATTCATTGGTATGTCACACTTGCTATTTTATTTTAATTTTCATTGAGAAATTTTGAGAAAACTGAAATTAAATTATGTGCACACATTAAGTTAGCTTAGTTTCACACATTAAGTTAGCTTAGTTTCACACATTAAGTTAGCTTAGATTCAACTGTATGCTGCGTAGCCAACCTTCGTTTAATTGATCTGTCATTAAATACAGAGTGGCGTATCCAATTACAAAGAGAGAATCCAACCAAGTACTAAATATTTTTCCAAGTTAGATAACAATTTGATACAAAATGATACAACGGCTAAGTATTTCGGAAAATGGAAATGTCTTCCAACAAATGCTATGATTCTTTTTCTCTATTCTGTTTCTGTACATTCTTTTGGAGTTTCAAATGTATCGTTTTGAAGGAAATTGTTATCCAACTTGGAAAAATATCTAATATGTACTTGGTTGAATTATCTTCGGATAGGTTTCTAAATACCACTGAGCACTTATAGAGGAATTTTTGTGGCAAATAAAAAATGCGCAACATATCACGTTTTTCTTCATTTGAATATGCAATTCTATATTTAATGACAGACGAATTAAACAAAGGTATCCTTGGATACGTAGTATACAATTGAACCTAAGTTAAGTTAATATATTACATGAATCTAATTTCAGTTTTTCAAAATTTCTCAATGAAAATTACAATAAAATAGCATGTGTGCATACTAATGAATTAAGAAGGAAAAGTGCTATCTATCTGTCTAAACGACAAAAATCGCGCCCGTAAGAAAAAATGAAGTTAGCTCTGGAAAAACAAAAACGAATCGCTCTACAAATAAAGTACGCCTGGCATTCAATCAAGTGTAAAAAATTGTTTCAGGAATGTTTTCACAGATTTTGAAAAAAATCATAAATAAAGAAGTTATGTCCGATTTTCGAAAATCGCAATTTTTCGTTTTTCTTCGATTGTGAAGAAACCGTTCGAGATATTTCAAATTTCTTAACAGATTATTAATCAGCATGAAATTTGGCAACTTTGCCTCCATTTAACTGATTCCCTATCTTTTATAATAAGAAGAGATCCCCATGCTGGCTATCGAATTTCAATCACTCTGTATGTTCAACTTGGACACATTTTTCACAAAAAGAGGCGAATATGATAAAAGTGTCCTCTAGAACTCTAGATAATAGAAAGAGAAATATTTCACACTTTTAAATTTCCCTGATTTATAATCCACAATAAATATACAGGGTGTCTCATAACGTCGGAAGAGACTAAAAGGTTTGCTAGGGGAGACCAAAGTAAAACTTTTCTCAATAAACTTTTTAAAAATTCAACAACTAGGAAGTTACAGCAAGTAAAGTGACAAGCAATCGTTACTAATAGATTACGTTTTAAATTCAAATTTGGGGTATCCAAGAGTTAGTTAAAAAATTGTTTAGTTAAAAATAATAATAAAAAATTAATAATACAAAAGATACGGCTAAACAACTAATTTAAAATTATATGTTTTTGATGCAAGAATAAAGTACCAATTATGTTTTAGATTTAATTTTAAACCTATATACTTCGAAAATCAAAATAAATTCTTACTAATCGTAATAAAAAATGATCTCTTACTACAATTAGTTTATATCCATAGATACGTATTTCAGCAGCTGCGCTGTCATCTTCAGTGTACACACACGCAAGTTAAAGCACTTCATGAAATCTTTGGTTGGTATAAACTAAAGGATATTCGCTCCACCAAATTTCTAGGGAAAAATATGTTTCTAGGGAAACTTGTACATGACAGCGTAGCTGCCGAAATATGTATCTACTATCTACGAATATAAACGTTGCGATAAGAGATAATTTTTGCTCAAGGAAATATGCAAATGATTAAAGCTGAAATTTGTAAATTGGTTAAGAGCAAATTTCTTAAACTTCAACATTTACAACAATAATTGTTGCACATTTATTTACTAAATTAAATGACTAATAAGAAACAGGGGGGGTCATTCTGGGGTTGCAAGTTACAACTTGATATGATCTTACTTCCGAGTACTATCGAGATTGCACAACGTTGTATTCTGTTACCACCGAACATTGCCGAGATTGAAGCTTCTTAACAGTTGCTAAGGAGGTACCACCGTTGCTAGGTTGCAAATACAATTAGAACGACCCCCTAAGACTACAGTGTTGAGTCCAAACTATACAGCCCAAAATTTTTGAATCCATGTCACTAGATTTTCGACCTTGTACCAGTTTTTTCGGCGACAAAGGGTTTATAAGAAAAATCAAAATTAAACTTATTGATGATTAATATATGTAACTAAAATTATTGATACCTTGTATTCATAGAACAATTTATAATGATTATTCTTCGGGCAACTTTTAATTCGTTTTAAACATCCACATTTCGTTGTAGATTGACGAAGCTGTCCGTCCAATAAAATCATTATAAATATAATAATTTTTGACGGAGAAAAATGTGCTGTAATATAATTATAAAATAAAGAAAGAAACATAACTTTACATTCTAAAGCATGCCAGGGATAAGTTATTGAATGAACTTTTCGGAATAAGAATAATATAGGGATAAAATTTAATATTATAAAAATACTAGAAACTGTTCCTTGCTATAAATATTTTTCCTTTAGAAAACTATTTGTAATAAGTTATTGACATGACAAAGAAATCAATTTTGTTTTAATCTCGGTTATAGCAATTTTGTATAACCTAGTAATAATGAATTTTATCCAAAAGAAACCTAAATAATATCAAGGAAATAACATTTTAAATTTGGCGCACTTTGAAAGCGAAAATAAATAATCCCGCTCGTGGGAATTTTTGTTTGGATTTTAACCAAGTAAATTCCACCGCAAATATTATGCGGTTGCTGTCACTTAGTACATTATTAATGCTGAAATAACTGCAGAGTGACTCGACCTATTCTCCAAATCACAAACTTACCTTTACCAATCAACTGATTTCAATAGACTCGCATGATGTGATCTAACTATCAATCATAATTTCGAGCGACAGCAGTTTAGAAAACGCTCAGTTCCACAAATGTTAACACAAACAAACTTATCTAGTAGCCGCAATAAATCATACAATTTTTATTATTCCTACTTGAGTTATTGTTAAAAAACATTGTTACAGTGACAAAAGCAAGATGTATGTATGAATGGATATATTAACAAAAATTTTCAAATGAGAGATAGAATCAATTCTTTTCGTCGCGATATATGTAATGTAATAAATCGAATTCAAACTGAATTCTGATATACCAAGACCTTAGTGGTTGAATACGCGGATGTACATTTACTACTAACAAAGGCTATTTAGATAACAATAATTACTCCATTAAGTAATTCCTCAAGTAAAAACTGCGACTGAAACCAAGCGAAGCGTCTTAAAAGTAGGAAAACTAGGAAAACTACTTGACTTTTAATGTAATTGTCATGTATTTTTAATTGATCCGTATTTGAAAGGAAGCCGAGTATGTGCGATTTCTATCGTTTCTCACGTGTTATTTCTATTAGAGGCCTGCGTATTAAATACAGAAAAAAAATGTGTGTACCTACATGCTCGACAGCTATTTCGGAACGAGCACGTGAAGCGGACATCCATCAACCGCATTTTTATATGTATTATACAGTCGAGTGACAAATCACTTACGTTAGACTCATGGTACACTTTTCCGAGGTCCTTAAACGCCGTTTCATAATTCAATTTGTCAAGGTGTTCAACTCGAGACGGGACATGTTTATGAATATTGTTGTGGCATACAATTAAGAATAAAATAAAAATAATTGTTGGTATTAGCGCTAAAAACCGAGGGAACTGGTTTTTATGTAATAAGGTCAATGTTTCGTATTTCTAGGAAAATATGCGAAAATCTTGTAAAACATTATATGTACGTACGTATGTTATCAGGCATAATATTTATGCATAATGAAATAGCGATAATAAGTTAAATTGTTTAACGTGCGTGCTAAATCTACTTCTACATATTGAAGAAAGATACTATTTTTTTTAAATAAATTAAATCAGAAAGCTTATTGAGAACGTAGAATTTTCTCATTCTAAATTTTTCTCAGCATTTATTTTCTCTTTCGGGATAAAACTGAAATATAATAAGAAATCACTTCGTAATTCACCGAATGTAATTTTAATCCTTTAAAAAATTTGTTGCTACGCTTCTGGTGACGAGACCCCAAATAGGGCCGAAACAGCTGTACAGAGGATGCTCGAGTAATCCACTACAATCAAAACCGACTTGCAACAAAATTTTTAAAACTTTCATTATGCTTTGATAGCACGCATGGTTGCCTTGTTTGGAATGACTTATTATGTAGCAAACTGGCTTCAATTTGTCAATCCTAATGCAATGTTAGGTCAAAAAGCGATCGCAGGATGTCGCGATTAAAAATTTCGAAATTCTTTTAGTTAATATTTTGTGGTCTTTAGTATCATATACTCTCTTTCTAATTACATTTATCAAGTAAAAGCTTTAATGAAATATGAAAACAGATAAATAATCGCTATACATATTTAGTTTCTCATTGTCTGGCTCTAACGAAATATTTTAATAATATTTTGATCTGTTCAGGTAAAATTTGTGATCAAGAATTCTCAACACGTGCGCGGGGAGGCTAGCTAAAGACAGAGCTTTGGAAACATGTCGGTAATACCACAGAGTTCCAATTGGTTTTTTTGAAAACACATTTTCGCACCGCCGCGCCGCGGTCCGTCTCGTAGCCTCCTCAATTGCGTCTCTTGATTCCTTAATTGGTCTTTATATCACCGGTTGAACCGGAAGTCGCTATCAACTCGCTTATTTTAAACGGAATGCTATATTTTTTATCACGTTTTTGAATTCTACATGTAAAAATATGTTAAATTGCAATACATTTCCCTATTTCTAAAATGCATTATTTTTGAGATATTTTGAATTTTCTTAAAAATTTGGATTCTGCAATCTGATTTTCAAAAAATTATAACACAGCTATGATTAAAGCAATTTTATTTGTTATAGCTGGTATTGTAGTTGAAGCTTTAAGGTTGTTAAAAATTTCATAAGCATAATCTATTAAGCTACAGGGTGTCTAAAACGCTCCACTCGAAGATATTCAAACAGAGAAAAATACTTTTTTTTCAAATGGAACGATCAATATTTTAATACACCATCGTATGTGGAATCAAATGCTGCGTCGAACTGTGATAGCATTCCCTATATCTAACTTTAACAGTTTTTGAGTTATGAAACATTTTCGATTTAATTCATAGAAAATTACAATTTTAATAGGTCAAATATTTTTAATTTTGTTAAAATAGCATGGAAATTATAACAATGATTTCTGTTACTACAAATTTTGTAGTAAACCAAAGAAAATAGAATTTCGCAAAAGGAAATCCACAAATTTTAATAGTTCTTTGATCATCCTTCTCTTAGGACGCTTGTGATCTTATAAAACGAAAAAGTATGAATTTCATTACTTTAAATTGAATAATAAAATAGGTCCTAGTTTGCAATTCTCTGGGTTAAAGTGAAAGTGTTTTAAAACCATTGTCTAATTATCTTCGTTATTTGTTACTGATCTTCGTACATTTTATCTTTCCAAATTGTATAAAGTTAGGTTCAAACTTTCCAAACTGTGTTTATTCATAGGAGCCAAAAGGGGTCCATTTTATTGAACACATATTCTCTGCTCTGAACAATTTTAGATCATTCTTCATGAATTTAAAAAATAGATTTAAAATATCAGCGTTTGAATAATTTTGATTTTGAACTTTTTTTGCTTTTGCTTAAAATTTGTAGTAACAGGAAACGTTAAATGTAATTGTTTGTTGTTTTCATGGCTATATCAACAATTTTAGAAATATTTAACCTAATAAATAGTAAATTTTTATGTATTAAATCAAAAATATCTTATAACTGAAAAACTGTTAAAGTTAGGTATAGGGAATGCTAATACAATTCGACGCAGCATTTAATTCCACATACGATGGTGTATTAAAATATTGGTTGTTCCATTTGAAAAAAGGTATTTTTCTGTGTTTGAATATCTTCGAATGGAGCGGTGCGTTTTAGACACCCTGTAGCTTAATAGATTATGCTTATGGAATTTTTAAGAACCTTAAAGCTTCAACTACAATATTAGCTATTACAAATAAAATTGCTTCAATTATAGCTGTGTTATAATTTTTTGAAAATCAGATTGCAGAATCTAGATTTTTAAGAAAATTCAAAAAATCTCAAAAATGATACACTTTAGAGATAGGGAAATGTATTGCAATTCAACATATTTTTACATGTAGAATTCGTAACAAAAATGATAGGTTGCTATTTAAAATAAGGGAGTTGATAGCGACTTCCGGTACAACCGCAAGTGATACAAAGACAATTTTATTTTATTTAAAGAGATCTCTACGGGAAACCCTTGCTCCTTAAATTTCAAATATCTACGTGAACTACAACCTTGAAAACTTTTAACGAACGGTTTATGTGAATAACCCTGTAGTTATAAAAGTTAGGGAAAGCTTTATTCAGCTCCAATAATGCTACATAGCCGCGACACCGCCCGAAAATTTTCTGACTTGCTCCAATAATTTTATAATAATCAGCTATACACAGGCTGTAAATGTAATATGGAACAAAAAGTACATCACATGCTAATCCAGGAAAATACCAAAACCGAAAAGAATAGTAATTTGGTAATAAAAAGTACTTCCTAATTGTATACAAATTTAATCTAGCTACCGGTTTCGATAAGTTATCTTACCTTCATCAGGCAACTAACGTCTAAATGTTAAATTTGATTTTGAAAACACCATCATTGGAGAGAAGAAAAAGTAATACTGTAGGTACAGTATTCCTTTTCCTGGTGTTTTCAAAATCAAATTTAACATTTAGACGTTAGTTGTCAGTAGACTGTCAATCATGACTAAAGTAAATGTTTTAAAAGCTAGAATAAGCTTGTATTGACAACAAAGTAAAGATTCAATATTATAAAATTGTGGAAACGTATGGTTACTGAATTTAAAAGTTGTCCTAGTTTCTTCTGATATTGATAGTACACATTTTAATCATTAAATAATTCTCTGCAGGAAAAATGGACTAGAAATATTACTGCAGAAGTAAAGTGATATGCTGAGTAAAAAGTGAGTGAAAATAGTAAATATCCATTAAGAAATGCTGTTATTACTTTATTATTTTACATTCTTAATAGAAGGACTACAAATTAAGTCATCCTCATCATTAATTATTGATGTCGAGTTTGACAAGTTTTTACAATTTTGTCGCTTTGCTT
Organism: Dorcus parallelipipedus; assembly: GCA_958336345.1. NCBI lineage: Eukaryota > Metazoa > Arthropoda > Insecta > Coleoptera > Lucanidae > Dorcus > Dorcus parallelipipedus. The sequence goes on from OY284475.1 coordinate 34,005,236, forward strand.
TCATAACGTTACATGAAGTAACAGCATTGTTGATTAAATCTCGTGTTAGATGCGAATGGAACGTCTGAACGGTCCAGTGGTAAGAGGACCGGCCTTGCAATCGCATGGTCGTCGGTTCGAACCGCACTCGGGATTTTTCTCGGCGATGGTCGGACTTAGGCACTCTTCAGTGTTGGAGATAAAATTCGACACTGCTTCCCCTTAAATGGCAAGAAGGTTGGAAGTAACAAAGCCATGGAACACTTTACACACACTCAAATACACTCCCGCTTCTGAGGTCCTGACAAGTCTTTGACTTAGGACCCCGTTGGGCAACCACCACAGATAAAAAAAAAATTACAAATTAAGGCAACAATGTTGCCAGATTTAAAATTTTTGAATTGCTTATTTTTCAAAGAAGAAGCAGTAATTAATGTTTCTAGTATAGGTTCCCCTTATATACAATTCAAATATTAGCGCCTTATACTTTTTGCTTCATATTTCATAATTTTTATTCCCTTAGGCCCAGTTGTATACAATTCCAGCTTAACTTTAAGCCAAAGCTTAAACCCTTAACAACAATTGTTGAAATAATCATTGCTATTGGTTTAAGCTTCAGCTTAAATTTAAACTGACGTTGTACAACTGGACCTTAATTGCAGCAATATTTAATTAATATCCAAACAAAATTCTTATACAGTATAACAATATAAGCTTTATATTATAAGAATGAATCCTGAATTTTCAGCAGTCAACAAGTTAACACTCTATCACTACTGATCTTGCTGCTGCTGCCGCTTTTAAGAAACCGAGACAACAGCAACGAGAAGAATAACAGCAAAAAGTTTTTCTGTAACGAAGAATGAAACTTCGGCAGAAGAGGAATATAACAAGTATTCAACAAAAGAGATCTCTAGTTAATCGACGTACACAAAAGTTTTTAATTAGTTTTGACCACTGAGATATCTAATAGTCACTAATGTTACATTTCCACATCATTTTCATTATATTCGAACGGAACATTGTAAAAATTTAGTCCTGAATAATTAAAGATATTCTAAATGATTTGAGTTGCATAAAAAGGTTGTTCCTAAAAAAAAAACAGATTAAGACTAGTGCCTTCCAATAGCTGAAATTAACGATTAAAAATGTTCATCATGTTTATCAATTTTTGAAAGAAATGAACAATGCAGTCTATAACAAAAGCTGTCTTTTGTTGAACGCTTGATATGTAAAAACGTTTTTCTATCAGAAGCAGTGAAGAATAAGTACAACAATCGTGGAAGTTTTCAAATTTATCCAAGTTAATTATCCCATTATCTGGGAGGTCCATATTTATGTAGTATTTAGTCCTTAATTGAATGTTTAGTATTATAGGAGTAATATATATATGTATGTACGTGTTTAGAAAATACCGTGAGTTTTTTTTTAACTTTTTAACAAATTTTGAACTTATGTTTCTGACTATGGAGATGCCACAGACTTACGAAAATATAACAAAATATTCTTAGGACTTTGGACTTTATGAAAATATGAAAAAAGTTAAAATATCTTTTAGCATTATATATGTCAAACAGAACTTGCGAAGCACTCAGTATCTCACTTTTTTTTAAATGGAGTGACTTATTTTTTATTTCAGAAATAGATAGTACTTAAGCTTAGCTTTGTACTGATGTCGGGTTATATACCTTTATGGCTCCACAGAAGAAATACACACTTTTGGGACACCGGTACATTCCATTTAAAAAAGTATAAGTTTGGTGGCTAACTCACTTATGGAACACACTGTGTATGTGAAAATAATTTACTAATATAGAAGTCATTATAGTTGATAACTTTTATACAAAATACTTTCCCTTATAATCAATAATTAAGGAGCTATTGAAGAAATCCATACCAATGATGCACGAAGCATTATCAGTAAAGCCCGGATCTTCAGGCTTTAGGCAATTACCTAAAATTTTATTTTTATTTAAGAAAAAAACATAGGCAATTAAGTTTTAAACATTTAGGTTGCAATTTTAATTAGAATGAGATGTACATTTTTTGTGCCGAAGTGCCTCTTTTTAGACTATTTTAGGTATTTACCTAGTTTTATAGCTTAAGCGCCTACAAAATCTTTTACTCTCTATTTTATACCTAAAATGAGTAATTACTGTATCACTAATTTTCATGAATTGTTTTTTCTTTGCATGGAAATACGTATTTGCTTGGCAACACATTTTAAAGACACTGGACATGTTCACCTAAACTCAGCGCTGTAACACTTTTGTAAACAGCCGAAAATTGAAATTCAAAATTTTTAAATTTAAACAAAGTTACTTCGAGCTTATTCACGAAAGAATTCTACGCTTTGATTGTTAATATAAACAATCTCAGGCGATAAGGGGCCCAAGCGACAAACCTTAGACAAAATACTGACTTTCCTTACGATAAGTGGCCATTAAGATGTGTTAAAGTAAATAAGTCTCGCGATAAAAACCTTGAGTACGTGAGAACCTCATCCATGCAAGGTAGCGTAGCCTGTCGAAAAACACATGGCAATCCCTTGTGGGTAGGCAACTTAAATCGCTCCAGTGACTCAAATGAGCGGAACTAAAAGGGAGACAGATGCCACCATCTCGAAATTGCAAATTACACAAGGGGCCCAGATTTTGAAAATGTAAACAATGCGGTTTCACAAGGAGAGAAGATTCAAAAGATTGATTAATGTTAACCGAGTCATTTTCGTGAACGCTTGCGTTTCCAATTTTTTCACATTCACATAATTTTTATGAAATGTTCGCTGAAACCTTTTAGTGTACAGAAGTGTCCCCCTTATTATTTTATTTTTATATCTTTGTTCAAATTAAAAAATAGTGTAATTTCTTGCTTCTTAACTTTATCGTCAACCCCTCTTTTGCAAATTGGTATTCCAATTTAAATATTTCTGATATGAGTGATGTGATAATGTACGAAAAGAAGACCCTTTGCCTAGAGTCCCATAGAGAAAGCTCTAAAAGGGAAAACTGCAAAAAGGTTCTCTGCAGCTGAGCCTTCGGACTATCCTATTTGCTTGGAAACCATCTTATGTACTATCTGGATTTTTTGACTTAGACTCTGATTTATGGCCCTAATTTAAAGCGTATTTTTACGATACTTTCCTTACGGCGAAATATGAGTTTAATTCACATGTACAGTTGGTCTGTAAGAACCTCCCTCCTATTTCTTAATAAATGACCATGTAACTAAAATAAGCATTAATATTTTCTTTATAATAAAACAACGGAAAACGAGAAATTATGCAACAGCCATAAAGCATAACGGTAGTTGTAATACCAGACACGTAGAATTTCCAAAAATAGAGATTTTCTTTGGAAAATTTTTATCTTTCTCGAATATAAATTTTACCATCCAAAAATTTGGAAATGTGAAGCTGTTGCTAAGAAAGTAGAGAAAAATTTGTAGAAAAATGTTGTGAAACAGAATCTGATGGTAAATACATTAAACATAAGCATTTATTGAGGACAACGGTAAAACATTTACTGGGTAATGGATGGATGTTAAGTCTGTTGAAGTTGGTTGGTATAAGTATGTCCTTCTCGAAAGCTGAAGGAAATTACATGTAAAAGAGTTCCAAGTTTGCAAATAAACGTTATACACCGGTTATAAAGCGCATACATAACACGGTGTAGTTAATTATAATAGAGTTCCGGGGGTGGCCCAGTGCATCACGGTGGGGGTAGAGGGGGGCGGTCACCACCGACCGCACGCAGTCTCCTCGCGCTGCCGACGGCACCGCTGTCCGCACACGGGGTCTCGCATTGTAGCACTCAACCTATCTAAACCCACATGCATAGTCTAGTACTTTGAGTGTGTAGTACGGTTTTTGTATGCGACGGTAACACCGAAGCACAACCTTGGTCAGCAAGAGCAAAAAGTGCTTGAACATTTGAAACTTCTTCGAGCGCCAGCGCGAAATTCTTTCCCGCTCTTTTCCGACAACTTCCAAGAAATTTTCGCCGGGAAAATTCACGCAAACCATAGCAGGTGATTAATTAATTAATTTTTAATCAGTTATTGTGGAGTGCGTTCTTCATATTGTACCATTAGCTCTGTGTGGTTTCTTATAAGAACTTGTGCAGTTTAAACCAGTTACATAACACTTGCGTAGCTGTGAAACCATTCGCATGATTTACGGTTAAACACACGTTGTGGATGAATTTTTAACGCAGCACCTGTAAAGAATTACCGACATGCATGGAAAGCACCATTTTTCTTACGTGCATAATTAAACTGACCGTTAAGGAGCATTAATGGTGGTATTTAAAAAAATTGTTACAAATCTCCGCGGCAATTTGTCAGGAGATTAAAAACAGAACAAAGTGCAATAAATTTTAAGAAACAATTAGAATACGCGCAGATGATAAGTTCATTAATTTAACGCAAGGCATTGTGTATCCGGTTGCATATTCGAAATCGTGTTAGAATCAGCGGTGCGTGGGCGTAAAGCATTCAAGATGGAGGATACCTGGGAATCAAACGTATCCCCGTTAATGATGGGGGTGGGGATAGGTGACCTAAGAGGAATGGGGGACATGCAGCCCTCTTGCTTGGAAGAGGAGATGCCTCGGGATATCAACCACCAAAACATGCCCCAACATCATCAGGCCCTACGACACGCGGCGCAGGATATCAACCCTGAAATGCAGGACCTCGATCAGGATCTTGGCCGAGAGCTTAATCATCGCCATCACCATCAAGACAACATTGTCCACAGTGACTATTATTCTAACCACGTAAGTATCCGAATACAATCAGCGTAACTTGACAAGAAAATTTTTACAAAATATAACAGTTTATCAACTTTTAAACGGAAAGGAACTTCGATTTTAACCGAAATTTGATTTAATTCGTTTACGTGCAGCTGCGAAAACCGGTTAACCTTCAGCGCCAGATCTCTTATGTCACAAAGACGATAAAAAATTATAGTAATTAATAAACTTGAGTTCCTTAAACGTATTATTTAACCACTATGTCTTCAAGAAAGTCATAAAACTGTTTGAGTTATCAATTTTTTAATCAAAAAGAATCAAATTAGAAGAAAATTAATTTCAAACAAACTATATATTTTTATAACTATGACTTAGGTATACTACACCGAAACATATATTTAATAATTTATGCTTCAATGCTTTATTCTAGACTTATTGTTGGGTTAGAGACATTTTTAAAAAGCGTATTTTGAATTTTGCGACGATTTACATAGAAAAGAAATTAAATGATCAGATTACCTGGTACACGATTACGTTAATGAATAAACGTTTTGATATTTGCTTTTTTTTAATTAAAGAAGAATATTTATTTAACAATATCGGAATATCTTCTTTCGGACAGCTCAAAATTCGTTATCCTTTGACAGCTACTTCAGGAGTGAAAAATAAAAAAAGCATGTTTTTCTTTCTTGAAGTAGCCGTCAATTGTTAGCGAAACATTTATTTTTTAAGCTGTCCGTAAAAAGATATGAAATTACTAGCAAGTTTCCATCGGACAAGAATCTAGATGAATATAAATCCAAAATATTTTATAAAAATTAACAGAACAAAAAATGCTTTGACTGCAAGGAAGTGAATGAAGACTTTTTGGAAATCGAATTTAACAAAAAGCCCCCTTCAATATCTGACAAAAAAATTGTTATCTATTTATCTACCGAGGATTTTTTAAATTTTTTATCAACTCTTGCCATGAAATTTGGACGGCATGTCTTAGTCTGAAAAAGTACGTCATTGTACTCCTTGATGCTGTTTTACATGCCGTCCAAATTCCATGGTAAGAGTTGATAATTTTTTTTTAAAAATCACTCGATATTTTCCTCGTTATGCATTCAGCTCAGAAACTTTCCTTAAATTTTTGCCCCTATTTTTCTTTAATATGTTTTAATAGGTTTTCCATTGTTCATTCGTAAATTTGAATTGAAACGTCCTACTTAGTATATTTTACTCATTTTATGTTTCACTCCACGGTATTAACAATGAACTAAAATAATAAAATAATTCTGTCAATCATGAAAAGTAGATGTTCTGATATCTTTGATCAAGGCCTGAGAAAAATCCGAGAATTTAATTTATTTAAACTATTGGGCCACAGATCCTTGCCAAATCTCTCATTAGTGAATAAAAACTACTTGATATTCCGAAATATGTATAGTTCGTCTGGAAAGTATCCGGAAAAAAGAAATTATCACTGCAACTTCCAGTTTTTGAATTTATGAACGAAACAATTACAGTAGATGAAAACAATAAATTCTAGTTATTTGTTTATGTAATTTCAGTTTAATCTTGAATGTTATATCAAACGTTCAGGGAACCTGAAATGAAATCAACTGCATCCTGAGTAGATTTGGTGTTTCATGCGTGTAAAACTGTTATTTTATTTTTTTCTTACATTTTTTGGTAGAAACATTTTTACAAATCTCCTTTCTTTAATTATGCACCCCTTTGTTGAAAATATGTTTTATCAGTTTTTACTTTTCTCAAATTTGACACAATTTTTCTGTTTGTGTAAAAGTGTTCTTTGAAAAATATGATTTTGACAAAATGCTGTGCTTCTAAAAATATCGTAAATATAATATAATATTTATAATAAGCAATATATTGATAGAAATTTCAATATTCCGGATACTTTCTAGACGGTCTATAGTATCTAATCTTAAAAAATGCATATTATTAAATTATTACTTTATATATTTTCTAATAATTCATCTTCATCTTTTTAAAGAATTCATTTTTATCATTAATATCAAGACATTATATCACGTCATAGTTCTTATTTTATATATCCTCATTTTTTCTTGAAATTTTAACGTCGCGTCGCGTCGTTATCATCAGAAATGTTCAGTGATTTTTCTTTAATTTTTGTTTACAACAATACGTTAGTTATTATTAGTTTTCAGCAGAAATTGTGATATTATGAAAAGTGTTTTGTAAAGTTTGATTTGTTTGCAACTTGGTTTCACGTTTCATATAATTTTACTACTTTTTTAATTCTGTTTTCTCTTTCATTGATATATCATCTTTTACTTCACCGATCCTGCAAAAATATGTTTTTCAACCGGAAGCCAATTCAAACACAAAACGTATCAAAGTCATTTATACAATAATTTGCGGACGTAAATAGTGCCTTTTGCGCCCTAAAATCTAAGAAACCAAGATGTTTATTTGTATTATATTAGCAACCAACAACGTAACTTGATTTTTGAGAACGATTCGTGCCATTTATTTTTTCAAAGCTTTAAGGTGGATTTAAACGATTTTACAAAAAATCTTGTTTGCATTTCGGGCGTGAACGACGATTTTGACCTTTTGCGTCTTATAATCCCACGGCCCTTCGGGCCTCGGGGTTATAATTCCGCTGCGGAACAAAATCGCCCCCTTCACGCCCTTAATCCAAAAATAGCTATTTTCATTAATTAGTTTTGTTTTTTACTCATTCAACTAAGCATTTCTAAAGCTATGTACACACGGTGACACTTAGAGTGTCTAGAGCAGTGTCTCTACTGTCCACACGTACTGCAATTTTTTAAGATAGAGTAATCTCGGACACGAGTTTCGGATTCAAGTGTCGGCAAAAAGTGTCGCGTTTGTCTACACCTCTCTACGATTTCGCTAGATTAGGAATTTCGTGGGTAGTGTTTTACTATGCAATTTTCCTGAATCAAACAATTGCTGAACAGATATTTGCTGCTGTGGTAGGTACTTGTATCACAATAAAAATAACAAATCGTAGAAGACGAAAAAGAAAGCTGTGGATAAAGGAGACGGTGAAAAATAAATAAATTTTCGGTTGATATAACACGTTATCCGTAAATTAAGACCTGGTGACAAAAAGTTGTACAAGAATTTTCTTCGTACGTCAGTTACAGATTTTGCCCACTTATTGGAAGAAATTACATCAAAAATACAGAAAAGAGACACAGCATACCAACGGAAAAAAGATTAGCATTATCACTAAAATTTCTGCCAACAGGTCAGATATTTAAAAATATTTTTCCTAAAATTGTATTAAATTTTTGAGGCAATTCTTCAATTTATTGAAGCTGTCCGCTTTGACCGCAAACTCTTCTAAAAGAGATATCAAATTATTTGCTTTTTCCTTGGTCAGGGTCCACTCGAACTTCGACATCTTTGCAACACTGATTAAAAATTTCCGAAAGATTTGAAATATGCTAGACCTCTTTTCGACACTCATTTTAACTTGTCCACACGTGAATTGCAACGACCGCGACACTAGCGACACTGCAATTCGCTCTAGCGACACCGATCTCAGATGCTGTACACAGCCGACACTCGGTGTATACACTCGATCTAGACACAAAAGTGTCGCCGTGTGTACACAGCTTAAGAGACCTTTCCTTTTTGTTATTCGGCTTTTCTTATTCGTGATTTTCTATTTCCTGTTTTAATAGACCACTGTACAAAAAAACAAACGGTAGATAAATTTACTGATTGATTTTCATATTTTCATGTACAGGGTGTAAATAAAATGTGAAGTAAAAATGTATAATTAGAAACATTGTCTGTTGTGTCTTCCTGGAACGGGAGGCAATTTAAGAATTTTTAATTCTGACAACACTGTTAGCTTCATTTGTAATTCGCATCTCACACGAGATTTAAGTAAGAAAGCTGGCACGATTTTTAAAATTTGCCAAATTTGGCCGACATCAGTTAATGAAGAATTAATTTCTGGTTCTTTAATTACAAATGTAAAATAATAAAGTAGTAACAACACTTTTTAATGGATGTTTACTGTTTTCGTAACACTCACGTATACTTGTAATACTGCGGCAACGTTTGCTCGATATTCACCTAGTAAAAGATACATGTTGACGTATGCATTGGGGCCCCCTTTGCATATTCTGTATAGCTATTTCGGCCCTATTTGGGGCCTCATCAGCAGAATAGTAGCCCGAGAACTCCATTGCAATCCAGATGACCAACAATATATTATACGCACGGTTAGCGCGTAAATGCAAACATGTCAATTAACCACGCCGCAGCACGGGTAATTTCTGTATTATAATAGGTCAAAAATTACCCGTGCTGCGGCACGGTTAATTCAAACATAGATAATTATTAATGAAAACACGTAAGTTTGCAAAATCGGTCATCATACTCAAAAATAATTCGTTTATAAGGCCTGGTATTTCAGTAACAGTTTAACTTTATTCTACAGTTTGTTTCTACCAAGTGATTTTTAAAACTTTTTATCAACTCTTGCCATGAAATCTGGATGGCACGTCTTAGCTTAAGTGGAAAGTACCTACGTCATTGCACTCTTTCATGCTGTTTTACAGTAAAGCTAAGACATGCCGTCCAAATTTCATGGCAAGAGTTGATAAAAAATTTAAAAAATCACCCCGTATAATAATAACCTGAATATGAGTATTAGAGTGTAGTTAAATTGTGAGTGAAATGTCGGGCCTAAGGTAATGTTCTTAAACCTAAATTAAATCTAGCTCGACGTATGGCCACATACACCGAACAAATAAACTAAGTTTAACTTTACGCGTTACTTAGAATGTGACTTTGCCGTGTTTTTTATTCAGCATCTTGCTGTGGTGAATGTAGACAGTGATTTAAAAATTGAATAGAAAAACATCTCTATTAGAGTATCATCGATTCAGGCGATGTAAGAATGTAGTGATAAGTTGTCACTAAATTCCTACACAATATAAATCGATTATAATATAATGGTCCGTTTTCACGCTCAAGCAATTTGCGCAAATGTGCTTGTACACACAAGGAAGTCGTTGCATGAAAACGTATTTTTTGCTTGCGCAAGCTAAAAAGATTGGCAAACTGCATGCATTTGCGCAAGCAAATTTGTATGCGCAAATGCTGGCACAAATCCATTTGCGCAAATTGCTTGAGCGTGAAAACGGACCTTTAGAGAATTTTTTAAATCACTATCTACAGCACCACAGCAAAATGCTGAATGAAAAAACACGCCCTTACACAATGTTGTGAAACTTCAAATGTCATAAATAAATGTCACTTAAATATAAGCTCAGTTTAAGTGTTTGGTCTATCCGGCCATAATTCTTACGAATTAACAAAAAAACAATGTTACCTGCTTGTAAATTCTAGTAAACGGTAAAGATTTTAATTCTTTAAGAAATTATATAGGACAATTTTATATGATATTCTTGGTTTTTCATGAGAAAATTACTTAAATGCATCACATTTTTGTAGTACTTACCAAGTGCTAACTTCAATGATCTGCTGCTTCAAAGATAAACTGGACACTAATCATTTCGATTTTGCTATTCCCATGGACCAATAGTCACTGTATACTTTTTGCTCCACATTACATTTACACCCGGCGATAATTTCCTAATTTCCCAATTTTTAATTGAACGCGTCTAAAATTTTCTATAATTTTGCCTATTCATATTGATTGATCTTAGGACATTTAATTTCTTTGTTTTAAACAAGGAAATGTCTTAAGAAATATATTATTGAATGTGCCATTCGATGACGAAAACTCAGTCTGTTTTTTTAGAAAAATTAATTGATATATTCATGACGAGTAAGCCAATTAGAGGTTTTTATTGTGCATCAAATTAAATTAAATTAAATTAAATTAAAACGAAATATACTATAATTTATTATCCTTGTCGTATACATATTTTATTTTTGATTGTAAAATATTTTGCAAACGAAATTTTTCTTTTTTTATTTGTGTTGGCACTTCTTGGATATTTTGATAATTATTCCAATATTAGTAAGTATCTACTTTAGTTTTCCGTTTTAGATTTCCATTAAACTCGAAACTTTTTATCCTTAATTAATTTCGACATTCACGCAGATATTTATAGAAAAAAAAAACGAACGCTTTTAACAACAGCATCTATATAAGGCAGTCAATAAGCTATAAGAACAGAATAATCGTGACCTGTTTGGTTTCGTAATGAGGCTGGCACGAAATTTAAGGGATCCATTTGATGTGCACGTGCTACCATTTATTTTCTAATAATTTTTAATTCAGAAGAATCTTTATTTGTTCCATGTGATTTACAATGAATTGCATAAATATGTACATATAATAAACTAAAAATCTCAGACATTTAATAAATAAATTTGATAATTTCAAAAGCCTTCAATTAATTAACGTATGTAAAATGATATCAACAATTTTGTTGAAGGAAAAAAACGCAAGAACAAAAAATTAATATACTAAATTAATATCCATTGGTATGGATTTCTTCAATAGCTCCTTAACTATTGATTATAAAGGAAAGTATCTGGTATAAAAGTTATCGACTATAATTAGTTCTATATTAGTAAATTATTTTCACGTACACAACATGTTCCATAAGTCAGTTATGAATAAAACACTTCTACATTTCAGCTCTAATTGAACAGCTGTTGATTTAGAGATATAGTTGCTTAATAAAAAATGTTTACTTTTAAGAGATCTATCCAAATGTGAAATAAAAATGTGTATATTCCATTTAAAAAAGTATAAGTTTAGTGGATAACTCATTTATGGAACATGTTGTGTATGTGAAAATAATTTACACATTATAGTGGATAATTTCTATACAAGATACTGATTCCTTTATAATCAATAGTTAAGGAACTATTAAAGAAATCCATACCAATGATGCACGCTGTATGCAATGTATTCTAAAAATATGTAAGCATTGTGTAGCAAATTTTAAATAATGGAAATAATTCACGGCAGAATTTTTCATTAACGTTTCTTATTAGAACTATGCGTTGATACAATGTGAAAATAATGTTTACCACCGGTTGCATTCCAGAAACGATTCATTTTGAAATCCTGAAATTTTACGATTTAAAAGTGGCACTAAATTACAGTGCACGTCGCTTATATGTTTACGATATGCAAATATTGTATAAAACTTGATTAATTTGTCAAGTCGGTTTATGAATATTTAATCTTGGCTTTACACTGCAAGATTACATACGCTAAACATGCAACAATAGTCAGGAGTGTATAATTTTGAAGAAACAAAAAAAAACTTGCTTTTACAATTAATAATTCCTATAGAGAAGCGGATATTACGCATACAACTTGGTAAAATAAACAGTGGCAGGATTCTAATCCTGCTTCTTATCGTCAGCAAATTGCGTTTTCTATTGGCGTCAGAGTACATCAAGGTTAAAATGCATTAACCGCGATAACTACTATTTTCTAAACTATTATAACAGCTTTTAGCTGCAGAATAAAGAGACCTAAGTAGACTCTGCTACTACCATGGAAACCGATTACGTTTATCAAGATATTATAGGTTTATTATATGGGGAGAACACACTCAAGTTCTTCTATATACTTTTGCAATTTGTTATTATTTGTAAAAAAGGGTCTCATTGAAAATGCTTGCTTTTTATTATAATGCGTTGAAACAATAGTTTACAAAGTTAAATGTGAAGGACGTTGTCGCAAATGTATTTTTAATCGAGTTGTGTGACTGAAAAAAACAATGTCCTCTATGTGTAAACAAATTAGCGCCAACATTCAGTTTTTGTGGAGGAAAATGCAGGAAAGTTTTTCAGTCTCATTAATTTAATCGAGGTATATTCCTTTAGCGGGCCTTAGAATTCCACGAAATTTCAAATTGCTTTTTCATTTGTGATATTTCAATTTTTTTGGATTGTCTGTCAATTGTCTGTTAGAAGTAATGAAAATTGTAGCAACTTTATAAGTAAAAAGTTAATCATCTACCTTATTTTTTATGTGATAAGTTCTGAAAAATAAGGTGAAATGTAAGAGAAATGTACACAACAAAAATCGAAAAAAAAATCATGTGTAATTAGAAGCAGCATATTTAATTTATTACAGAAACTTTTTCATTGCGTCTCTTCTTTTTGCATTGACGTACATACATCATGATGCCATACTCGTAAATTATTTTATAAACGTTATTTCTGAAGGTTTAAATCTGTGGATACGTCAGTGTGGGGGATACCTACACAAAGATAATATTCTAAAGAGTCACAGAATTACAGTACTAATTCTTTTCAAATGATTCTTGAAGCAATACAAAAACTGGTGGAGGCATATTTCATTCTACATAAACTATTAATTTGAATAATATATTCAAGATCATTTCCAGCAATTATCGACGGCTTTAGTTTTGGCATCGAAAACAAACCGTGTTCTGATTGGTCGTTACAGGCGACAACTTTATCTGCGACGATTCTTTACAAAGAAATGATTCTTATATGTATACAGTAATATTTATAATATAGAGTTATTATAAAGAGAAAGAGTTAAAGTTCGCAACATGAGAAAAGGAACACAGATCAGCTGACAGAGGGCAAAGCCGGATTGGTGGATCTGCCGCCGGAACGTATTAGGAAAATAGTTTTAATTAAAGCTGGTTCTAGTCCGATGAAAATTGTGTCACAAAATCTTTTAAACGGACACTAAATAAAAGTGTTTGTGCACTATTTAGTGTCCGTTTAAAAGATTTTGTGATAGAAAATAGTTTTGTGCTAAGTAATGTAAAATTCAACCTGTATTGTCAAAAGAGTATGTACAATATTTAATTCCAATTCTAATATTTAATTATTTAATACGTATTATATCTGTCACTTATTAAATCTTTGCTTAAACGCATCTCATGCTTCTGGGCCACAAAGTGGTACCTAACTTTCTGTGTTAGTTAAATATTTGAATAACTTCACTCAAAGGTTTCCGTAAGCGTTGCTCTTTGGTATTGGGTTGAAACTGGATCGATCTTCTTTCTTTTGAGTAAAAGAAAGAAACTTTGGGATGGAACCGCGTTGATCTTTCTTCTGGACAGAATTCGGTTTCAACTTGGAACCCAAGACGTATCTAATGGCGTTCTCAATTGACAGTTTTGAGCCGCTCCAGATCAAACTGCATATGCGCAATAAAGAGCACGCATTTGTGGTGGCGTATTGGAATGATTGTTGCTCTTTTGGGGATCAAAAATTGGTACGTTCGATTGTACTGGATTACACTGAGACGGAGCAAAATTTTCACACTGTGTCGAGAGACGGTGCAAAAGAAGAGGTGATGCGTGTGGTTATATAAAAAAACTGAAATGATTTATTGCGGAAAAGAATAAACTTGCAATTGTTTCTTGAAATACATATTGCAAAACACCAGCATTTCTGAAAAGTGGAAAATTATATTTACAAGATGAAAATTATAACAACGATCAGGTAAAGGAAAATATTGAACTAATGTTAAGTATATGTGATTATCATCTTTCTTTTTTTTATTTTTTCGTAGCCATTTTAGAATCTTGGAATATGCTTCATGAAATAGAAAACAAATTTTTTTAATCTGATTTCTCAAAAAATTTATGGACAGGTAAAGTTCAAATAATACCTCCTTAAAATCAGTTATTAGTATTTGTGGTCTAATGATTTATGATAAGGCTTATTTACCATGGTTTCAATTTATTTATTTATCTATGGAGCCGAGCAACCACCGTTCAACGGAACACATTTAATCCGATCAAGTACAATTCTGTCATGTACTGATTGAGATGACTAATACACTAGGGCGGGTTAGGACTGATTTCAACCGAAGACGTCATAAATGTGTTTTTCACGCAGAATATACACACTACTTCAGTGCTAAAACCAGAAACTTCTATGATGAACCAATCTCAAAACAGTAAACTTTAAAGTTTTAAAAATTTTCTCATCAAAAACAAAACATGGATTTGATTGATTGTCAGTGACTATCGACTACCTTATCTATGATGATTTTTGTAAAAAAATCGGTTCTATTTGCATTTAGTAACGTATAGTATCTGTATATTCTGTTAAAATCTATTTGATAAATTAAAGTTAAGTATAAAATTGACTAACTTGTAAGCTGGAAGACCTTTCAAACCGAAAGCAAAACGAATTGGTTATTTTTCTGGGATAAAGAAATTTCTCAACGCTCATTTTACCCTACGTATTATATATACGAAGTATTGCGTTACTGTTCTTATCAGAATTATACGTAGTAGGTAACGTACATACGTTTTGAGAAGACATATCGATTCTGATTTACCTGTACCTTCGTTCTATACATAAGGACTTCTCAAAATAGATGACACCCTGTATACATAGATACGAATTTGCTTTTCCTTTACTAGAGAAATTTACTTAAATAGTTTTTTTTATATAGATTTTTATTTATTTTTATCTAATTTTACTATCCGCTCAACTACTCTGTCTCAGAATATTTTAAACCTAGTAAATATGTAATAAGAACAGGTTTCCTTCGTCGACATTTGCTTTGAATTTATGCACGAGTAAAACGCAAAGTAGTAACAAATATCTATTTATTTACAAAATATCCGGCTGGGGGAAATTTTCTGTTATTTTAATTCCTACTAATAGGAGAGGAAGGGTCGAAAGTTATTAACATTTTAAGTAGATGACACGCATGGGTTTTATACTAAGCAGAAAATATAGAGTAAAATGCAGTGACTGATTCAGAATGGATTTTAAATTATGTTTTAATGAAATTTGTAGCTTTTAATATCTGGTTAACAAAAAGACGGCAATGAAGCCAATATTTAGAAGAATAAATTATTACAAAATAAAATAAAAGGCCGGTGGCATAATTACATAGTACCTAATAGTTTTCAATATTCTGTAGAGTTCTAGTTCATAAAATAAATAATTCAAATACCATATTTAAAATCCCAATGATGATAAAAATCTAGCCTCAATTTAAGTGCACATAATATTCATATTATAATTACAAGTTACCAAAGTTAACTATTCTCAGGTCTGGATACTTTTGGGTTGTAAAAGTCACATCTTTACTAGCATTCCTGCAATGCAAGTTGAAAGAACCGTCTTGTATGATAACTAAATGGAAATTATGTTTTCAGTTTTGTATATATTTTTGAAAAGAAAAAAGAAATAATGGTATTAAAAACTTTTTGTGAAAGTTATTACTGGAGATCATTGATGTCATCAGTATAGTATAAAAGAAAGACTAACAGAAGAGTTGTTATGATAAGTAAATAGAAACGATTATTATTATTTTCGAAATTGGAATTGTGATAAATATTCCTAGATTAATTAAAGCTGTCGAACGACTGCGAAACGTTAAGTGTTTGTGCGCCATTTAGTGTCCGTTTAAAAGAGTTTTTGATATAAAAATTCCTAGATTTAAAAATATGGCACAGGTATGTAATTTATTTATTATTATTTCATCGTGTATAATTTCAGTATTAATTCATTACCTTTTTTAATAAAAAATAAATATTTGTTTATTGTACCTTAAATGATGGAAATAACGTATAATTATTTTCGACGTAATGAATTCAGAATTGACTGACAAGGTATTCAGAATTTCAATATCAACAATTTGTTGACCTAAAGACTTCCAAGATGTTATTATTATGTTTCGAGATGATTATAATACTCGTCTGAAGAATATTAAAACAGCTGTGCAGGTATAAATAAGGCAACAGGTGAGAAAATTTATACGCATAATATACCTCTTGAACTGTATGCTATGTTATATCATGCGTCCAATAATTATTGTAGTCCTGGGTGTCTGTGGTATCATACATAAATGCCGAATTTTACTTCGTATCGTTGAATTGAAGTCTCAAATAATGACTGTTAGACAACAAATAAAAGTTTCTTTACGTATTTAGTGTTTTAATGCCATTTGAAACAATAATTAGTTAAAAATGTTTGACTCTACAGCCACCCAGGACTACAATAATTGTTGGACACACGTTATTATAATATGATGAAATTGAAAACTTTAGCGTATTGAAATCTCCAGTGAATGCCTAAGTTTTTCCTGCCACAATTTTTGGATTCAAGTTTTCTGTAAATTTACATTCTTTTTAAAATTATGTGGTTTCAAGAATTGCCTGACATTTTTGAGCAGGAGATTATATATACTGTATATTATGATATACCTTTATAGTCAGATAATTTAACGTTTCTCCAGGCATTTTTAAGTGCCGTAATTAGGTAGGATCAAGTAGAATATCTCGAGTAAGATAAAAAAAGTTTTCGCCTTTGAAATTATTCTTTTTTTCTATTATCCATTCGATGTTTTCAACTTTTCATGCTTGTAAGTTTCTTTCGTTACGTGTTCTTTATTTTTCTGAGAATTCTCGTTTTGACAATTTCAATTATTGTATTTGCTTTCACATGTGTCTAAATGCATTTCTATGCTGTGTTATTTGTCTTGATTTGACCTCGTTGTTCATTTTAGCTTGGATTCCGTTTCTGACAGAAATATTTATGATGTTTTACTATTTTTTATAAGACGTTTACCAGTTACGTATGCAGGAGACGTACATCTTTGCAGTTCTATCAGAACAAAAGCCTTCACTCAGCTTTGAGTGCATATTGCATTTTTTACATAGATATATATTATGAGCAGGCTTCCTAGCTTCATTTAAACTTTTGCTCATGTAGTGTTCTATAACATTTTCCAATGTTGAGAGTTCATACAAAAAATAATGTTATTCTCGTACCCATCTAGTTTTTCTTGTTACTTTATCAAGCTTATATTTTTTCTGTAAATTTACAATATGTATATATATTTTTGACAAAGGGAGGCTTGGCACAACAAGCGAAATTATCACTTTTAACTTGTCAGCCTATATTGAGAAAAGATTTAAAATTATACCTAAAGTCTAACTGCAGTCATTGGTTTTTGACTGACGCAAATAAAGATCTTTTGAATCTGTCCCTTTTTTTTCGAATGAAGCGTAGTTTCCTTTTACTGGATATGTTAACTCCTAAAATATGCGAATGTGGAGTGCCGAAAATCCGTATTTTTATACTGAATCCCCCTCCTTCAAACGCCGAATATTGGATTATAATTTCCGAGTCTCTTAATTGCTGTTTTCATGTGATCTTACTCCTGTTGAATACTTTTATTTTTTAAACACTTTTCTGTTGCTGATTTATGTATATGTACACTACTTGCGAAGATGGATTGAAACTTTGGCTGGCGTCTTCAATTTTTCTGCCTAAAATTTAGTCATTTGCGTTTCTTGCTCTTCCAATTCTAGTTTTTTTCTGTTTTTTCAGTAGATTGATGTGAATGGAGCAATTTCAGTTGGGCTAGCTTTTATTTGAAGACTGACTATTAATATTTTTATTGTTTTAGAAAATATAACTGAATCAAACTTTCTAAGACAAGTTTAAGTTTAGTTCAAAATACGATGATAAGAATATTGAATTTGGAGTATGTGTGACTGCATGTTTTGCCCTCATAAATAAAATAAAACACAAATTTCAGGGCGTATTTTAAGAAACAACGTCAAAATTGAAATGTTCTGGAGGCGAAACGCATCCATCATCATTTATCGTACGGTCGTGTCATGCGACTTCGCCGGAATATCTGGGCGAATTTGTACACTTTAATTTTGTTAGTCATGATTCCGATAAGAATTTCCATAAAAACGTTTAAAAGATTAGAATGACCGCGTGGATGCGGTTTGTGGTGTTTATTTTTAAAAAAGGCCGCTATCACCTCATTTTCTGTTGTCTCTAATTGCGCGGCCTTAACTTAATGCGCGTTTCATTTTACACCAAACGCTTTAAATGTAATTCTGCTAAAAATAAATGTCTGGAGTAATTGCTCTGTGCAAATAAGTCAAAAATACAGCGAAAATTTCAGCAATGTTTTGTCTCTTTTCGCTGTGTTCACTTTAGATAAATATGCTAATGGGCGCTCTCACATAATTTTAATTTTTAATCCAGTCATTACCGACTCATTTGCATGTTTTGTGTTACCTATACATGTGTAAATAGTTATAAAATTAGCATTAGTTTCTATAGTTGCTTACACTGCACATTATGACACATGTTAAACAAATTGGTTCGAACGGATTTTTTTTGTCAAGGAACTATTTGCTATTTCAAGGTTCGGTTAACGAATTTAAAAGGTTACATTTTATAAATAAGTTACTTTGCATGCCATATTTATGTGTAATAATTGCACAGCATTTACGTACATTTGAAGAATTTTTGAATTATTGATATTTTAACATACGTAATTTGAAATTTGAAATTCGAAAAAATAAGATTAAACAAAGTTAGCTTTGTAAATTTTAATTTAATTTTAATTTAATTTTAATAGTAAACACAAAATCGATTTAAACAAACTTTATAAGATGTATACTTTATTATTTTATTACACGTTTTCCTTAAACATTTCTTTGCTAAAGTTTTTTTATATTTTAATTTGTTTAAAATGAGACCTTTAATGTGTAATTCAAATGGTTAAGCTTACGCCCTTAGCTTAACTGTAAGAAATAAATTTTTTTAATTCATATATTTCCACATTTTAATGAAAAAGAATGTGTTCTTACGATTCGTTTTAAGTTCATAGAGGTTGAATTTTTTTAGTGCTAGATTTCTTATTACTTATTCAGGTAGAGCATTAACAATTTATGCCATAGTAACTTCTATTTCTTTGAGTGTGACTATTATTGGCATTAAATCACACGATTGCCTGTGATTGTGCTTCGCGATCAAACTCGATAGCGTTTTAAGGCCCTGTCACAATATTGTTAATGGTAATACTATAGCATCATTCAAATGTCCTCCACGGAAGCGCTGACATGAATGAATCCGTTTAAATATGGTTTAACCCAAGTTTCCATGATTTTTCTTGACCCGAATTGAATGCTCTCGACTTGGACGACATGTGGTTTCAACAAGATGGGGTGCCACTTGCCACATTGCCAATCAAACAATTGACTTATTGAAAGAGAAGTTTGGTGAATCTATTATTTCCAGGAATGGACAGTCAGTTATTCGTGCGATTAACACCCCTAGACTTCTTTCTGTGGGGTTATGTTAAGTCTTCAGTTTACACTAACAAACCATCAATATTACACGACTTCAGACCAACATTGAACGTGCCATTGCTGATATTCAATCCCAATTTATATGAAAAGTCATGGAAACTTGGGTTAAAGAGATTCATTCCTATCAGCGCTTCCGTGGAGAACATTTGAATGATGTTGTGGTTCCATCAATAATGGTATTAATTGTACTTTACACCGAATTAAAAATAATCTTAAATTTCTCACGATATCTGTGTCTTATTTTACAAACAAAATGCGTCGCTCTTAATGAAAAACTCCGTTTTATTTTATTTTGAAATTCAAAATCTTTCTTCTTTCAGGTAGTTGTTGCCAAGACGCAGATGGTATAAATTCATTTAGAAAACATTGTCACGCAGTTCATTTGTAAACCACTTTATGTTCTTGTGATTAGTTAAATTTCGTCTAATTATAGGAAAAGTCGTATTCTTTTGAAAACTAAGTAGAAGACAAACTACAAATCGAAATATGAAAATACTCCTAAAAATATCTGGTCTGCACATCGTGGTATTTAAAAGGTATTTTAAATCTGAACCATTAAATTACAAAGAATTCTTAATCTCTTACCTTTTCCGTGTGGTTAAAAATTAATTCTGTCAATTTCGAATAATACGGCAACATAGAATACTGATTGAAAAACTTTGAAAGAAGAGTAAATATATAGTGACAATGTAATAATGTTGGAACAGAGACCAAGATTGCTCAGCTTGTGGATAATAGTAACAAGAGAACAGTATAAAAGAAAAGTAAGGTAATGTTAGATGATAGAAACTAAGAACAAACAAGAAAATAACTTTGTGTCTTCTTAGTAATAACAATTTGTGGTAGGTTAAGACAAAACAAACCTGTTAATTAACTAATACATGGGCAGTTTTTCACCATTTCTGAAATAACTTTCAACAGTGAACGTCTTGTGTTTCAACTCGAACTTTTGAAACAATTAAAATGTAACTGTTAAGTACTGCCACGACTTATTAACCAGACTTAACGAGACGGAGTCTCCGGAGTGCGCAATCTTTTTATTAAAAGCAATTTTTTCCCATTTTGGCGCTAGTTACCAAGATTAAGTTTGTTTGGCACTTCATATGCAAATATCAATTCATGTGGGTATAGTATTTTACGTATTAATCAAAACAAACTTGTAACAATTAGTAAATGATTTTTATTGAGAAGAATAACGTTACTGAAGAAACAATTATAATTTTAAACTTTTCATAGGCCAGGTTTAGATAAAGAGAAACTGTGGTATGAAAATCATCGGTTCGTATTTTCAGCGGTGTTTGTCAAACAAGGTTTTAGTAACTCTTGAAGAATTACATATAATCTATATTAAAAGTTCCTCTTTGAGGTCGTTGAAGACGCAATCGGAGTTAGGAACAGTAAGGTTTGTTGGCTAAATGTGAGACCTTTTAGGTAATTATACTTGATCTGTCAAAATAAAAAATATAAAATTTGAAACCACTTTCTACATAAATTAAGATACAATGAAAATTAAATGATCTAGGTAGTTCTAGTAGAATTAGACCACCTAGTATACTGGTGCTTAAAAGTATCCGAATGAAAAGCAATAAAATAGTTCGAATCTGACTCTTTTGGTAAACTTCCACAGTGCCAGGGGGTCACGCCAGTCGACCGAATACTTTTAAGCACCAGTGTACACATTGTAACATTGCATTTATTCACTTTTGCTGGTGTTATATTTACTATTATTAATAAAAATGAAGTAACTAAAATGTTCAAAAATTAAATTAAACAAAATTCAAATGATACAAACAAGAAAAGCATAAATAACGAAAGAAAAAATTATAAAAAAGCTATAACTGAGCAAAAATCAACTTTATCTACGACCACTACTGTAAATGACGAATTACGTACAACACAAATTAAGTAAGCTGGTATTTACAAACGTAGTGCGTAAAGTAAGAAAAACGCACAACGCACTTACTTTACGCACATTTGCAGTTAAATCCACGTAGCCAGATCACATTAGATTGACAGTCGTCGAAATTGCAAATGTCATTTTGTGGTCGTAGATAAAGTATAGTACAAAACTCGAGTTGTAAAGCAATTACGCACTTGTGGAACTACTTGCATTCGCCGCTGCGCGGCTCATGCGCAACTTTTCCACCGTGTGTAATTTGCTATTTACAACTCTCGATATGTAATATACTATTACTCGCTATATACGCAAATATGTCAACTTGACACTGACAACTGCGAGCTTGACATCAATTGAAAATGACATTTCGTATCTGTTTCTGGTCTTTCTGGTAAGTAGCGCCAGTAGAGAAACACTTGAACTAGTAAATTGCCCTGGCCAGATAAGAGATGACGTCTCTTATATTTTCTCTTAATTTTACGTCATCTCGTGAAATCTAATAGTGAATACAGCTATTAAATTCTACAGACAATATTACCAATTTTTTTAAAATATTCATAGCCTACTCTGAATCATTTTATTTTCAATCGCGTGTTAGAATTCATTTAATACTTATACAGGGTCCGGCAATAGGTACTGACGGTTTTGTGAGCGCTGTGGTGTGAGTACCAAAATAATCTGGGGGAAAATGTAATGCGAAAATCATTCGGTATGTTATGCAGTTTTAGTAGCCATGAATTCGTAGCCCGTGCAGCAACGTATTTTTTGCGTTACGGCGTTCATTCAAACGGGACCCATAATCGACGTTCAACGCCAATTTCGACGAGAATCTAATATTCCTCGGCGTGGTAGGATTTCTTCGCGCAACACAATATTTCTGTCTGAATGTTTAATGCTGTTGCTTGACGCGCTGCTGAACGCGTTGAACTTCGAGTAACCGCTTCACATACCCTTTCAATATTTTCTGGCGTACGCACTGTTCTCTGAGTACCGCCGTAAATGTTGTTCACGTTTCCAGTTTGATTAAGCCGTCGATACCATTGCAAAATTGTGTTGCGCGAAGGAATCCTAGCACGCCGAGGAATATTAGATTCTCGTCGAAATTGGCGTTGAACGTCGGTTATGGATCCCATTTGAATGAACGCCGTAACGCAAAAAATACGTTGCTGCACGGGCTACGAATTCATGGCTACTAAAACTGTATAACATACCGAATGATTTTCGCATTATATTTTTCTCCCAAATTATTTTGGTACTCACACCACAGCGCTCACAAAACCGTCAGTACCTATTGCCGGACCCTGTATTAGTAGTTTATATTTTTGCACGCAAAAGCAATTCTAAAACTTTCCAGAAAATTTTCCAAGCACTTAAACTTTATGAAGAATTAAAAATAATTCCTTCAATGTATGCTCACGTGTGGCTTAAAACTCATTGAGGCAATTAGGAATAATAATTTGAATCATTTTCATTTCATTAATATACCTGTCACTGTGCTTAGCAGCGTAATAGTTTTCGGTAACTATAAAAGAAAAAGCCGAGGTGCGTGAGCGATTGTAAAATTGTGTGAATCGATTAATATTCCGTGTCAGTTTTGATAAACCCACGAGCCCGTTCGATTGGTCGAAAAGATTTAGGAACCGCGTGCCATGTACACGATTACGAGGCCGGAATATTTTCGGAACTGTTTATTTTACGGTCAATTTTACGTATTGTCTCCGGCGCGCTAGATGTCCCCGACAGAATTTCTGATTAGAACACACATGTAGATCGGAAGATAATGCCGACGGAATTATTTATCATGTCGGGTTGTTATTGTGCTTTTTATCGACGCTCGCGATGATGGCATTATTATATGGATTTCTTTTCGAACACGGAAAGTCGTCGCGTGAAATGCCATTTTGTGTAGTTCGTGACATTATTCTGTCACCCGTGAGGACGGACTTTAATTTTTTTATCTATGCGGTTTAAATCTAGAAAAATTATTGCTTTTCCACCGTTTATTATTGCGCTATTAGATAACTGGCAAGGTAATTTAAAAAAAAAGCTTTTAGGAGAAAATATGTTGAGGTCGTAATTACAACCAATCGATTCCTTTGCGTTCTGTCAGGTTACTGCGTTTCATTTTCGATGAAAATAGAAAGGATCAAATTAAAGAGAAATATTAATTTCAGTGATTAATTATAATTTTGGGGAAACCTCTCTAAAGCAAGCAAAATGACTAATATGTATGTTTGTGAT
Organism: Dorcus parallelipipedus; assembly: GCA_958336345.1. Classification (NCBI taxonomy): domain Eukaryota; kingdom Metazoa; phylum Arthropoda; class Insecta; order Coleoptera; family Lucanidae; genus Dorcus; species Dorcus parallelipipedus. The sequence continues at coordinate 34,029,196 of OY284475.1, forward strand.
CTCTTCATCAACTCATGTTTACAGAAAAGTCAATTAATCAACTGAAAGTAATTAAGTAATGTAACTTATTTAATTTTAATTTTTAAACTTTGAATCGTGACTGCTATTAGGTTGTTCGGAAAAAAATGTCGTATTATGTGTAGAGTTTTTTGATTCCAGAAAACTGCTAGCAGAAAGATGGCAAAAGGTCACTGATGCAAATGGTGATTATATAGTTTAATCAATATTATTATATCCCACTATCATCGAATACTACAAAATGTTTTGATCTTTCAAATAAGTAACTCAAAGATGTACAATAAAATTGAGATCAAGCGGTTTAATTTAATTCAGGTATTCATCTCTTTGGTCGTACTTCTATAAAAGTGCAAAGGCGACGAATTGCGAACAATAAGTTGTTTGCCATTAATTTCTATTTTTTTTCCTTCTCAGTGGAAACCTATTTTTGATTAGCTACGATTTCTTGCTTCACTTGTACTGTGCGATCCAAAATTATTTAGGTAAGTGGAGGCTATGAAAAATAAAATCAAAGTCTTAGGCTGTTTTACATTATACTTTTTTCGTCTAGAAACTTTGACAAGTTCAATACTAGAATTAACTTGAATAATGTAAATCAGAAAAAAGTCATCCAAGTTTTCATACTAGAAACGTCTAGAAACTTATTTCCAAAGTAGTTCTCAACCTATTTTTCCTCAAAGTTTACAAACTAGACTTGCGCATAAGTAACACGTCGCAGTATTACCAACATGCTAAAAGGTAAACATAAATGTGTTTGAAAATATAACCTCGAAGTATTGTAGCTGAATTTGTGATACTGTGAATCATTTTTAATATAATATGCCACCCAAAACGACTAAAAAATGAGATCCTGAAATGACTAGGGGTTTGGTCATGCGATATGAATTGCAACCGATTTTGTATCAGGTAAAATAAATCCAAGATACTCAAGATTTTACTTAAATTATTTGTATTTTAGTCCCCAAATTACCATAATAAAGTTCTAAGGTTAAAGGCCTTAGAACATATTAAGAATGAACTAAACAATACAGTTTTTGCGCAATTCATAACAGAGGAAATTTCAAAAAAAATTAACAATATTCGCACACAATTTTTGGAAGTGTATCGTAGTATTAATAAAAAATTAATACAAAGTGGTTCTGGAACTGATGAAGTTCAGCAGCCATCCTGGTTTGTATGACGCCTTGCAGTTTTTGTTGCCATATTGTAAGAAAGGTAAAGGACATTCTAATTTAACTCTGAACATGAGTGATCTTTCAGATCTTTCAGATACAAAGTACGGAAACAGAAAATAATACAGAAACTGAGCAGTTGGTTAGTTATAAAGCGTCTTTCAATAGGGGTGATAGATTTTTCAATAGAAATCACTCGGTTCCCTGATATATTTTGTTTTACTTCCGAGTGTCAAAATATTCAGTACAGTTTGCAATTTCATCATGCAGCGTTTGACGCTTCCCGACCGTTTAGAGATTATTAAAAAATATTAGCAAAGTGCGAGATTAGTTGTGGGAAGAACTGTAACCGTCAATGGCGACCGCTATAGAGCCATGTTACTCGAATTTCTGTGGCCAGAACTTGAGAATGTCTATATTGAAGAGATGTGGTTCCAATAAGATGGCGATATGTGCCATACAGCTAATGCTACGCTCAATTTGCTGAAGGATAAGTTTGGTGATTGGATCATTTCACGACGAGGTTTTGTGAATTGGCCGTCGCGGTCATGTGATTTGATACCCCTAGATTATTTTCTTTGGGGCTATGTCAAAGCACAAGTCTATGCCGACAATCCACAGACTTTGGATCATTTGGAAGCCAACATTCGTCAAGCTATCGCCGACATACAGCCGCAAATGTTGGAAAAATTGGAGCGATCGGGTGCGTCAGTGTAAACAAAGCCGTGGTGGACATTTGAACGATATCTGGTTTCGAACATAACTGCACTGTTCAAGCTTCAAAATAAAGCTAAAACTAAATTGATATGTTCAACCGTTGTTGTTTTATTTAAAATTAAAATCCTATCGCTCTTAATGAAAGACCCGTTACATACCAACGTGTGTTCATTAGAAGATTACATCGAGTCGCCTTTGAATTCTTGCTAAACGAGGATGCAGTAAAAAAAGAAAAAAAAAAAAAAAGAATGCGTCAAAAACTTCAATGTGACGGTTGCATCGAAATAGTTATTTTTATATTAATTGCGCAAAGTAAAGGTTTTCAAAAAACTGGCTTTGCGTACGTAATATAAACAACTTTTCTTCTACGATTGCACAGCTTTAAACAGCAAGTTTATTATTAAAAATATTGAATTAATAAAAAACGGAAGAATTATTTTTGTAAGTTACCGTTGCACGGGTTTCCATAGTTACTAATGTAAATAGAAATTGAAAATAAATTCTGTGGGTGTCGCTTTCCATTTCCAAGTGTTTTCTATAAATTTTCTGAAAATGGACGCCAGCAATTCTTGTGCTATAGGAAAGACTTTGAAATGATTCCCCAGTAGCAAGATATCGAAGCGTAACCATAAGACGAAATTTAGATGGTATGGATTGGCGAAATTGAGTATCTTGCTTAGCAATACGGTGTTCTATGAGACTGTGTAATTTTTCAAATGTTTGATTGTCCATTCGGAGCCAGTTTCTGTAGGATTTCTGATCTTCTTCTAAGAGTTCATTAGTAACAAATGAACAAGCTCCTACATTTAAGACATCTCTCCGCAATAACCAGTCCTGACTCCAAATTCTAGGCTTCTTATTTTGTTTTTGCAAATAATTAATTTGCAGAATTTTTGAAATTTTCTGAAGTCTGGTTTGCTTTCTTTTATAAAAATTCATTCTTCAGCATTTAACTTCTCTTTAATTTTGAATATTGGCAGCTTTGGAGCTTTGTTCGGCGTTTGTACTTCCTTTCCACACTACGACGCCAGCGACCGGTTTATGAACTAATATTTAGAGCAACCGTGAATTTAGACACTAGATTCTAGTATTCAAACTTGTTCAAGTTTCTAGACGAAAAAAGTATAATGTAAAACAGCCTTTAGCTTAATTGCTACAATTAACCTATTGACCATCTGTTAAAACTGAAACGTCAAGATATATTTGACAACAGTAGAAAAAATCTTCTAATTGAATACATAAGGTTTTGTTAAAATTCTTTAAGATGATAAGGACCAATTTCAAATAACGAGGGATTGTTTGATGACTAGCGTCCGAGATCATTTAAACAACTAAGAGATTTCACAGAAATCAGGAAGCAATAAATGTCAAACTAAAAGTTTTGAATTAAGCTAAGATTTTGATTTTATTCTTCATAGTCTCACGTTATCTAAATAATTGTAGATCGCACAGTATTTAAATGTGTATACAGGCGGGAAATCTTTTTTACTTCACACATAAAGTTCATGTTAGCTATTTCTTTCATTTTTTGTCACTTTTCTTGACAAGTGAAAACTTATAGAACAAGCATAGAATTTTATCTTAAATTGTCAACGAACAGCTTAGAAATCGTATAAATTAGTACGTTGGTTTGCTATGGTTTGACACCTCAGAAGTGAATATTTTTCATCAAACAAGAAGCTAGTTGATTCATGGAATCTTGATAAAAATTTTATTTGAAATGAAAATAAAGCACATTCAGCTCATCCTTACGTGTGGCGATCTACAAGTAATTAAGCATTTAGCTCATTAAACTTTTAACCTTAGATTTTCTTAATATATTTAATTTAAGGGACAGGGTTTGGAAACAAATGACTAAAATCTTTTAACGTCAAGATCTCTTATGAAAGAGGCACCACATTTTATTTGTTCTAATTTCCAGGTTGTTTGTTAACTAGGGGGCTTCAGTGATTCTAATTATCTGAAAAAGTTTAAACTTTCTAAGCGAGCTAAATGAATTCTTGAATTTCTTAAGGAAAATAACTTAATAAAAATTTTGTTGCAATGCAAATTTAGATCAAAAAGTGATCGCAGGATCGAAAATAATTTAGTTCTCAATGTCATCTGCCAAACTGTCTGTAACAGAGCGACAATTAATTGTTGACACTCGCTGCGAGTCGGACTCGTTATAGAGACGAAAGAATGTTCGGTCAAACGCTAATTACAAATTAGATATACCAACAAAAATTAAAATTACTATTAAAAATAACTAAGGAGTTTCGGTTGATAGCTTCATCATCATCCCTCCTGACGAAGCTATCAAAAAATGAGCAACAAATGGAATTTTTCTTTGTTATCGGTTTTTATTAAATTTCATTGATGCAGAACGCTTCAGCATTCCTTCAAATGAAATTTGGAAATTCCAGGTGAAATTTATCTTTTATAGAGTAAAACCTCTCATGACGGACACCTCTCTTAGAAGGACAATTTTTAATTCTCCAAATTGTTATGTATGTAATTTATATTCATTAATACCTCTATTAGGCGAACACCTCTATAAGACGGACACGGACATTACATTTGTTGCAAAAATTTAATTTTCTTCGGAAATTTACCTCTTTTACACGGACACTTATAAAATGGCAGATGTCTTTTACACCGTTTATTTCAAAAGTCGACAAAGAGCTATCGGTGCTGGTACCGGTCTTACTTCGTAGTGTTTGTTAGAAAGAATTTATGACCCCAAATAAATATTTATGGTCGGTATTCCGTTCTTAATTTTGTATTCTTAAAAATTTAGTAAATGCAGTTACTGTTGTTAATTTGTTTATTAGGTTGCCGCTGAAAAATCAAGTAATTTGATACAACTTATGTGGAATCTCAAATTACAAAAACAAAAGTTCAGTAATTGTAAACAAAAAAAATTGGTGGTTATTTTCAAAATATATAAGTAAAATTAATAAATATTTCAATAGTTGCTTAGTGTTTATTTAAAGTTAATTTTAAAGCCTCTGTTAGGCGGACACCTCTATTAGATGGACAGTCTGTCAGTCACGATGGGTGTCCGCCTAAGAGAAGTTATACTGTAGTATACATACCTACAGGTGGACACTGAAAAATGAAGACGGCTTAAGAGTTAAGTGCCCTTATTTTAAAAGATGCAAGAAAATGTCAAAAGCAAATGTTGTTTATAATTAAAAGTTATAGTTAAATACAAAATTACAGTCTCCTATTTCAAAAACAAAAAGTTCACTCTTTATATAAACTACATTAGCAAATACCGAAATACCGTTGGGATTAAAGTGTTCCACAAGATAACACAAACGAAAGAAGACTAAACTTATTGCTGTTTCTCTATTTCGCTTGGTTTTGAGTAATTATTTCTATGCGTTCCGAAAATTTGTCTTTTCTTTTCATCATTCATCCATTGAAAAATTTAAACACATTTAAACTAAGTGACATTTTAAATGATAAATTTATAAATAAATTTTGTTTCATAATGTCTTCCATAACCTTTCAATGTTTTTGCCATTATAGTTTTATACATACATCATAAGATAAACGTACTCCAGTACTACAGAACATTTATTTTGTTGGAAGTTTTCGAACCTCTACTTTAGTTTAAGTCTCTTAATTGTACGGTTGTTTTTAAAATACATTAAACATTAAAATTAACTTCCAACAATAAAGGCGACATCCATGTAGAATAATATTTCATAAATCAGATACGAGCCCTAACAACATTAATACTTTTGTATAAACTGCATTTTTAAAGGGGTTTAGAGTTTCTGCTCGGCACTCCGTAAGTTGATCTAGTGTTGCCCATAATATTGGGTGCACTTAAAATTTTCACAGTGTGGATTGCGAATGTTATAGAGAATGTATGGCCCAAATTGAAGAAAAAAGTAAGAAACAATCTCCAAAGGACTAAACATTGCCTGAGAGCTAATACTGAGAAAATCTCGAATTAGCTTCCAGTACAGGAATACGAAGAACTTGTAAAATCTATGCTCAAGTGTATTATATGTGTTATAAAAGTAAAAGAAGACATAAATTCGTGATAAATGTTAAGCTTTGCGGTAAATTTGTATGACAATTTATTTCTCGGTCATTTAGTTGTCATTCCGTGTTCCAATAACTTTTTTTTCTAATTGCACATTTCATGAAATTAATATTAAAAATATACGTAATTATAAAATAAAATAAAGAAGTTTTATGTAACAGAAGCATTTTATCTGATATTATTATATTCAGATATGATTTGTTGTGAAAATGGAAGTGTTCGAACATAATAGAGTTGTTAGGGCTCGTAGAAACCTTGCACTTTATGGATCTTTTCATAAAACTCGAAGGACATATGGAATACGTAAGGTAATTATTAGTTATGTATTTATACATCGAGCAGTAATATCTTTGAAGCTACGAAGTTTCTAAATACGTAATTTCATCTGATACTTTCTGGCTTTACTAATAAAAATGTATAATTTAATTACAAATAAACTAGTGTCATATCATCGTCTTTATAGATATACATCTGTATTCTGTAAGTACTAGCTCATTTAAATTGATTTCTAATAATAAATAATTGAAGAGAAATGAATTGATACGTAACCATAGCAATCACAACAATTCACCAATGACACTAACAATTAGTTGAAGAGAATACGATTTTTAGGAAATCAATTGGTACGCTTGTTACGTATCAATGTTAGTAGTAACCATAAACACATGACATGAAATGCTTACAGAAGACCACATTGTTGGAAGTAAATTTCATTACTGAAACAATTAAAAATCTTTTAACAGAGAATATTAAAGTTTGGAATACATAATTGAATCGATAATTATTAATTAATTATTATAATTAATTTTTAAATATGTGATTTATCACACTATAAATCAGAGTATTTTTTAATTTTAATGTGTTCTTAAGGAATTTTAGGATGTGTTAAACAAAACGAACAGTTTTAAACATTTTTCATTGGCCAACGCGTGCCCGTAGTAGAACTAAATCGTTCCAGGTAAATCATTAATTTTAGTTCGTTGCCATTGTAGCCTACCATTAATTATTAATAATGAATACACTGTTGTTGTTATACTGCGTGTGCCAGAAATAATTGAAATTCTTCTCATGCAAGAGATTAATTAATTAAATTAAGTGTAAACTAATACGATCATTAAATCACGAAAATAATATATAAATTAATTGAAAGCCATAACATCACCTCATTACTTTAATTGCATTACATATTATTTTATATGTAGTATGCACAAAAGCAATTATGATTCCCAGACGGTCTTGACTTCATTAGTTCATTTTTCTTGAAACGTTTTAATGCTTAATTTAATTATGTTTAACTTCACCCAAATACTTTTCTTCAGTTCTTCCGTATACATAAATCGTTTTCTGGCTGGCTTCTATCAATAGTCTATCTAAAGTATTTTTAATTAAGTGCCTCAAATATTAATTAACGTGTTTAAGTAACACGCGGCTAATTGCCCGACTTTTTAATTGAACTCATATTAAAATTCGTTTTACATTTTGACCTTATCTAATCGATTGTGCGTCCATCAAGTTGCCTTCTCCTAGGTGAATAATTAAAGGAAACGTGACAGTTCTTAAGCTTGACCACTCACGATTTAAAAGCGAAGGTAAAACAATGGTTAGTCTTAATTATAAAAAAAATTGTTATTGTTTTTCGGCTTTTATGGTACGTACCTATACAGATGACTAAATTTCGTTTTCGTAAGAAAAAATATTCCTAGATAACTGAAACGAAGAAGTAAAGTATTTTTTCCCGTTATATGGTTCAAATTATTTGTAAATATTGTATTTTCAACTGAAATTAAAAATAAAGCAAATGCGTAATGCAAACTTCTTTGGGTATATTCCAAATCTGAATCGCTACGATAATTCAATACGGTGAACAATTAAAGCCAGTAAAAAGAAAGATAACAGTAATATTTGCAATATGCATAGAAGCAACAAACGACCTTGGGCTAAGAGTAATCGAGAAAAAGATCAACATTTAGCTAACGTTTTCACTCCAATTAATGATATTCCAGATCAACATATTTTAGGAAGCATATACAGCAACAATTCAATAATACATCAACAACCATAGTCGTCCAAGTTTTGTATCGGTTTTATGGTCTTGCTATAAAAACAGCTTCAAAGAGACCGGCCTGCGGTCGCTTTTCTGTCGCTTTTTTGGCAAGGCCATAAACCGCTACCAAACTGGGACGACTATAATATAAAAGTTTTTACTTCTAAGGAAATAAAAAACATTCCTGAACAATAAAGAGGCATCATAAATAGATCAGATGACTTCAAAAATTTTGGAAGAAGGACCAAATATTAGTTATATTAACCTATATTTACTGTAAAGGCGTCATTACTGGCCCAAAGAATTTAAACAATTGCAAATTATTCTCATCCCAAAACCCGGAAAGACTATTAACTAACGTTGCTTCATTTAGATCAATAAAATACATATACATATAATCCCAGAATTTTAGTTTGGCTTCCGCTCAGAGCATTCAGTACTGCCGCCGTATTACATGCAATTATTGAGGCTATAGATACGAAAAATATTATTCAGCTGCCTTTTTAGATGTGAGTCAAGCTTATGATAAGGTCATATTGGTTTGCCTACTAAACAAAATTAAACAATATCTGTCGACTCCGCACTTTACCCTAATAAAATTTTATCTACAGGATACGTTTATATTTTAGAAACTTCTGAATTCTACTCTATCAAATATAGAGTCCTACAGGGATGATTCTGTGTCTAATTTATACATCTGATTATTTAATGATTACACTATAACAGGAACATTTGCAGATAAGACGGTTGTCTTGGCTATCCATGAAAATCCTACACAAAAAGTCAAACATATACTGATGATGATGAGTTCAATAATGCTGTATAGTTAGTGACCAAAAGGGAGAAGACGAAGGGATCTTGCGTCTTGCAAGTTCGAACCTCCAGGAACATCTCTTTCAGCTACAAGAATGGCTCAAAAAGTGGAAAATCAGAATTAATGAAACTTAATATCATTAATACAGGAATTACAATTACTTATGGATCCATTTTGACAGAAAGTTGATTTGGAAGGAACCTATTAAAAAAACAAGCCGATTGAAATAAAAAGACTGTATTGAAAGAACTGTATTGATTACTAGGTGGGTGTAGAAGATCAATAATATGTCACTAGGAAATTAAAATCTGATATATTTACTTATAAAGCCATAATTATGCTCGTTCGGACATAGGGCTTAGAATTATGGGGCTGTGTTAGTAAATCCAGTATTGCTATTATCCAAAGCGCACAATCAAAAATCTTGCAAGCAATTACCAAAACTTCACGGTACGTCATAAACCAGACGCTACATCAAGATCTTCATATACCAACCATACAAGAAAGAAGTTAGACAATTCTCTCTTCCGACCGCTTTTGCAAGAACATAACAACAGAAGATTAGTCAATGGACCTTAGGTGAGGTAATTGAGGTCTCCTCGATATCCTCATCAGAACAGAAAAATAACTACAAACTTCCAAATAGTTCTTAAATCAGCAAAATAGCTTAAAGAATGAGTTTACCGATTGCTGTTCACATAAAGGCATAAAGGAAAAGAAGACCTTTTTTCTCTCAAAAAGATTATTATAATGTAATTCGTATTGAATTCTAATAACAGGAACCATAAGAGGAAGCAGTGTATATTACAACTTTCGACAAATATTAATACTATGGGATTCTCTGTTAAAAACTGAACAGAAAATTATGGTGCCACTTTCCTCCTAGTTCTCTGGTCATGAAGTTATTGAGTGTTCAGAGTTGAGTACTGATTTAATAAGGTGGAATAAATAGTACTATCCGATATTGTCAATTTACAAAAGATTAGCGTAAATGAATTTTTTCACGGTTTATCATTTTGTTAAAATGAATTCTTTGCGTTTTAATATTGGAGAGCAGAAATTTGTATCCAAGTAATTTTAAAGAATTTCAGGGTGCGAATATTTTTTAATAATAAGCATACACTCTGTACATAACAATTTCGTAATAAATTCTCAAGGACAGCTTAATCATATTGTAACGTTATTGGTTGCTATTAAATTCGATTTTGTTTTTACTTCATAACGTACATATTTGTCTATAAACATGAAACTCTAAAGATTCAGGGCGTAAACCTTTTTCTTTTGTTGAAATCTATGAACGCTTTTGAGTTCTTTGCACGCTCGTAGATTATTTCTTTGCTCATAAATGAATTAAAATAACTCTAGTCAACTTAAAATTCTTTATTAACAATTTCTTTTTATGCAACAATAGTGACTATTTGTTTGTTTTAATTGAATTTAATATAAACTAGTTCCGGTAGTTCAATCAGTTCAAAATGATTAAATTATTTATTGATATTATTAAAAACATATTTAAATATTTATAAACCATTTGATTAATAATCTGTTCAATCTTACGGTTATATACATCAACTACTGTTTATTTACACTTCACTTTGCATTGTTTAAATAAATCACGAAGGCTTGACATAAAATTTCGTATCGCCTCGTACATTTAAACCGGGTATTTCGAGTAACTGTCCCCAAATTTAAACTCAGTCCTATTGATAGTCTCGTTAAAAAAACTTTGTTATCCGTCATACCGTGGTGAAATGGAAACAACAATTTTTTGTGAGAATGCGAATTAAATTTCTGTATTAAAAAAAAACTCGCATTCGTACTTAGTTTCAAATGAATCCCCATGTAATTCTGATTGCAGTTATGAAACAAATGAAACCGTACACGTTATAAAATTGGATATATTTGACTTGCTCCTGGGGCCTAATTCTTGAAATCATTCGACAAATATCGTATGCGACATGACGTCAAAATGACGTAGACTCTCATACAAAACTATACAAATCGTTCGAGAAATGCGTCATTTTAACGTCATGTCGCATACGACATGAAGTCGAATGATTTCAAGAATTGGGCCCCTGGTCTGAGAAGTCCGGCTTCGGAGATGTCTTCAAAGAACTGCAAATCCTCCACGATGTTGTAACATCCGCTTTTAGACTGGTGTGTGTGTGTGTGTGTGTCAGTCTAATGATGGCGATTGCATCTTTTGATTGTTGCCCTCAGTTTGTTTTTCTTAACAAAAAATTGTGCTGCCTGTATTAGCAACATTTGAGTCGAAATACCTTGGGATCATAATTTTTCTTGATATACAAAATTTAACTGACATATCATAAATCACGAACTAAATTACAATTAATACATCATAACAATAAATACAAAAAATATTGTTACTACAATTTTCGAACCTCGAAACCAAAATAACATAGCAATATGTATATGGTAAGTCTAACGAATACATTTTCTTGACTTTATTTTTATTAGTTCGTTTCTTTTCCTTAATTTTTTTTTATCTGTGGTGGTTGCCCAACGGGGTTCAACCAAGTCAAAGACTTGTCAGGACCTCAGGAGAGGGAATGTATTTGAGTGTGTGTAAAGTGTTCCATGGCTTTGTTACTTCCAACCTCCTCGCCATTTAAGAGGAAGCAGTGTCGAATTTTATCCCCAACACTGAAGGGTACCTGAAGTCGATACCGACCACCCCCGAGAAAAATCCCGAGTGCGATTCGTACCGACGACCATGCGATTGCAAGGCCGGTCCCTTACCACTTGGGCCGTTTAGGCGTTATTTAGCAACTATTTAGCAATTTTATGTAAATCATATTTAATTTTCAGTCCTCTTCTCTAGTGCAGCTGTTTTTCAATTTAAGCTTTTTTCTGAGTTGTGCTAATTTTTTGAACACCCTGTGATTATATGGAAGACAAAGTAGTCGACGTTGATTTTACCATAAAAGGAAGTCTAATAGTATAAATTTTAAATTTAATTTAAGGCAAATTACATAAATTATAGTCTTGTTTATTAAATTAATTAATCGTTCCATAAATTTGGGCAACGGGAAGTAATGGAAGTACTTTAAAAATTCGTCGAAATTCGCCGAAGATTATACGTGTACACGTAGGCCCGATGTTCGTAATTATTTCGAAGGATTAAGGTACGCACAAGAAGTTTATGTTCTCTGTAATGTATTATTACATCGTGTATACTACAAACCACATATTTTAGAGAATGCTTGTTAAGCAGAACATTTCGCAAAAACTTTCCCTGAAAAACTTGATTGAAACGCTCGCCATAATAGCACGGCGTATTTAATTTAAGGCAGTGCTCGCTTTAAAGTAACCACAATAATTTATATCGAATTTTCTCTAATCGCAAAGAAAGTCGGACGAAACGCTAAATTATAACGACGCTAAACACAGAACGAGTTTAATAAAGGAACGGTGTAATTGCCAGTTCACGTTACTGCACGTCGGACGTGTTCAAACCGCTTTAAATTAGTGGCGGTTCCGTGAAAACTATACGACAAATTCTGATAACATCAAAAATTTACTGAGTATGCGTTACAGTACCACTGTTAAAATGTAATTAAGTATTATATCTGTGACGGGCCTCTTTAAAAATGAGGTTGACATTTGTAAAGATTTTGTTAATAGCTGTTATAATTATAAAAGTTCTTCTAAAAATTAAAATCACCTTCGAAAAGTTTCTAGTGAAGTTTAGCAAATTATATGAATCATTTATTTTAAATAAGGCGGATGAAGTAAGGCACTTCTTTATTAATTGCATAAAACATTCTTACAGTTGTTTTTGTTATTGTTACTGTTAGTGCAATCATCAACATGAATCAAATCTAATATAATTTAAGCTAAAAATCAGGTACTTTCTTTTATTCTAGTTTGCAAAAATATGACATTCTAACACTAATACGCTTTTTCTTAATTTGCTTAAAAATTGAAACCAGTAACACGTGAAGAAAGATATTTCATCAAGAGGTTGAATAGAAACTTACAGCAATTTCAATCGCAAAAGGTTATTGAAGTTAAAGTTTGTCTTTTCATATCTGAAGATTTTTCCTAAGAATTTAGATGATGCACAAATTTATAAGGAGTACTTATTTTGATCTAAACATCGTTGCATATTGTAATTAAATTTTTTCTTCAAAACTCCACTTTATTTAATAGGAGTGCACTGTTATCAAATGAATTAAGGACCAAAAATAAATTTTAATAAACAGTAATAAGTTAATTAATAGGTAACAAGTTAATCTTGTTAAATATGGTAAGAACTTATAATTGATTTTGTAACGATTGGTTAAATGTAAAGTATAGGTCTTATCTTACGTTAACTTTACTTCTTGTACTTTGAAAAATTACACTAAACAAAAATTACATATTCGCCGAAACTACGTATTAAGTAATTAATTTTTTGTCTGAACAAACAATTTAATTATAGAGGAAACGTTGCTGATATAAACTGTATCAACAATAGCGTAATTACAAAAACCCACAACACACATGTAAAACTTGAAAATAGGTCGTATCTGAACGAAACATAAATATGTATAAATATGTATACATCCAATTAGTTGAGGGATAATTAGTTTTTTTGGGTACGTTAAAAGTGTGGTATGAGATAAATTGAAACACATTATAAAGGTCTTTAAGTCAAACATCTGCTGCCCCGACTGTATATTAAAAATATATTATAATAAGTGTTCTATATTCATGAATTATAAACAGAGCATAAAACAATCTGTAAGTTATAAAACGATAGCATAAATATTCAGACAAGTGTTTAGAATGCACAAATACAATTAACTTATGGACCACACAGTCAATATAATTAAGTATTTCGTTCTAATCGGGCTTCAATCTCACAATCTCGAACAATACAGAGAGATAGAAAGAAATTCATGTGCAGTGGATGTGACATTCGTGAAACTTATAATTTCCTCTACGCGGAAAGGTGTTGGAACTTTTAATTTATAATTTCACTCTCGCCGTAAATTTCGCGATGAGACAACAAACTGGTTTCATGAAAATATTAAATTAATATTCTTGTTTCCGTTCCCAATCGGGATTAATAAATTCTTATTTTCTTAATGCTGACTATCAAAATATGTATTTTAAACGCATATATTAATACCGAATTGCCAATAATTCTTTCCGCTCGAAATTTATCCCCTTATATTGAATAAAAATAAGTATACACATTCTGCTCTGTCTCTGGAGTTATCATATATTTTCTTGATCAATTGCTAATGGCGTACCTCTTTGAATTAATTCAGTTTTAATGGTTGAGGGATATTTTACAACTGTAAATTCTATTAAATTATTGCTTTGATCTCCTAACTATGATTATTTTTAACAGGTTTAGTTACTTGAGGGATGTCTCGCAAAATATACTTTTTGTTGTTTTCTTTCCACGTGAAATTTATAAAAAATTGTCTATTGATTTCATTGTTCGCATTCTTTAAAATTTAAATAAATATTTAATATTGGCGATTTTAAGGAGCTGTTCTAGAAGTAATAAAAATAACTTTTGCGATTTTTTATTCGAAATAATCAATATAACTGCGTTACTAAATATGGATTGATTTGAAAAATTTACTGATGCATTTGAAGAAATTAAATAACAATTGTATGATCTTTGAGAAATATCAGTGTTATAATGAAAATGCCGGCAATAAAAAAGTGAAAAATGAATAATATGTTTATAAATCTTTACTGGATATAGAGTTCTTTCTGAATTTATCTATTTGTATAATTTGTAGCCATATCTTGCTTGGTGTTTGTTAATGTCATAGTAATTTCCCTTGGTGACTGCCTATACCTTTTCTATTCTATTTCTTCATACTTCTGATTGTCCATTGTTTTTGTTTGTCACGTATCCCAAACATTTCCATTTGCATTTTTACAAATCTATTTAATTGTACAATTAATACAAAAGAAAACTGGATATAAAAACTTCAAGAGAAAAATTCACGGAAAAATGAAATAATCATTACTGTTACGAATTGAAAGAAAAAGTACACAAAATCCCGGGGAAGAGGCATAACATAACAAATTATTTTTGCAAACATTGAAGAATTAAACTATCTAAGTAAAGGAAAATAAACAGATTAAAAGAAAATGTAGAATTAAATTTATGAAATGAAAATGATGGATTAATTTATTTGATTATTGATTTTTGGATAATAAAGATAAAAGTCAGGAAAACACCAAACTTAATTACAGGCTGTAATATGTCCAAGAAACTACTTTTATTAACTTTATATTTGAATTAGGTATCGCTTTTTGTGGAATGAATAATTTCCCTAAAGAAGGAACAGGAAAAATTGCAGAAACATCCAGTTAATTGAAAAAGTAAACTATGGGAAATTAAAGCAGTATTTTGTGCATGCCTTATATCCTCATATTAAAGCTTTTGCAAGATATTTGAAACTTGTTCTGTTAAAATTAAAAATTAAAAACAATCTTTTTTACTTATTTAGACTTCAGTATTTACATAAACAATAGTGAAAAGCCATAATCTACTGTGTAAGATAAGACGTTGAATTTGCGCAGATGATTAATAAAGTTTTCCTTAAAATATTATTCTTAGTAGGTACTTTTTGATTTATACATGCAATAATGATACACGTTGTTTATTTCAAAAGGCTTTGAGAGAATTTGGCATTGCACAATCCTGTTCTTGTTCTTGGAATTTCATTTTAATTTATTCTAAATCTGGTAGACGTTTTGCTGCAGAAGTTAATTAGAACAAATAACTGCCTTCTCAGTAATTTACTTATGTTGCTTTTTCCTTCCTCATGAAACTTCTAATATGTTAACAGGAGAAACATGCAAAACTCTTTTGGAACTGTTGAGCTAATTCAGTTGGCAGAATGGGTAGATACATTGGAGATAATATATTACAAATTGACACTTTAACAAAGCTAAGAGAAACCTGGGAACCGGGAACATTGAATGGGCCGTCACGAACGCCTCCTACTACGTACGTCCTTCCGCTTTCGTTTTGTTGTCTGACTAATGGAGCAAATAAAACCGCAATGATTACAACTTTATCAAATGCGGTAAATGTATATTTAGACGCTTCCTATTATTATAGGGAAATGTTCATGTCAAAAGGATGATTAGACCTATAATCTGGCCACAAAGTCAGGAATGTAACCTTCACATTTATTAGCAATTTTATTGGAATCGATAATCATCATTACTACATATTGTTGGTCACCGAATTTTTTTTTGTTAATAACTATGAGCAAGAAACCTGGAAACGCACTTCAGAAATGGGTTGCATAGTTAATTTGCGAAGATTTTCCCAGCCACTTAAAAAATAGAATTTCTTCTTTAAAATCACTGCATAAGAGATCGGTTTTTACCCATCGAATTTTTTTAAGTAATATAATATTTGACATATTTAAAAAGGAACGTGTGCATACAACGCAACGTTTTTGTTACACACCAGTTTTTTAAATTAGCGTGCGTAAAACTGTTAGACACATTTAGGAATGTAAGAGGTAATTAATGAATGAGATTAAAACCAACCTGGGCCCTACACAGGGAAAAATACGGAGACAAATCTAGCTCCTTTTTAAATTTAATTTAATTCATTTTGGTAGTTCCCTGGAGACCATCTGTACAAGGTGTTAGATTTAAAGTAGATACTTTTCTTAACTCCAAGAAGGAGATAAGGCAGGTAATTCCCACTTTTTAAGTGTTGATATTTAATTCGAAAATACAATATTTGTTCCAAAGAAGCAGGTGTTCAAACGTAACAAATTTTAAGATTATTTTAACTCTTTGCTAAAAGATGCCACCTCATCACGAAAAATTGTAACAACTTCTACAAAAGTGTTTAACAAAATTCGGTATACTTCCACTTTAAGTATGTAAAAATCGAGTATGTGAAGCTTAACTACTTACGATGTTAGTGTTGTGGAATTTTTCATTTCCTTGGAGTCAAATAATTCTACCTTAATTTTAACTACTTCCAGAAGATAAACGTTTATCCGAAAAAGTGAAAAATACATTAATTTTCAGTTAAAACTAACAAAAAAAAACAGATATTAATTGCAAATTATGGAAGAGATAAATATAACTCTCTAAAATTTTTCTCTGTCTAAGAAAGCCCTCGGTTATGGCTTAGTAACCAGAGAGATCTTAATACAGCTACACCTAAAAAAGTATTCCCAAAGCTTGGGAATTGCTAAAATAATTATGGTTCCTAAACTTGGGAAAGAACCGAACCAAGTGGAATCTTATCGCCCAAGTTTATTACCCCCAATAATATCCCAACTTTTTGAGAAGTTATTGTTGAAAATATTGAAAACAATAATTGAAGACAATCAGATAATTCCAAGTCATTAACTTGGCTTCCGAGAAAAGCATTCTACCATAGATCAGGTGCATAGAATCACAAACATAATAGAAGAATCATACGAAGAAAAACACATATGTGCAACCCTGTTTCTTGATGTTGCGAAAGCCTTTGATAAGGCTTTGGAAACTTCATGGGGTCGTCCCTAAGCAATCTGTCGAGCTACTGGCATCATATTTAGAGAACAGAATCTTCAGAGTCAACCAGGAAGATACTTATTCTGAAATTAAAGGTGTACCTCAGAGCAGCGTGCTGGGACTAGTTCTTTACCTCCTATGTACCCAAGATGTTCCCATATTAAATAATGCAACAATTATAACATTTTCAGATGATAGTGGCGTTCTTGCAGTTGGAAAGAATATTAGAGAAGCTAGAGATAAACTTCAAATGGCTACCAACACCAGCAGTAAATTGATTAAAAAATGGCTAATAAACCTTAATGAAACGAAATCAGCTCACATCAATTTCACTTACCAGAGAGACCAAAATAATCTTATTAGAATAAATAACCAAATATGTAGTCAAATGTTTGAAGTCGGCGAAATACTTAGGTATGAGTTTGGATGGTAAGCTTCCTTAGAAGGAACATATAAAAAAGAAAAAGAAATTATTAGTATTGGATAATAGGGCATATGTCATATCTATCTATATAAAACAAAGTACTTTTATATAATCACTAATCAGATATTGAAACCAGTTTGGAGTTATGGCTATCAGCTCCGGGTTTAGTCGCTCAGTCCAACATTGAAATAGTGCAAACATTTCAAAAAGTCCTCAGGTGCACCCTGGTTTGTTGGGAATAGCAGTATCTACAAAGCTCTTGGAATTTTTTTAGTCAAAGCTAAGTTAAGACTAGCCAAGAAACATGAGGATAAATTTTCCGTCCATACAAACTCAGGAGACCATACCATACCACAAATATGTTAAGGAGGCTCAAGAGGAGGAAGCCCTCCGAACTTGTGCGTTAATAGTGAATAAGTGAAAGTGAAAGCAGAGCATTGTGTAGTGCACGTGATTCTGTGAAAATCAATTAGATTTTCCACAGATGTAGTATATTACTTAAAAAGACAACGACTCGAATGATTGCCAAACTCAGATCAGAAAAGTGCAGTTTTAAGAACGTTCTGTTGAATGTAAAATATGGGTAGATGATTTCGATTGCAATAAATAAAAAATCTGCAGTTTCTGTTGAACCATAATAAATATGATGATGATGAGATTCAAGCTAGCTGCGCATGGAGAGCGATAATATAATATATATTATATTCCACATATTACGAAAATATCGCTCAATATTGAATTGGTAGAAGCGCTACGGACGGAAGCTATAATATAAATATATTTATAGGCGGGCGATATATTTGTATATCGTACGGCTTTGCTTTCTGAGCGAAACATATCTTACCCCCTCTTCCCTCTCATAACCCACACATTCGCATTTCGCGTGTATGTACGCAGAAATAATTGCAGTTTTGCATGTGTTTAGGTAAATATATAGCATGTTATCGCTCATCGTCCGCAGCCGCCTGAAGATAATATATATTACATCTCATAAAAACATTGCAAATATATATTATATTATCGCTCTCCGTCCTCTAGCTATATAAAGCTAGCTTTATATTTTATGTAAATATGGCAAGGGTTATCTATGAGTATTAACACTTGACATATGGATTCAAAACTGTTTAGATTCATATAGGTTATAGGACACTGCTGTTATGCGTAACAGAGCACAGATTGGAAGAATCTCAACAACACTTCATTACACAAGAGTATGAGTGTGCAAGATACATACAAGCAAAGTATGCTAAGGTTTTAGTTTACAATTGGCATTACTACTTTTCATTCTCTTGAGAGTTCTATCCGCTGTTCCCTATAAACTCGAGCATACCTTATTAGTTCTTTTTATGACTAATATAAATAAATAATAAATTATTAATCGTGGATAAAATCGCACGTATCGTTTTACGGAAGTTTTTTGTCTTTTT
Source organism: Dorcus parallelipipedus (assembly GCA_958336345.1). Lineage (NCBI taxonomy): Eukaryota > Metazoa > Arthropoda > Insecta > Coleoptera > Lucanidae > Dorcus > Dorcus parallelipipedus. Next base: position 34,048,365 of record OY284475.1, read on the forward strand.
CGATTCTTTTTTTATACATAGATATTTTAGTTAATTCCATAAATTTATGCATAAGAAAAAGCGTTACAATTTTATCCATTATTAATTACGAAAAATAAACTAGAATTGATTTATTATAAGACAATTAATATATCATTTCTAATTGCGTTGCCGTTTGCAATTAATATTCACCGGCGGACTCGGTGAGCGGGATAGGAATATTTATTTATAAGCCATTAATCGTGGCGACGTAAAATAGTTCCCAGCGTATATCGCACGTGTTGTTTTAAAGGAATGGACGCAATTAAAAACAACTTCCGGACTGGACAAGCATCCTAGATCCCTTGCCTTGCATGAGACACCTGCAAGTTTTGTCGGCGCACCTCGTAGGGTGCGATAACTGTAAGTCATTGACTTGCGTACTAATTTAGAAGCGTTCTTAGAAAACTATTAATTATGCTTCCTCCATTTTACGACATCGAGGCCGGCTAATTCAAAAACCGTAAAGCAGGAGGTATGTGTGATTAAAGGTGTGTTACGCAAATATTAGATTACGACAGGATACAGATCACGAAGTACCATTGACGACTTGGTGTACGGTTACCGGGGTACTAAAGTACTGTAACCAGATCAATTTGCTTGCTGCTTTATTTTCCTGAAACTAATTTCTGCATCATGTGGCATAAATAAACTTATCGTAAGTTAATGCAGTGAAGAAACAAGTTCAGATAGAAAGAAAAATAGGACTAAAATTACAAAAAATAAATTCGGAGGTGTTATATTTAGGACAAGAAAAATGATCCAACGACTTTGACCATGTCGGAAACAATTACGAACTTGACTGAAGTTATCGGCAAATGACAAGAGACCCATTTATGCCGGAATACATAACGTGTCTAATTTAATAGGGAGATTGATACAAATTGAGAACGTATTCAAATGAGGAAAACGCTAATAAATATTGATAGATTGTGATCCAGAACCAAGGTACAGTTAACAGAGAGTTCACCAACATCAAGAATGCACTATTATATATCAAGACTAATTATTAATTATATATTTTTAAACAGGAAATAAAAGGAGCTGTAGGTAGTAAAAAATGAAATCGAAAATTCGTTTGCCAAGTTTAAATGTTTTTTTCCGTTCGCTTATCTTTTTATAGAAAGTTTCAACTTAGGTATACGATTTTTGTTTTCTAATGCAAAATACTAAAAGCGTGTATAATAAAACTGTTCAAACAAAAACTTTTTATGTTTCTTCCAGCAAGTTTACAATTATGTCTATGAGTGTGCGAAGCTTTAAAGTACATCAGAAAGATGAAGGATTTGTCTTTTGCTTTATTACCATCAATAAATTAGATGGTGTCCATTTGAAGTGTCCAAGAATTTAGTGTTATTCTACAAATTTATGCCTTGCAGTATATGTAATTATTATTTGAAAGAGATTTAGAAAAATTTATGCCCAACAGTCACGGTATCAATTTTCCCGACACTCCAGAAAGAACTGTGGAACGCCACCACATATAATTGTAGCCGACATGCAATTTGATTTAGAGTCAACAAATTCGTGTTTCTGCGTGTCGGAAAAAATGTGCACCTTGAAGGTACTCCGGTGCATTCTCACGCATATGACCCGCATGAAACAGAGGGTCATAATACTTTTTACTAACATCAGAATTTAAGACCTTTTAGTTTCCCTGGTAAAGCTATTCACAGAACATACGACTTACTAACATGCCTATTATCAATTTCTGAAAGTTAAGATTCTGTAATCATCAGACAACAAACAAAAACTCTCTTCAGGAAGTGAAATTATTACAAAGTTTAATTTTACAAAGTATAGTTTCTTGGCCGCCGTTCTTTTGTAAGAACTATAAAAAAATAAGAATAATCTCTAGGACGGAACTAATTATCTCTAACTTTTATTGTGTCGTTTTCCTGAAATAACTTAATAACTTATTTGACATTAATTTGTAACAAAACTTCATTCAGACAACTTTTGTTGGATTAAAACGACACGCAAGATCGTAATCAGTTTTCGTATACCTTTATCTTTGCAAGAGGAAGTGACGTGTTTACACTTGAAATATAGGCAATTAATTTTGTTCTCCCTTAAAATGAAATAATACAAAAATTGTGTCTTGTATTATTGTGACAACAGCTTTAATAATGTCTGAATATTAGTTTAAATAATTTTAAGATTTTTGCCATTAAATTCAGTTATAGTAAGACTGTCTGCATTGAATTTGAAAGCAGGATATCCACGTGTTTATACCAACCAAATATTTCGTGAAATGGTTTTAATTTGTGAGTGTGTGTACTGAAGATGTCAGCGTAGCTGTCAAAACACATATCTACGAATATAAACTCTTTGTGGTAGAGCATTTTTTATTTCAGAATGACTTTATTTTTTCAAAATGACATGCATAATTAACAAATTTGCACAGATGAGGCCGAAAACAAAACTTCTCTTTCTTAAAACCCAGATTAGTTTTATGTTGAGATATACATATTTTTGTTTCCGTCGTCACCAACTTATATACTAAAGCATTGTCAATTTCTTTATAATACTCGTTTCCTCGAATATGGTACTCGTACTTTAAACAATACCAACTGTAGTCAAGAGTGAGGTAAGGGAGGTAGACTTTCTATGAATTTCGTTTCTTCTTTAGTATTCTCTTCTAGCTTTAACCGACATTTACTTATTTTTTCCTGTTTTCCATTTTAAAGCATTTATTCTTGTACTCTGTATTTTCGCGTTTCTGATATTCTTTGCCCTCTAGCTTTCTTTCCATTTCTCTCTTTTTTAACCTGGATGAGTAATTCAAATTTGCTGGCCAAAAACTCTCAAAGTCTGTTCGAAATCCAGTTTCATACAACCCTTCAATTCCCTTTGACTTTCATAATTCATATGATAATGTCCGTCTGTTTTAAAACTGTAAGCAAATCTGTTGCTAGAACTGTTTCTTTGGAAAATTTATAAATTTTATAAGCAATCCAAATCAATAGGAAACTCCAAGATTTTTCAATTTTACTCTAAAAAGATAGAACTCTAAACATAAAACGTAATGTGTGAATTAAAATGTTTGAAAAATATTTTCAACTTCTTTATCTCACTTTATTGTTGATGTGTTCGACCGAGGGTAGAAAACGAACCTTAATGTGAGGGTACTCTTCTTGACGTCACAAGCCATTTACGAGTGTTCTTAGGTTCCACAGAAGAAATACACACCGTTGGGACAGCCGGTACAGCACATCAGTTTTTAAATACATGTTTCACATTACTATGTGTAAGTGGTGCTTTGTCCCACAGTCCAAAAGTATAACTAAAAAAATACGCACCGATTAGAAGAAAGTTCCGTTGTCAAGTTTTGACCCTAGGTCAGTTCATAAATAACTAAATGCAATTACTTACCAAATTAATAGTTTGGTTGCCAGATCGTTTTTATAATAATTTTTGTGCAAAACATATACTATTTATTGATTTTGAATAAAAATTATTGTTGAACATCATTTTAAATATGTCATCCGCTATAAAAATTGTTGAAATATTCAAAATTGGTAAATAAATGAAATTTCAAATTCCAATCTTACAACCTCCATATCATTAAGGAATCACGAGTTTTTTTTAACATTTTCCCATTCTCAGAGGGTGTCCCTGAATAGTGTACAATGTTTCGCCATTTTTTAAGCACCTAGTATTGTAAAACTTCCATTTGAAACACTTTTTTATAAAATGAGTAACCAAAGAGAAATGAAAAATGAAAGAAACCGTCTTAATGAAACATCCTGTATAATTTCTTTCACGATTTAAGAAAATTTTATTTAATTTTTGTTAATTTTTCGACCATAATTTTGAAAAATTACATTTCTTTAATCCTTTCCGTGTTTGTGCAATGAATAGAGCAATCAATTTTATTGCAGGTAATTTCATGTTAAATATAGTTTTTTTTTCTTAATAAAGAAGTGTACACTTTCCGCCATAAGCATTAGTATTAACACAAATATTGTTGCATTTTAATTTTACTTTACTTTTCTGTTTTCAAACAAAAATATTATTGCAGAGGTAGGTATAATTTTTTTAGTTTTGAGTAGGTTATTAAATATTCAAAACGTGAGCAAAAATAACGGTTTCATGATGGTTAGTATCATCGTCCTCAGTCCCTAATTCGTCATGCAAAATGCGGGCGCATTTAAACCATCCTTCCATAAACGCCAATTAAGCGCGCGTAAAACTGGAAATACGACACTAAAAATATGAAATTATTTTCAACAGTTTCAAGCTCGTGCGTTCCACACTTCATTAATGGATTTCCAAATTGGACATAGTCTCGGCCGAAGTAACCGCAGTAAAGCGAAGGAAGTCGTTATTAGAGTTGCTGTCGATGTATCGGAGGTTCATCTGAAAATTTCAGCTATCTAAACGCCATCTGAGAATTTAAGTTGCAAATATTGTATAACGACAAGGCGTGAAGTTATAAACAATATTACGACGCAGCAGTTAAAAACCAGGTTCGAAAAAATTGTTTCTGGATTATGCTGTAACGGTTGTTATTGACTTCCTCTTTAAAACGAAACTGTTTGGTGTGTGAAATAAAAGTGTTTCGAAATATAATTTAAAAATATTCACCGAAGCGGAATATTTATTCATTGCCTCTGTTTGATTTTTATTTATAATTTGAAGGTATACTTCAAATCTGCTTTAGGAAACTATTTATATTAAAATTAATAACAGTGTGTTATATGCAGATACAATAAGGTTTTTTTTGTTATTTAATTTGTTTGTTACCTCTTCAAGGCCTTTTATTAATTTCTATTAATTCTATTATTTTGAAATTATTTATTTGATATTTTGGTAGATTTTACATACAACATATCTATATTCTTTTTCTTTAAACTTTATGCAGTTCAACTTTTTTGATTAGAAAATTTGTTTTTTTCTTGTATTATATATTTCCTAGTTTTTTAAAATTTTCTATTTGATTCGTTCACAACACAAAGCATTCGCAAATTAAGTACCTACTATGCAGATTAAATTTAAGTACTATACAGACTAGATATTTAATAATAAGTCTAATTTAAACTGGATCAAGATGATTGTATAATTTAATTTTAATCGGTTTTTGTGTATCTGTATGACTCCAGTGCTATATGAAATGTTGGAAAAATACTTCATCTGTAGTCGTGGGGACTTAAAAGGGAACGTTCGGAAATTTGCTTAACACTAACTCATAGAGATATGCACGAATGTGACACAGTTTTACTGCTTTTCTCTCTTTCAGCTGTTGACTACTATGCACGTAAAATTATACATCAAATTAGAGCGGCGTAAACTTTAATGAAACAAATGCCAGCGCAAAGTATTTGGTATAGAACGTTCAAATTATTTGCAAGTTATAAAATACTTGATGTGCTATGACGCTCATAAACAGGTTGTGATTGATAATCCTTTAAATTTTAATAAAATCGCTATTCGCGTTGGCTTCATTATAAAGGTTAAGATCAATTACATTTTGAGTTTCAAATAATTTGAAATTTTCTGTACCATTCTTATGCCTCTAGAATTAGAACGTAACAAAATTTAAATTTAATTTAATTTAAATTTAATTTCTCTCCCGTTCTGACGAACTTTTTCATTTGTGTTGTCTTGATCGATTTCAGCATCTTAAATAATTTTCAGTCAAGATAAAAATCATATTAATTTGAAGAAAACACCAATAAAATCTAAACATACTAACATGAAATTATTTAAAATGAAGCATGAATCAATGAAGTCTTAATAATATTGGAGAATTATATTGACAAAAGTCAATAAATATTATAATTGGCTTATCGCACAGTGGGTCGTAATGAGAAAATAATGGAAACAGGTTTCGTACTCGATTTTTGCATATACCTTTCTGTATCATACAAAGTCTAAAATTAAGAGAGGCATAAGATAATAATGTATTAGTGCGGGAGTTGTATCGAGTACGTTTTCCCTAAGAAGACTGTCCAACGGTGACCTTGTGGTTCATCACCTTAGAGATTTTGGGACTTTTGAAATGATAAGTGCGATATTCGTTGTCAACGTGAAGATCGAATTCTTGACGCTGAAGAACAAATTTTACAGAAAGTGGAAAGTCGGTCGTAAATCAGTACACGCCGCCTTGCTATGGATGGGAATGTCACAACTTATGGTTTATTGTTAAAAGAACATGGTTTGAAACCCTACTATGTCCAAAGAGTCTAGGCTCTAAAACCTGAAGATTTGCCGCGTCCCATGTGCTTTCATGAATGGATTCTGCAAAAACAAGGTGAAGACTCGAATGAAGTTCATTTCATTTGAATTGCAATTGTTGGAGATCAACTCTTTGGTCTTTACGTTTTGGTTACACGCTTGAATGGTGATGGTTACCTCGAAATTTCTGGATACTGTTTCGCTTGAGTTACTTGAGAATGTTCTACTGCAGATTCGACGTGACATGTGGTATCCTCATGATGGGAGGCACCACCTTATTATGCTGCACTCATAATAGCTTGGATTAATCAGAGTTTTTCAAATCGTTGGATAGGCCGTAATGGACCAATTCAGTGGCCTCCTCGGTCACGTAACTTGAATTCATTGTGCTTTGTACGAGGTCACATGAAACAGCTGGTATACTACCCCAGTTGACACAATTGTAGAACTCCAACGTCAAGTTAACAATGCCGCATTACAAATTCGTCAAAATTAAGGACTTTGTATTAGAGCAGTGAATTGAAAACGATATAAAAATTCCAGACTATATATTTGTATAGGTATATAAAATGACATAACTAGCTATTAATTTCTTTTGTAATATTTATTGAAATGTGAAAATTTCCGTCTTAGATAAGATTGTGTATTTTAAAACAAGCGTCAAAATAATTTAACCTATTTTAATGTCAAAACATCACAATAAATGTTCGAAATGTTCAAATGTTCAAAATATAATTACATTCTTTTTTTTTTAATTTAAACTTTCTAAAAAAAACGGTTTTTCTTCATTAGAAAGCATTCTGATCAAATTTTAAGAATATTTTTATATTTGTTCGTTGACAAAACTAAATATTAATTGTCATAAGTAAATTTATTTAAGACAAACGTTTGGAGATTTCAAAGCCAACTCTGGCCTGTTTTCAAAAAATCACACGGTACAATCTATTCTATCAGCACTAAGATCGTACCAATTAGCAATAATAAAATACAAAATACCCGTGTATGAGGTTTTAAGGAAGAAATTACAAATGCTACGATAATTAAATCATATTAACCATACTTATAGCAGAAATTTAAATAAATATTTAGTTGCAGTGTTAAACTATTTCAAGGAAGTGCCAATATTTGTGGTTATCGTAAAAGTATGAAGAACCTGCGAAGTTTCATATCACCAGAAGGTTGGTGCACTTTACGTATTGCTAAATCTTTACCTGCTACTGTTTTCAGAAATACCTACAGTTAATATCTTTCAATAAAATTTTACACGTACTTATTTGTATTATGAAAGGAAAGTTTATTTTAGAAGAATTTATACTTTATATACAGGGTGTCAACCGAGTGCCGCGGTCTTCTCTATCGTCTATAGTATATAAGATTAAATATAAAATTAAAGGAACTAAGATGTAACTCAGTCACCTCTACTTCATAAAATAATTTTTGGCTATACAAGTGTTCAGTAACTGGGAGCTATACCAAAGTTATATTTTTTTAAATTGAACATCCAGTATATTTTTACATATTTCGAAAGTTCGCATAACGAATAGGTAATAACTAAAAATTCAGGAAGTTTTACTTAAAGGCAAGCGTTCACAGGCTCGCATCGCACGCGTCGCACGCATCGCATAAATGATCTTTTCTATAGTTTTATATGACGCTGCGTTAACTAGGCCGCATAGCAGCGATCGCATTACTGAAAATGCGACTAGCATTCTCGAGAGAGCAACTTCTGCGATTCTTGCGATTCGTGCGGCTGACGTCATTTACAAATTCGGACTAGTGCAAGCTGTCAGTTGAATCGAATCATAGGTTTTATTAGGGTGATATTATAAATTTTAAGTAGGGAACCAATTATAATAATGTCTTCCTTGGTATCACTCATTGTTTATTAAATATTGTTCTTAGTTTTCTTTCACACTGCGTAACGTATGTACGCTGTCACGAAAAATGCTGGTAGTGCGAATGATGCGATGCTTGTATGTTAACGCGCACGCCAAATGCTATGCGATTCTTGCGATGCGTGCGACGCGTGCGATGCGAGCCTGTGAACGCTTGCCTTAAGAGTTTGTAAGATATTGATGTTTAAGTGTAAAAAATTGCCGTAATATGAGTGCTTATATCTTTGTTATTTATTTACATTTCGTCTTGAATTTTTGTAGGTACTCAATACAATATCTTTACTACAGAAATTTCGAAACAGCTTCGGTCTATCAGTTATTATGTGTACTGGGTGTTGAGTTTTGCAAAAGATAATTTTTCTCAAAATTTTCAAATGAAACACCCAGTATATCTAGACTCTCGTGAAACACTGTTTTAATAAGTTTTCATAAAACGCCAAATGTATTTGTCTAAACTGAAGAAGTCGTGAGACAAAAAATAATAATTTTTCTTTCTTTCAATATTGACGTTATTTAATCTTTTCGACCGGTTCTTCTGTTTTGATTTGCTGATAAATCAATGAATATGTTTTATTTTATATGTAAAAATATACTGGGTGTTCCATTTAAAAAAATATAACTTTGGTATGGCTCTCAGTTACTGAACACTCTGTATAGCCAAAAATAATTTTATGAAGTAGAGCAGACTGACTTACATCTTAGCTCATTTGAATCTTATATACTATAGACGGTAGAGAAGACCGCCGCTCTCGGTGGACACGCTGTATACAGGGTGAGTTTTTTCGATGTTTAGCATTGGGATCTCGGAAACTAGCAGAGCTAGAGAGACGGTTAAATGGGGAAAGATTTGTAGTTTTAGGAGCCCAGTTTAATGCAGCTTTTGTTTTTTTCTTAAAGTTCATGGCTGGCTAGATATTTTGAAAAAACTGATTATTTATAAATTCGTTAAATGCATATAGCTCGGTTATTCTTGATTTTAGAGAAAAGTTGCAAGACAAAAGTTGTACAGGATTATGTTCTTAATTAAACAGTCCAACTAAATTTTACATATAAGCTCTTATTTTTCAGTTATGACATAAACATCAGTTTTTTTAAATGGGAACCATAGTAGGCCATGAGTGAAAAAGAAACGCCTTTTTTTACCTTTTCAACGATGTAACATTCGATATGGTTATTTAAAAAAACGACGGAGATACGGCAGTTTTTCTCTTTCAAAATTGTTAATATGGTTGGCCATGGAAACAAAAGTTTATTGACAAATGCAAGTTATAAATGGTGAGCAAATAAAAATCACATTAGTCAATTATGTCAATAAACTTTTGTTTCCATGGCCAACCATATTAACAATTTTGAAAGAGAAAAACTGCCGTATCTCCGTCGTTTTTTTAAATAACCATATTGAACGTTACATCGTTGAAAAGGTAAAAAAAGGCCTTTCTTTTTCACTCATGACCTACTATGGTTTCCATTAAAAAAAACTGACGTTTATGTCATAACTGAAAAATAAGAACTTATATGGAAAAGTTAGTTCGACTGTTTAATTAAGAACATAATTCTGTACAACTTTTGTCTTGCAACTTTTCTCTAAAATCAAGAATAACCGAGCTATATGCATTTAACGAATTTATAAAAAATCAGTTTTTTCAAAATATCTAGCCAGCCATGAACTTTAAGAAAAAAACAAAAGCTGCATTAAACTGGGCTCCTAAAACTACAAATCTTTCCCCATTTAACCGTCTCTCTAGCTCCGCTAGTTTCCGAGATCCCAATGCTAAACATCGAAAAAAACTCACCCTGTATAGGGTGATTCACGGAACCCGTTTATTAAAAGTTTGGGCACTTGCCTTCATTACTTTTCTCTGAAAATTTGTACTCTCCCACAGCCGCTAGTGCACTTTTTAATGAAATATTTTTACAGTATTTGAACTTCCGGGTGTACCGGAAGACGCTGTCAATTTCATTATTTTAATTGAAATCATATACTTTTTCTTGCAAATTTAGGATCTACGGACAACCGTTTTTGAAATATGTTTAATTTTGTAAATTTTTGTGCTTTAGTACTCTTTCCTTTTTAAACTCATATTTTTTATTTCACAAAAATATGGAAGATCTGATCTGTGCCATCTCAAAGAGGAACCTTTAAGTAATGCGTTGATGTTTAGAAAGTGACCTAAAAACTTACAGTGTGCACGGCAGATGGCGTTTGTTTAAGCTAACTTCAAGTCACCAAAAGTTAAGTTGGTTTAAATGAAACAGCCTGTATATTTTTACTGCTTCGAATGCAGAATTTAATTGTGCTTTGATTTGTATCAGCCTACCTATACCCAAATCTGTTAGTTATCTAGTTATAAGGATTCTCTTAAAAAGATATATGGTAGTCTATGTATATATCGCAATTTATTACGTAGTTGGCTCTGAATATGTATAAAAATCTGTATAGGAATTTTTATATAAAATAAATAATAATAAATTATAACAAACAGGTACTGAAAAATTTAACAAAATTATACTTAAGAGGTGAGAGGTAATATTACGCTGCCACCCCAGATTAATTTTGAAAAAATATGTTATTATTAAATAGTATTATCTGCGATACATAAAAATGAAGTGAAGAGAAATAAAACTGCAAAAAATAAGATAAAACTTGTATATAACGGTTAATTTTAAATAAAGAAAATTCGAATAAATTTTAATGTTAAATCTTGGCACTCAACTTAAACTTTGAACAAACAAAAAATACTTCCTCTAAATTGATGAAACGATATTAAAATAATTCATTTCACCGCAGCGAATGCAAAATTAATAAAGGTTGTTCACATTGTAATGGGTATTCAAACGGTAATAAATTATAAAAGACCGCCAGCACATGTGCAAGCCTTTAAAATATTTTGATCGTATCTTTCATATCATAATTAAAACGGCGTCGGCGAACGAAGTTTGAATTTTACATGAAACTCCAATTCTTAAATTATCAGAATTATCAATTCTCATCTAATAATGGGACTGATATGCGCAACAAGAAATCGTGTAAAACATGATTTATATTGAAGATTATTTTGTTGTACATTGCAGATAAATTATCTTTTATTTCACTTTTGTTAACGCCTTAGTGCATAAAGGAATTCTCAAAGTTTTGTTTTTGAACAATATTAACAAAAGCAGTTTTGCTGGAGAAAACGTTCCCAGAAATACGTAAACGGCTTTAAACTCTCTAAGCCTTTCATTATCTGTACACGTTTCCGGTGTAAATACAAGAAATGTCAAGTAAAATCGTGGCTTGTCGTCGTTATTGTTGGTCAATTTGTTTATTTTTTATGCTAAATAAGCGATCTAAATCCTTGAGTCATACATATTTTTAATTGTACGTAGTTTATAAAGATTTCAGTCGTCAGAAATCTTCATTGTCTTTTCCGTTAATTGAACCCGACATTAGTATTCTTATAGCTTCCGGTTTTTAACGACATAAATAACTACATTTAATTTATTGTAATTTATATTTAATTTGTTTATATAATTAATGCACATCTGATATTCATCTGACGAGATGTAATGTTGTGGCGGAATAATAGTTTTATGCAAATCTGCGTCTGGAATTTAAATGTTTCGTCTGCGGCATTACGTTCGCTAATAACTTTAATAAATTTTCAATTTTTTACACACTTGGTTTTGCTCATCATTGTGGGAATTATAATTAAGTAGTGTAATTATAAAGAAACATTGTTCTAGCAAATTTCTGAAGATGACGACGTATTTATTTGTCTACAGGAAAACATAAGTTATGAGTAATTGAAATTTATCTCCGCCCACAATAATTTTATATCCGTAGATACGTATTTCGGCAGCTAAGCTGCCATCTTCAGTACAATTTAATATTTATATAAAACTACATTGAAATCTAACAGCTACCTACCTACCTACCTGATCATATTATCTATACTACTAAAACTATCTAAAAATAACAAAATTAACACTAAAAATTAGTAAAAGAGAGACTGTGGTTTAAGAAATAATTGAAAATTATCTCCGCCCACAATAATATTAACAGTCAAAACCTAACAAAAATGCAAATCAAATAAAACGGAAATGAGTATTGGTCTAATAACCGAAAACGGTTCTTATTCTCCCGAATAAAAAACTTCTGTAAGCATTTAATTCCCTGTTATTTGATACCGCTTGAATTTATCCCTGAAAAGAAATTATATACCTATATATGCATATGTATGCACCTATACATATATATGCGCCAAAAAGCAACCTACAGATTAGAGCAGATTACACCCACACACCACAAGTTAAGAGCACTTTACGATATTTATCTCGGAGAATCCTCTCCTTATCACATATCGAGTGCAAATGCGCTTAACTGTCTCTAACACCCCTTTATATAAAATTTAAGTCGCGGCTGACTTTTGACCTATATTTTATTCATCAAGAAATCTAAAGCACGTTCAATTATACTGGGTGATTCATTAGCCTCTTTACAAACTTTGGTAAATGAAAGTAGATGTAATTTTATGATAAAGACATCCTATCAAGAAGTTATAGCGATTTAAAGGTATTAAAAACAAAAAATTTATTAGTCATTATTTAAGAAAACATAGAAGAAAGAAACTAGAAGGTGTCATGGTGCTTTATTATTTGCTCATTGTTTATAATGCTTTTATTTTCAAACGAATATGCCGATATTAGAATTAGATTTTCCAGTAGACGTGAAGCTGCACATAACTTTTGAACGTTTGTTATAATTTTTGTTTTGTACTGTTTGCTTTGTCTGTACCATTACAATAAATAATTTTTGTTATTAATATACTACATCTTCAGTCAATAAGAAAAAGAACCAAAATCACTGCAGGTTCTAAATAAAAGCAGATCGGACCTATATTGATAGGATATTTTTTTCATAAAATTACATCTACCTTCATTTGCCAAAGTTTGTAAAGATGCTAATGAATCACCCTGTACGTTACTATAATAAATAATGTATTCGAAACTGCCAAAATTTATGTTTTTTGGTAAAAGCTTTAAAAAATTCATGAAGGGAGCGTGCACATTCAATTCTTTTCTTTTTCATCAAGCCTTCTTAATCTACACCTTCAAAGTATACCTAAGCTGAAGTGATTACTCAAGACACAGAAAATTCTATCTGCGGCACATGCTAGTGGTGATTTAGAATTTGAAGTCTTCAGCCTTTTCACAACTCATGTTTATTTCTAGCAAATAAATAAAGTATATAAAAAGAACAAAGTAAATTTGAAATAGCTTGACAAACCAAATGAAATGTCAGATGAAGTGATCCTACTAACCAACAAACTAATAATTTGGAGCTAAAGCCTGTTTAAACTGTCGCAATTAATTTTTATGACCAATTAAACTAATTAGCGACTAGGTACAATTTTTGTTCCGAAAACCTTCGTTTTCAGCACTTTGTGCATTTTTTGAAGGTTTACAATTTGATTTGAGCTAAAATAAAAGTCCTCTGAGATTATTTTGAACTTTCCACTTCTACAGTTATTTCCTATGTTAAAACAAATAATCAAAAAGTCACTCCAGATTAAGAAATGAGTGTGTGAATATTTTATATTTTAATTCTTGCTTAACTATTTAAATTATCGTCGATTTGTGTCTACAAATAAAAAGAGGAAAGTGGGGCCTCAAAAACTGGTGTGTGTACTTATTTTTACAGGACTACAGCGCACTAGCTTTCGTACGTTATTTGAGAAATTTCAAAAAGTGTCACAAAATCACGGTCACTAATATGTTTGTTCTACTCTTATGTAAACTCATTAAGGCCCAGTTTTACAATCGTGGAATAAGAACGGAATAACTGTTCGCCAAATATCCTTTAATGTTCCTCCATATCTACGTCACACCTACGTCACGTTATACCAATAAATAATGCTTATCCGACGATTGTAAAATCGGGCCTAAGTCTGGTACATTTTCTGAAAAGTACCTGACATTACAGCATTTAGATTTTATTAATAGTAAGACTAGCATATCAGTGCCAGTGGCGTAAAAACCTAAGGACTTTAAAATACGCAGGATATCCACCAGATATTCCTTTAATTTCGTTTATCGGTGAACATTGTCGGTAAAAAAATCCGCCACAGTTGCAAGCGAATAGTTCACATTGCGTTTTAATTCGAGACCGTAAAATATTTGCGTTCGCATATCTTTTAATTGAAGAATGTCGAGATATCGGTAATTTCATTATTTCAACGCTGTCATTAACAACGTCGTAAATAATATTATCGCGAGTCGTAAACTTGCCGTTATGCGCACTTAATATGAATTTTAAAAATGCAGTATATTTTGAGAATTAGCAATTTCTATTTTATATTCCATAAAGTTAACAAGGATTTGCTGCCCTTCCGCAGATTGGATTGTATGTTCAATTTGCTTTCTATACGCTCGTATAAGTTCGAGAGCGCGTACGCAGCTAAACCATATATTTCATTTCACTTAAGTTTCCTCTCCTCCTCAAACCATTCTGCCCAGAAAATAAAATGCACCCCGAGAGACTTTGCAAACAAGCGAAACCTACGTATACTTTACATCTTTTATTTTATAATGCAAGTCAATTCTCTTTGTACTTATGAAACTCAAGATATGTTGAGGTATGTTACTCTCAAAGGAGAGTAAAATGTTCTAAAACGTTTGTTTCTCAAACTATGAGTTATTGAGATATGATTTCTTAGTGTCTCTGTGTTGAGTGATTCGTACACGTAATACAATACGTGGCGCATTTTCTCCATGAAATGTTTATTACTCGCAGTAGTACTTATAACTAGACTGATTACAGAGAGAATGCAACATAAGAAATACAACATAAGAAAAGGTTCACCGATCAACTGATTACAGGCAGGCTCAGTTTGGTGCATGGATTTGCTGCTTAAACATATTTTTATATTTGTTTTGCTACATAATACTTATCCTGCAGAGTATAGGGATATCTTTCTTGCAATTCACAATACCGGCTGTTTGGTATTTAGGGTGATCAAAGTTACTGCCGCACTATTGCTAACTTCGTTATTATTGGAGCTACGAAGTGGTTTAAATTAGCAAAAATGAACTGTTTTTATTCAGGATTACAATGGTGATATGAAGAAAACAATTGCGCATCGCATTCTCAAAATAATTGCATGTGTAAAGTTTTTTTTTAATGGAACATCCTGTATTTTTTGACAAATGAAAGAACATCAAATTATAAATACAAATTACTCTTTACTATTTTTCCTTAAAACGAATAATAAAGAAGTTATTGCGAAAGTTGTATTCATCATTTACAATTAACTGTATTTAGTTCAATGCATTAACAAAACTGTATTAACACACACTACCTTGGAATTACGTGCTTCAAAAATAAACAAACGTGAAAAACATGAGTACAAGATTTTGAGGAACTGGTATTTAAAATAAATGTAACTAGTATTATGTACAAAAATAAAATTAATTAATTAAAATTTGCTACTCTTGAAACTAATGTAACAAACTAATTTAAACAAAATTATAAATAAATGTTCAAAAATATTCCCAGTTTGTTCTAAACATCGCTGAACACGTTTATAGACGCTTCTAGTGGCATTTAAATGTTGCGTTCTATGGATTGTATTACTAATAATAACTTCTTTATTATTCGTTTTAAGGAAAAATAGTAAAGAGTAATTTGATGTTCTTTCATTTGTCAACAAAAAATACAGGGTGTTCCATTAAAAAAAACTTTACACATGCAATTATTTTGAGAATGCGATGCGCAATTGTATTTTCATATCACCATTGCAATCCTAAGTGAAAGCAATTCATTTTTGCTAATTTGAACCACTTCGTAGCTCCAATAATAACGAAGTTAGCAATAGTGCGGCAGTAACTTTGATCACCCTGTATATCATTCTTACATATTGCGATCACTTTTAAGAATGCATTTAATACGCAATATTATACCTGTCAGTTATTGGATTTGTTTTATTGCTCTTTTCGCATTTGAAATGAGATTATTTTATCTTAAAAGAATGTAGAATCAATAACTCATTAGGTATTACCATGGTATTGTAGACCGAGGACTAGCGACGGATTACTTAAGTTATTTCATCAGGCTTGAAAATTAGTAGGAAGGTGTCCATAAGGACATGAACATAGAACACAGAACATAGAAGCGTGCGTCTTACAATCTGACACTTGCGCTCGAGGGTGTAGTTCTCGAACACAGTCCTGTTGTGAAGTTTAAAAAAGCATATACTCAAAATGTCTCGCTGTGAACTTCACTTAGTTCGAAATTATTTTCATTTTAAATGTCAAAATAATTGTTAAAGCGACAGACAGACATTAATGTGTCGTAATTTAACGTTGCTGAATAAACGCAAATAATTACATTAATTCAAGAAGGGTGGTCTTCTCGACTCCTAAAAAGGAAAATAGAATTATGCATTGCGTATTTTACATGATTTAATTGTCAGCGTTTACGTCAAAATCGATACGATATTCGTCTGATTCGATCGACAGCAATCGTAATGGATGCCCGGATCGCTTCAAAATCGTCCAACTGCAAGCGATATTTTGATCGCCTGGCAATTTTTTTTTTTTTCGTAAGGACTTGATGAGGATTCTGTCGTGTAAGTGAGAAACAGAATTTATCACTCATTGAACCTTTTAAAAGAAATTTCGGGAGTTTCTTCAGTTTATAAGATAAAAGGCGTAAAATAAGAAAAAGAATCTAGTAAATCGCATGTCGTCACAACTACTTACATGTTAACCAGCCAACCAACCATAAGTCAAAGAAATATTATTGAGTTTTATTTTTGAAAATACTACTACGACTGCATTAATTGATGGCACTGTAAGTTTCTACTTAATGTAATTAGGAGTAACTTGACTTATGGTCCGTTTTCACGCTCAAGCAATTTGCACAAATGTGATTGTGCACATAAGGAAGTCGTTGCATGTAAACGTATTTTTTTGCTTGCACAAGCTAAAAAGGTTGGCAGACTGCATGCATTGGTGCAAGCAAATTTGTATGCGCAAATACTTGCACAAATCCGTTTGCGCAAATTGCTTGAGCGTGAAAACGGACCATTAAGCGTAATTTAAACTACAATTGCACACAGCAGTTTTCATTTGTTTGTTTGTGAATTAGCACTATTGTAAGTCAAACTTGCTTACTTTTTAAATTGGTTTTTTAGAAATTCTCTCTCTAATTAAAAAAAAAAAATGTGTTATTACTACAAAATTTATTATATGGATATCAATCTTTAAAATTAGGGAACACGTTCTATAATTTATATTCATTCTTATAATTTGTGCGTACATAGTGGTATACTGGCTTCCATACATCTTAGGTTAAGTATAAGACTAGCAATTGTGCTAAACTTCACCTAATAAAGATTATTTATTATTATTATTATGTTATTATTATACTTATACTATGGTTATAATTTCTATCAACGACTAGAACAATCAAAGTATTCATCATAACGTACCAGCCAAAATGATACCGTTCGGCGATTTCATGTTCCTTGTAGCAATAGTTCTTAAGGGTGCGATTTACAAGCAGAAATATCGGTTTAGGTGGGCACCATTGTACGTACCTACAGAATTGAAACATGGTGGGACCTAGTGCCGGTACTGTCATTATCAATATTGGAAGTACATATTATTGAATATGTGAGTGTTGCAAAGAATAAAATTAAATAATGACGTTTTTGTGAAATAGGTATTTCTACGGTGTTCTACAATGTTCCTGTATTGTTTCTTGTTAATTTTTTCAACAATAAGATGCCGTATCACCTGCCTTGATGGAAAGTAGTGCTCTAAAATGTTCAAATGTCCACAAGTTTCTTGTAAATGTATTATAACAAAAGGTAAAAGACTCAAAGGAAATAAAGCACAAATACGAGGAGCGTTCAAATATGAGTGAGAATCTAGTTGCCTTGAGCACAGAAAACAATGGATGGAAACAAGCGCTCTGGGTCATGTTCTGGCATATTCCAACTTGTCATTAGTAATAATCAAATTCTTCTCCTTTACACCTGCCAATAATAAATCAGCATCTCAGAGAAAAAGTACCGTGTCTTGTTGCACAACACATAATCTTTAAATTTTTAGTGAATGAAAGTGTTTTACCTTCTGAAATCTTTACAAGACTTCAAGTCCAGGTAGAAGATGAATATATGCCTAAGAAATGGGTGTTTGATTGGGCGAAAAAATTTCGAGAAGATCGAGAACCGCGTAGAAACATATCCCATGTGAGACGACCGAAAACGTCCTTAACTCCTGACAATGTCGGGACGATTGATCAATTTATTCGGGTTGATCGGGTTGATAACAGTAAGAAAATTGTCAGAAGAAATTGGCATAACTGTGGGGAGTCATTTGCTTTCACCATTGAAACAGTTTTTAAGTGGCCATAAATTTAGCGATAATAAAGGACTCATTACAACTGTGCAAAACTGGATACGCACGCAACCAAAAACCTTCTTCGAAAATGGTATACGTAAGCTTCCAGAACGTTGTCGCAAGTGTATTGCAGTCGAGGGAGACTACGTTGAAAAATATTATGTAATACGTTTTTGTTTCATTGATAATAAGGACGTTCTAAACTCATTCTCGCTCATATTTGAACGCTCCTCCTAGATCTGTTATTTTTTTTTAATACTGAGTAGTTCAAATTATTTTTTAGAACTAACTCTGTAGAAGTTAATTGATTTTATTTTTTATTTTTGTAGTTTATTAATTAATTTATTTATAGATTTCTAATTTTCTGACATGCATATACAGGTTGTCCCAACAGTATGTTCTCGGGCCATATCTCCATAACTACTGAAGATACAAAAAAATTTTCAACACAATTTCTTTTTTAATTTAAGAGATCTACTACACAAAATTATTTTCATCTATACAGAGTGAATCAAAACAGTGGTGCTGGACACAATTTTTTTATTTCAAATGGCAAATGGCAAATGGCATGCCCTATATATGAAACCAAATTTGGATTGCTCATAAAATTCTACACATTTTCTACCATTGCCTATACCTAAACCTAACCGTTCTTGAGATATTTAACATTTTGTCTAAAAACTACCATTTGCAGCTACTATATTATTTATTCATATTTTATTTATTTTTAACTCTAAGAAAAAGATTTTTGGTAGAGATGTAGCTGATATATAAGCTTATCATAAGCCATTATTAAATGTACTTTTGTCGCTGCAGGGTGGTCATGGTAATAAACAAAATCTCAGAAATTTCAAAATGTCCAAACTCAATTTTCTTATATAGCATTCCCTATATTTTTCTATCATAAATTCTTCGTTTAATAAAGTACTTTCATTTTTGTTAAGTATGTCTTATATCCATCTGAGATATTTTCTGAGATTTTTAGATATATATAGAGATATATATAATTCGTAGGGAAGTAATGCCGTACTTGTTAGGTAAACCAATTCTTAAATTATTTTTAACGGGGATTAACGGCTATTGTAAATAAAATATATTTTTTGTTGTTGGTCAATATTTCGTAATGTTTTTATTACTTCATCAGGACCAAAAATTGCTACAATAATAAATTACATTATATACTTATGAAAATTGAAGCTGATTATTTACTTACTGAAGGTGAAAATAATTTATTTCTCCTTTATTATTTGAAAATGTATTAGAAATTGAGAATTTTGAAGTTGATGTTTGAACAAAAATTATTTATTTATACAAATATTTAAATAACAAAAGGACGCTAGATGGCCTGACTTATTAGATTGAAATAAATATTGTTTAATCCGTCAGTGTCAGATCTAAAATTGACAGTTACGTCATTATGTTTTGAATACAAGACATTTCAAGAAAAAAGATATATATAGATATATTTGAATTAATTCTTTTAAAACGAGTCATTGTCTAAGGTGGCGGTGGAAAACGGCAAACAAATGAAGCTGTTGACTTTAATAATTAATTTTCAAGTGACAATAATCTACAGGCATTAGTTAGTTCAAGTACGTGACCCCTTTAAACAGTTATACATTTTTTTTTGTACTTACGTCATACATGCCCCAAGCTCTCTATGAGCTTGTCAAGAATGCGTTAAGCTGTCTATTGTTATATTACCCGCTGCGGCTGCGGCGGACCTACTAGGTGTTTTCCATCGGCATTCGTCTTACAAACCGGGAGAACGCAGAAAACCTAGTTCGAAGGGGCCGAAATGAATCCTGAACACAATCCGACACATAAGTGTTCCATTTCTCACATAGGACCCATATGTATCAAGAGGGAATTCGAACATACACCTATAATTGCCCAACCAAGCATCAAGCCCGTTGCCAGCGGATCCAACCAACTTTGGCTATGCAACCATTTAGTAAAGAAATAATTCAATAAATCTAATAATTCATGTCTTAACAAGTTCCCAACAGTCTAACACTTTGAAAAATAATTATTAATGTCAATCTGTTTTCCACAGCCAGGCCACAAGTGTTCGTTTTAAAAGAAATAATTCAAATAGATCCAAAAATATCAGAAAATATCTCAGATAGGTATAAGATATACTTAACAAAAATGAAAGTACTTTATTAAACGAAGAATTTAGGATAGAAAAATATAGGGCATGCTATTTAAGAAAATTGAGTTTTGTCATTTTGAAATTTCTGACATTTTGTTTATTACCATGACCAGCCTGTAGCGATAAAAGTACATTTAATAATGGCTTATGATAAGCTTATGTATCAACTACATCTGTACCAAAGATCTGTACATAGGTAGATAACTTAGTGGAAAATAATTTTGCCTACTCAAAGCCTTGTTGATATTTTAGAAAATGGTGTTTTAAGTAGTGCAGGAAAATGCACAATTAGTTGAAGTAAATTTTAAACAAATTTTAATTGTATGAATTTTTACGTGTAATTAGATTTTATTTAATGAAATAATGAAATTGTTTCTATAAATAATTATTTTTAGTAATATCAATACATATTTTTAATTTATTTATTTGTAGCTCCAATTTCAATTTACAGAATTTTCTTCAGAATGTTGTTTAGAATAAACATCAATTTTTAAATACCGTAATAATTTTGTTGTGACATTTTGGCAAACTCTTTTATGCCACTATATAATTAATAGTCGCACCAATAGAAACAGTTCTAAGGCATACCTTACCAGGTATTTATCACCGAACACGCCATGTTAATTACCTACGCAACCAATTATTTTTATGCAAATAAATAGTAATTAGACATCACCGACATGTGTTTCTAATGTTCTACAAACACTTCTAGCAAATATAAGCTTGTTCTCCTGGAGTGGGCATCTAATGAACGCCGCCAGTTATTTTGCGTTCATACCAACTACACAATAAATAAAGCGGGCCGCGCGAGGGTGACATGAATATTCATGAATTTCATGCACTCATAATGAGCTTAAATTTTATAAACTACAATGGTGTTAATTGTTTCTTATTTAATTAGTTGTTGGACGAACGCCGAGACCAATTAAAAAGAAAAAGCTTCTTTTGCGTATTTAATTTTTCTTCCGCACATTCATCAGTTTTTACAAAAGAATTAAAATACTAAATCATTTTCCTTGTATTACTAAAATATTGAAGATAAAATAAATGTAAATGTTTTAAAGTGACAATTTTTCATAGTTATAGTGTCCTGTTCTCAAATGCATAATTAACGAATTAAATTCGAATCTAACACGTTGCTTTTGTCACGATCGTACCGGGCAATTATGCATGATTTATTATTTAAAAGCCTTAAAACGCCGAGTCTAAAATATTTTTAAAAATTACACTGTGGACGTTCGCTTGCAATTTAAAGTTTTAAATAATCGTCGACACCTGTTCTGTAATTAGGGGTTCTATGATGTCTGCTTTCTGGTACGTACGGGGCATAATCGCGGATACATCTTGATCACTGTCATTATGCCCGCCGATGGTCGTTACATGATAGAGCTACTTGAGAATGATACGTTTCGTTACGATTTCATTATCTCTTACGACTGTCTTTCTACGTTTTAAAAGGGGGCCGTTTCTTTTATTTGATTTTAATTAACGAGCTCTTTTATTACTCTGTTGGATTGCTATAATTTTGAAGATTGATAACTGGCTTTTATTATTTATGAGGTAATTTGAACTGTGTGTACAAAATAGATTTGTTATAATTGATACGTTCGTTAGCCAACTAATTTCTTACGTAAATTGAAGCATATTCTTATTTTCTTGAAACGTTTACTTGTGCAAGTTAAAAAAATACAGAAGGTTTAGTATATGTTGGACCAAAACATTTAGAAAAGAAATCAATAGATGAAACTATTAATTCTAATAATTACACTAGGTGTAAAAAGTTCATTTTACAGAAGGAACACATTTCCAAATTAGCATAGGTATCTGTGTTTTGTAAAGGTTATGTCAATTTTTTAATAATTTTCAATTATATGATTCACTTACAAATATTGTTAAATCTTAATTTTTAGGCCTCGCTTCATAAATGCAAGTTAAATTTAACACTAACTTATTAAATTTAAAGAGAAGAGTAGGTAATTTTTTTTATCGAAATGGTTTAATTGTTTTTTTTGTTGGCCTCATTTGTGTAACTTCGGTTTATGAAACTGAGCCTTAGTTTCATATTTATGACTGAAAAACATATAGAAATACATTAGATTTTTAGAAAATAACTTTCCGCCACCGATGTCCGAAGTTCCGTCACTTGTTGACTTTTTCCCTAACAATCAAGATCCGGGCATACCAAATGACACCTTACAATATCAATAGGATGGATCATCCTGCATTATCCACGACGAGTAAGAAGCACTTAGATGACCCCTTTCCCAATTCATGGTTTGGTAGAAGAGGGGTGGTAGAGTAGCCGCCTAGACTTCCTGAGCTAACACCTCTCGATTTACTTTTATGGGGTTAAACAACGCTTCCTAAACATACAGGCTCTGCTTTAAGAGTGGGGGTCGAAGTCGTCACCTAGCCAGAGACTAAAGGCGGGCAACCGATAACTCTCTGTCGAGGTTCTACGAATACATGCGGGAATGTAATCAAATTATTATTATTAACACAATGGTTGCTTTGTGTATTTTTCGTGTTCTTATCCAAAATTAAATATTTAATAATGTATTAAATTTCATAAAACATTTTTTAATATTAATATTTTCAAGCATAAAAATAAATTAACTTAATTTGTTTTTTTTTCTAATTTGAACTGAAATAAATCCAAATAAAAATTATTTTCTAAATGATAGAAAATATATTTGATAATTTTTTTTGATTGCCAACTACTTTAAAAATATCCTCATGCTTCTCAACTATTATTTTAAATATGTATACAAAGCAATGACACACAAATAGCCGCAAAATCGACCGTTGGATATTTTAATTTTCCGCGAGAAAGTATATCAATGTGATATCAATATAGATATAGATTTCATTTTGTTTAGGTAAAATAAGTTCTTTATCGGTGGATATTAAATTGATACATTCTTGACAAGACAGTTTTGGTAAAATTTTAAATATTATATATTGTATGTAGCCCGATATACGAGTCATTAAATTAATTTCTTCTTGTGTTGTAGTAATTTCAAAACATCTATTGCTAATTTAAAATTAATGAAAAAATTATCCTACAAAACAGAAATGAAATACAACGGCAAGAGCGCGACCCGTCCTCTCACGCGGCTACAAAGCGACTGTGAAGACTTCGAGTTTAGAAAAGAGCGACTTAGAGATTTGCTGCGGACTTTAGGATGTAGTACTATTACCTCTAGTCGGCGTTGGGTTAAAGCATGTGCAAGTAAATCTATATACTCTATTTATTCAAGAGATGTTGTAAACAACGAATTGGTATTGTAAATAACGACTTAAATAACGAATTGGTATTGCTTAATTTGACTTCGGGCGAGAAACGAGTGAGGCAGTATCACAATGGAGAAGGAAGAGAATCACGCCACGCCACTACGCGTCCGAACTTCGTTTTGATGTGGCAAGAGGGGGATATTTTCAGCATTTGCTTTGATATTAGTTATTAGTATAGTGTTATAAATTTTAGTCTTTTTCGATCTGTAATAATTTTTATTTGATTTATTGCCTGATATGATTCCCACTCGTTTTTTCCAAAATATTATCATGTAACCTATACAAAATGTATTTAAAAAAAATAGCTGATGACGTCATCACTCAAAAGTCAAAAGCTGTATAAAAGATCATATTTTTTTCAAAAAGAAAATTGACCTCTTCAGGAATTTTTCGCACAAAAAATGCTCCGACTTCACTAGTTTCATTGTTAAATTCCTTTCAAAATTTATTTCACACTTCACATCATTTATAGGCTGAATTTTTTTTGTTAACGTATTACATTACTGTCTGAAATTGTAGTACTTCGGAGTCTTCTAAAAGTCACCGACGCGTAAAATATGCGTGCCCGCCACAGGTATTAATATCGTATTTCCGCGTACTTATTTTCTCGTTTGGTTTGAGATATTAAAAACGCAATTAAATGAAAATAAACTATCACCGGGAGGATCTTTACACCAGCTCAGGTTATTATACATGTGTGAGCGTTTTACATAAATAACGCGGCTAACTTGTCGGAAATAAATGCTTCTCTAATGTGCACCAAACGTAATTATAAAGGAAACACAAACACAAGGAAGTACGTAATCATTATAAATATTACTTGTTGATGTTATTAATTTTGATTCTGTGTGTATAGGCGAGAGAGGTTTCATCCTTTTTATTTCAGTACGCTTGGAATGCGCAGTTGGTTTCATAGCGTAGAATAATAATTATATCATAAATGTACATAAGCTTGATGTTTTTCAGTACACAATTCTAAAGGATAATGAATTGGAACTCAACATTTGTCCTTCATAAATCCGCGAATTGCATTTTTATAAAAGTTTGCTGCAAGTCAGCTAGATTGCAACGGGGAGCTGCATGCAAGTGAAATAGGCAATTCACTTGAAATGAATTGAAATTATTCTTAACACTTTTTCAGCAAAAATAATTGCAATAATAATAATAAACAAAATATATAGTACTTGTGATGTGACAAGTACAAAAGGTATAAAACGCCAGACATAAAATACATATAAATGAGGTAAAGTTGAGATTTACATTTGAAATATTCCCATAATTTAATCCAAAACTTATGCGTTCAAAGATTTTGATAAGATAATGAATATTTGCCGCATTTCTTTCAGTTTATTGTAGAAACAAAGGAAAAACCTCCATCAGCCATCTCCAGGTGATTTTTTTATCGTTGGAAGGCACACAGGAACTTATCAAAAGCCTCTTGTTGAGCTTTAGCGGTTTTAATTGCTTTTGTTTATACGTTAGAAGGAAATAAATCTTATTTTTATCTGATTGTGTCATTGTTATTAATAATGATTACATTTTCCCCTTGAATATCAATTTCTGACACGCTTTGTACCTGTAACCGTAATAATTACTGTAAGTATGAAAAATGCGTACACATGTACGTTAATAAATACACACAGGACTTTGTAACAGATACGCACAGACGATAGCCTAACGTTTTATTGTTTTCCTAATATGACCGAAGGCAGAAGGAAAAATGAACCGAATATGATAATTATAATTGTTACTGTGGTTGTAATTACGTATGTAAAGTTATGCTGAACTTGCGCCCTTTTTTCTCAAAGCAAAACGACGTGTGTCAAGAAGTAGAAGTAGAAATGAACGCTATAATTTCTGTGCCAACAAAAATTACTCTGCGATAATATTCTAAAAGCTATTTGGATACACGATTAAAAGTAATTAGTCTTTTTCTGACGGCCTTATCTCGATAACATTTAAATGTCTGTACCTGAATTAGCTGGAACATTTATTGACCAACTTTCTAATGCAACAGCTTACAATAACCTACGCATGTAATATCTAGCTAGAAAATGTTCTTGTGAAATAAATTTAGACAAACCGTGAAAATGTTTTTAAAATAGTAGTACTTTTTAAACAACATTTAATTAATTTGCAGGAACTTAACGTACCCAAAAAGTAAAATTCTCTTTTTGAAAGCATATTCTTTTAGCAAAAGATTAAACTTTAGAGAAGCAAACACTAAAATAGTATTTCTTTCTATTAAATTTAATAATCTTGCATTATTATTAAATTAATTAACAATTAATATATAATTACTTTATTGAAATAATTAAATTATCCTATCGATGATCCGAAGCAAAAATATACCGGGTATCCCAAGCCATCTGAGCTATAGGAAATTAACAGGCGATTTCAAATATTGTTAATTTTTATGGCAAAATACGACAAAAATTCACCTTGCGTCTGCTAATTCTCGAACGAATATAAGTTAATGTTTAAAATGTGAATTTTTGTCGTATCTAATCTTGGTAACAGAAAGGAGCTGGAGCACCCGGTATATGTATAAAAATTTTCGAATGTCATTACAAATAAATAAAATTTAAAAATAGAAATTAATAAGTAATACAAAATTTTGAAAAACAAAAGAAGTTGGTGTAACTGCAACGAAATGACAAATAAAAGCTTGAAATGTAAATTCTGAACATATAAATTGAAAATGTGCATTTGAACTATGTGCAGTTTTGAAGCTGATTACAAAACACAAGATTATTATTGCTAAAAATTATTTAAAATGAGGTGAAAGAGAATTTAAAACAAATCTCCGCTGGTCTGTTTTTTAATATAAAAATTAATTAAAATTACTAAAAATATTCTAATTTCTCAGAAGAGCCTTGATTTTAAATTGAATTGATCTCTAAAAGTTAGGCCAAGAAAGAAAAAAAATGAAAATAAACCTCCCCAGCGACTTGTTAAAGGTGCACGATGATTGGAGAACAAAAGAAATATGACCAAAGAAGATACGTGTTTTATCGGTTTTCAAGAAGAAAATATTTCTATTGATATAATTGTAATTAAATTAAATTACTGATAAAATAGGTTTTCTAGGTAAAAACAGAAAATAACAAAAGTAGGTCATAGTAGAGGTTGCCACTTCAGTATGGGCTAAAGGCACTATGGGGTGTGAAAACAAAATACTTCTTACCTTATCCAGATTTTCTGTCTTGAAAAGGGAAGGCCCTCTTTAGAAAAACTATTGCTTCACTGTTCAGCTTTGTTGAGCACCTTCCACTATTGGACCATCTTGCTGAGCTGCTACCTTCCTATACAAAGCCCAATCGACTATTCCACGCAATTAATTAATTATTTATCTGTAGCTCAGCAAACTGACCTCGTTAACAATTATATACAGCTGTCCCAAAAGAGTCTCCATGACAGTATGATGACACAAATATAAAATCTTAAATAATAACAACCGCAGAACGATGGAAAAAAAGTAAAAGTTAAAGTATATGCTTATTATTCATCAAGCGGATAAAGAAAATATTTCAGAAGCAATGAAGAACGAATGAATCTTAAAGTTGGAATTATTATTTGATAATAAGGTCCAAACATATGAACCACATCCGGCAGTCGAGATCGTGCGCTAATGCGATTCGGTTTTCGTTGCGTAATGGTTAGAGAAGGTGATCGACAGAACCACCAACCGTGGTAACAACTATTTCTTCTTTTTCGTTTTCAAATCAAATTTAATCTCCAAGCAAACATCAACCGAAACAATATAAGCAACGAATATTGACCGACATTAGTAATTTTTTTATTTTGATATTTAAACCTATATGTTTAGCGTGTCACTCAGGATATCATCTTAGCTGCCGCGAAAATATATGTATAACTAATTGTAAGGCGTTTTTAGTTTAATTTGAATAAGTTTATGTGAAAACCCTCCCCAACTACATATTCGGCCATTATTAAATTATTTAAGGGTATTACATACAGTTAGAATGTCAAAGTATTAAAAATATTGGATACGTGTACCAAGAGATATAAAATGAAACAAGTTTTTTTGTTAATATGTATATTTAACGTGCGAACATAAATCGTATACATATGCAATGCATTTCACGATGTAACAACAACATTCGAAAACATCATATGTACATTTTAACGTTTTAATTAAAGCTATAATGAAGACTTGACGTTACAATTATTTTAATTGCAACGTTAAATAACAATTATTATTAAAGTGTAATTTATTACACAGGCCTTTTTAAACACTAATGATATTAGCCATCGCAGGTACATAAGTCTACTTTATTAACTATAAATTATTCCAATGTCTTTGTAATAGGCTATTTGAATTATTTTATTAATTTAAAGCTGTGTAAACAAAGGCGAACGCGCATTCTTCCAAGCGGAAGTGAATTTGTTTGTGATTAATTTAATATATTCTGAGATAATAAAAAAATTAATTATGGCTAAGACACATTTTAACAATGCATTTCTGGAAATATTATTTAAAATAATGAATGCATGTTAATGAAGTAACAGTTTGTTATCTGTGACTGTTAGAAATTTATGACTGAATACACTAATATATCTAATTGCTTTAATGAGTGCATATTAAGATTAGATTATGTAGGGAAATACTATTTAATTAATTGGGATGATCTTATGATAAATATTGGTATATTTTTATGCAAATGCAAAGATAATTTATTATTTTATTTATTATTATTATTATTTATTATTTTGCTGTATGAATGTACTTTACTTACTTGATTAAAAAATGTTGAATTATTGATCAAATAATTCAGAAGTTTTTATCTGTGTTTGTCTTTCACAGTACCACACCTAAAATATAATATTATTTAAAAATTTTAGTGTTAAAATAATTTATTATAATTTTTGAGCCTACTATAATATCGCGAAAGATTCGACTTTTAACTTTGTAAATAAGTTGATTACCACCAAACTTTCAAAATCAATTAATGGGAAATTTTTATTGACTCGCCTTTCTGTAACCTCAACAGCATGCCGACGTTGGAATTGAAATAACAGGAATAATGCGTTACAAAAGCAAAACGGAAATATGTTCAACAAAAGTATTGATTTTGGGGAAAGCATTCAGAAGAGCGTTAAAAATTCATCTCTGCACAAACTACAAGAGGCCAAAAATTATTAAAAAGAACTTTAATACATTGCGATAATATATTTAAAGAACCTTTACATTTTTTGTTTTTAAATTCATTCAATGTTTTCAGAAATTTCATTGTTTTATTTAGTGATACTATATGTTTTGCTTAAAGAGAAAAATATTTTCTTCCGTTCAATTACAAAATACATGAGCTTTCTTGAATTTTCATAATTTTGTTCATTTAAGTTAAAAGTAACATAAGGATACTTTACAGATATTGGACCACTCTGGATTAGAGGAAAAGTGGTCGCGATTCTCTTATCAGAAAAATTGTCAATTTGGAATTCAAAGCCGACTCTTGGCTTTTTTAGAGCCGCAACCCAAAATATTAGTCAATGGTTGGTAGTATGACCATAAATGAAGCAATCTGGGGCACCAATAAACGGTTAAAATATAATATTGTTAGGAGTTGAATTGTCAAAAACTTCACATTCTAATCCTCCTCTTTAATGAGGCTCAGGTTCTATCTGTATGGGTTGGAAGGTCTAGAAGATGATGAAACAACGGGGCTTATTATATGTACCCTCGGAATTAGAAGTAATGTCTCTCCAATAAAAAAGTCTAATCATTTCTGGGCGGGCGGATAAGCGGACAGGCACGCATCGAATTATTGGCGATATTTGCTTAGCCACTTTCTAGTTTTGTTAATTGACGGTACTTCATCTGCAAACAATCAAGTTCTCAGTGGTCGGTAATCGAAAATTAGTGAAGCTGAAAAATTTCCTCTTCTAAAATTCATAAAATTTATAAAGCACCTGGAAGGTGAAATGTATTCAAGTGTAAGCCAAAATAGCTCAGTCAATTAATGATTCGGTTTTAACTTTGACCTTAATCTTAATACAACTAGATAGGTACTAGAGACATTTTAATAAATTTTCATTTCTTCTTAAAATATTCCTTTTATTGGTTGACAAAATTTCCTGATAGAAGAAGTTTTTCAAAATCCTGACAAAATACGAGTATTTACAGATTCCTTGATACTTCTTTTTAACATTTTCTTTCCTAAATGTCTTGTTTTGATTGATAAACTATAATGTATAAGCTTGATTGCTTCTGTTTTTAGTCCCATTATGATGTTACGCTGTTAAGTTGTATTATTCAACATGAATTCTATTACTCTGGAAGCTCATGACTTAATTTGTTTAAATTTCGAATCATGATTTTATTTCTTAATTTTTACTAATCTTTACATTTTTAAGCAAAATTTAAAAACTAATTATTCTTTCTATCTGTAGATAATTTACACAGAACGTTGCCAATCAATACACGAAACGAATCTTGGACAGATAAAACAGCTTTACAAGAGCTTCTCTCATATTTTATGTAATAAGTTGTATGACCAAATAAAGTTTCCACAGATATTAAAAAAGCAACACTATGGAAAGAGTAACCCTGAAATTTTGATAACCAGAGAATGAAGAGCGCATTTAATAAAGTATTAAAATAAATTAATAAAAGGATTAGGATTTCTAAGAAATTTATAATTTTTAGGTTGGGAATTTAAAGAAATTTAAAACTCTTAAAAAAATAACAAAAATTATATTTGAAAAGTAGTTGAATAAAAACAAAAAAAATTAACATTTAATTTTATCTTTTTTCCAGCCTGCGGCTTCATTTATTTTAAATTATTATTAATTTTTGTTTATTTTTCGTTTAAAAAATCAAATTATTTATCTTGAATTAAAAAGAAACTGTTTTAGTGAAATTGTTGACCGGACTTAATTAAAACATAACTAAAAAAATATATATAGAATCATTATGTAAATGATTAAGTACATATAACATGTGTTCAACAATTATTGTAGTTCTGGGTGGCTGTGGAGTCAAACATTTTTAATTAATTATTGTTTCAAATGGCAATAAAACATTAAATACGAAAAGAAACATTTATTTGTTGTTTAACAGTCAAAATTTGAGACGCCAATTCAACGATACGAAGTAAAAATCGACATTTAAGTTTAATTCCACAACCACCCAGGACTACAATAATTGTTGGACACATATTATTAAACAAGGACATTTTTGAGCAGAGCAAAGAGAAATTTAATCCTGGAAATGTTCTCGTCAGGTCTAGGCAAATGCGTAACCCAGGTGGAAGACCTGAAGATTATCTAAATAGTTTCTAAGAAAGAAGCAATTGTACCTACTCACTCGGAGAGATTAGGAAAGTTAATGATAATTTTAGAATTAATGAGCGTGTGATGCTCAGACTATTTATCGGCATTATTGTTTCACGATAGGGGGTTGTTATCGTGGTTATCCTTGGGGGGTACTAAATGCCGGTCCATTCATAATGTAGAATTGTCATTTCAAATTCCTATCATTGCTCGTTCGGCCACGAAGCATTTCCCGGTCGTCCTTACAGGTAAAATTCGTCTGGCGCCGTCGGAAGTACTTGATGTATTTTAGTAGTTTTACTATGTGGGACCGTAACTATGACTTTTATGGAATATTAAGTTAGATAAGGGTTGCAGTTGTGTTCCACCGAGCCAGGGTCGTTCGTTTCTTAATTTTACTGCTATTTTTTTCTTTCTTTCTAAACCAATTAGTTTTATTAGTTTCGGTTTGTAACAGTATTCACTTTACAAATTCCATTAAGTTTATGTAAGTGCTGGAAACTGTTAACGTTTCATTATTGTCTACGGTTATATTAATTTAATTAGCGGCAAGTAAATAAAATGCACGGAATGCATGTCTAAACAAGTAGGCGCGCTTCCTATAATAATATTCGAAAAATTAAACAAATTTTTTTACCTACGCAACTAAATTCCTTAATTTACGACTACCTTTAGACATAACTAGAAACACTGGAATATTCAATAGCGCTGGGCAAGCAAATTTTCACGTCTTTCAATAATACCTGATAATAATAAATAGTTACAAGCGATAATCTTTTAGGCAAACTGTGTGCACACCTTCTGAATGAGGGGATTTTCTATGGACTTCTGTGAATTACTAAACGCAGATGAAGCTTTTGGGAAGCCGCTTATTGTAATAATCTTGGTTTTAAGAGAAATACTTATTTAACCAGTTTTCACTATTGGACTCATATTTGACCAACAGGACATTAGTTAAGTAATGGTAATCATGTTTTGATGACTGATATAATCCACAGCTCTTTATAAGTCAGTTTCTCTGAAATATTAAGAAATTCTTTGATTTTAGAATTGACTTGAACTTTCAAACTTTCTCCAGTCATTTACTAAAGAAATAATAACTCTTGCCATGAGATCTTGACGGCATGTCTTGCCTTAAGTCAAAAGTACGTCATTGCACTCCTTTATGCTGTTTTACAGTAAAGCTCCGACAAGCTGTCGAAATTCCATGCCGAGAGTTGATAAAAAATTTAAAAAATCACGCGGTATATTTATTTATTCCATTTTATTAAATTATTATTCTTAAAAAATTAAATAAAAATAAAATTTACAATCTGTAATTTTTTGTTGTTATTCGATAATTTCATATTAATTTTTCAAAACGAATTTAGACATTTTAGATAAATGAAGATAACGATCATGTAATAATTTTCTTTTAAATTTAATATTGAGTAATTTTTTCTCCATTCAAGATTTATGATACAAATTTATTGTTGTTCTCCAAACAACTTCTATAACATTACTGTTTATTCAAGATTGCTGTCAATGTTCAACGAAACGTCGGTTACAAAACTGTTATATAAGCCGACCGGAGAATAATATGTTCAACAAATTTGTTTCCTTTGGGTTTTAGTTATTTTTGATTTATTATTATTCTAATTTCCGACTAGACTATTATAACAAAATAATGGAACAATTTTAAGTCACGTTAGCATTGAAATAATGCCCTACGATGTTATTTTAAAATAATGCCCGTCAGGGCATTATACATTTTTTCTACTCCCATCTTTAAAACACACAAATTATCGTATACGTTTCCACGTTGCTTTGAAATACACATTGACAAGCTGTGACTTTGTGCGTTTTAGTCACGGCGTCACGGCACAATTTCAGAATTTTAGTATTTTTGTGTTGGTCATAGAAAAAGCATAGTATGCAATTCAATTTATAAACTTCTCTAGACACTCGTTTATCTAACACTCGCTCCGCTACGCTTCGCTCGTGCCTAATTAAAACTCGTGATTAAAATGCCGTTTATAAAACTTGTTGCATAGTATACTATTAAAAGGAATAGTAGATTATATTATAAGTGAGAGAAATGCAAAATGATACATGAGTGAGAATTGTCACGAGTGTATAATTGCATTTCGCTCACGTGTGATATACGACGTTTTGTCCAATAGTTGCATTTTTTAACAGCAAATAATCTTGAAATTATATTTTTATTATACCTGAATCAAAATCCCTGTTTTTAAAACTAAAAAGCGTGCGAAAATGGGCGATTAAAGTACGCCGTGTTTTAAAGTTGCCTAGGGAACAACACATACAATCTCCACGTTAACGATTCAAAATGCGATCCACAGGCAACTTTATAAAATTAATTTAAATTTTAATATCGTTCTAATTTTCACATTTGAGCTCAAGTATAATAAAAAATATCGTATAATACACGTGCATAAGAGCCTTTAAAGCAGTTGCGTCGTTAACCCCGTCGCGCGTGCTTTAAAGGCTTTCTTATGCACTTATATTATAAGATACTATTTTGAAGTGACATTACTTAAAACGTCAAGCAGTCATGGTCGGTCGTCATGGATAGTTGTTGATTTTGCACTATGAGTGACTAAAATTAAATATTTGTCGCTAGTGATTGAAATTTGATTTTAGTCACTCAAAACTAACGTATAAAACACCTAAAAACATGCAACTGTTGGATAAAATAACAATATAAACCGTAAGTAATTTTTATTAACGCAACCATTCTTGAAAACGAAAATACTCTTTCTCGTAGTTTTTTTTTGTTTGGGGTACAAGGGCTTCCGCTGCCTTTACAGCCTTCAGCAGTAATTAAACTAATTGACAGCACTTAATAAAAAGTCACATAGACAAACGAAATATGTTGCTCAGATACGGCATTTCAAAAAAATGATTTCTAATGATTTGATGATTTTAAACAAATTATTATAAATCTAACGAAATACAAAACCAGTCGGACATTAAACGTTGAAGGCACCATGGATACGCCCTCGGTCGGCGTAAACCCCTCGGGTTACACACTGTCGACCTCGGGCATTATAAACCTTCTAACGCCCTTGGTCCCTTAATAACTATATTATCACTTTTGGAATGCTTAAAAATTGTGTTAAGGGCTAAGATCTAAATTCCATACGTTTTACAGCTGATACTTTATTTTCTTTAATTATTTTATAAACAATTTTAGATTTAATTCATATTACATTAAATTATTTATTTAAAATGAATAAAATCTTGTTAGACGAAAGGTTGCCGACTTTGATATATAATTCGATTTAAAGTGCAGTCAGAGAGCGATCCAGAAGTTGGGTCTTTAAGCGAGATCTCAAGGCGATAGTGTGACTCCTTTCTTGAAGAGGCTTGCTCCAAATAATATCTAAGTCTATGGAAAGAACTGTCAAAGTAGAGAGGTGTCTTGTGTTATGGCTACAAGCATACATCGTATGATGTTTTATCGGCCGAGGTGACTGTAACGTATAATACTTATTCCAAAATATATGTTAGTATTCAGTATTTTTTGAAAAGTGGTTGCTGCTGTCACCTTCAATTGCACGCACAGAACATTTTTGAATCAGAAAGGTAGACTTCATGCCTGGTGAATGTTACCATGACAAGATTCCATTTTCTATTTTTTTTATTTTGGAAGAAATACTTCTTAAAAGATTATTGTTACCCCTTCGACTTTTGAGATCTTTCTGATTTCCAGTTAAAGGGTTAAAGGGTAATAATATACATTAATATTTTCTTTGTTGTTTTTTAATTACTAAAAAATCATTAATAAAAACACAATATTAATTTCAAAGTATTACGATATTAAGTATTGCGGGGTAATTAATAATGGATTCATAATGTCATGAAAACACCGCCCCCTTACAATTGCAGCCGTTCGAAACCTGCCGATGAAAATAATTGTCAGATAAGCATATGTACGCATACTATTTAACAGGGCATAAACGAACGAACCAGAATGAGGTCAGAGATGTATATTACTTTACAAATATGAAAAATTAATTCTTCCACCTGTACGAGAAATTAATTTGCTTAAACCATCTCTGCAGTACCGGGTGCAAGGCACCTGTTTTAATTATTTTCACGTGAGACAATGCACAGAATGCAGGAGCGAAATATATGCCGTCCTTATTGAAAATTGTTTTTGCAGGAAATCCCCGGCTCCCTGTAATTAGCAATCCAGAATATTTTCACTCGATAAAAATCTGATTTAAATGTTCTCATGCCTAGAAGCGTCTACGCAACGCTAACCGAAGTGACAGTTATTCATAATTCAAATCGCGCACTAATAATATGCTTTACTACATTGTTGTATTGTCTAGTGTAGTACCTATTTACAGGTTATTAAAAAGCAGTTGAGACCATCATTTGAATTCACTGTTAGACTTTCATTGTTTCCATTGAATGGACCCACGGTATAAATAAGAAATTAAAAAGTCTGTTGTTTGGTATCTAAAACAAAGCCTTCCAGATAGTATACAGATAGCGTGGTGTAGTCTTACAAAACGTTTATATAAGAATTGAAACGTTTGTACACACCTGAATATGAATTGAATGAAAGCTTCTATTTTTTATTTAGCTTAATTCATTAACGCACAAAAAAAGTAGCATCAAATCTAACAAATATTAGAAACATATTAACAAAATTTTGTATTTCTCGTTTTATTTCTGATTAAAAGAGACAAAATATATTTCTTTGTTTTGTGTGGTCCTTTGACATTTTCTTAAAAAAATTTGTAACTAGAGGGAAAAAGAATATTATTTATTTGTTATACAGAGTGTCCCAAGACATAACGGCCATACCTTAGGGTATGTTGCTAATTATCTAATTGATGTCTAATTAGCATATGCTGCAAACTTAGTCGTAATGGAACTACAACAATTTTAAGTAAAAAATCTTATAGAAAGGGTTAATTTGGTATTAAATTTGGGCCTATTACGATAGAAGTTGCTCCTAGAAGTGTCCTCCTAATTTTTGTGTACACATTTTAGCTCTTCTGATTGTGATTCTGATCTGATTAGCATGAATAGTGTCTGCAGCGTTCATAATTCTAACAATAAGCTCTTCTCTAGTGTCATACTTTTGGCTTAAAGGAAATAGTCAAGAGGATTTAGGTCAGGTGACCTCTTCCCCTCTTCGATTCTAAACAAATAATTAAATAGGTTTATATCAGTTACAAACTTTTAAAAGTAAAAACACTTGTATATCCGTTACGAAAGACTTTTGGACACGCGTTCATAAAACACTTTCACTTAAAATGTCCTCAGTAACACGCTCTTAAGCTATAGCCGTTATGTCATGGGACAGCCTGTATACAGAATTTGGAATTAAAACTAAATGCATGTCTTTGGTTTTTCTTAAAAATGATCTTATTCGATAATAACTTTCCAAGAATTTTTACTCTCTTTATTGTAATCAATATTCAACTGCTTTTTTCTCTTTTTCTTTCTTATTTAATGGGCGAGTTATCATTTTGTCACGGGTTTTAGTTCCTATCAAAAACCGCCCATCGGGTTGGGATATGAACCCACTCCATTCGGGTTCAAAAGCAAATAAGCAAATACCTAAATAGAATTTGCTTTATAATTTTTTTTTCAATTTTGATTATTCGTTAGTGCTGTTATTACTTCATTTGCAAAACAGATTATACTTTTACTGAAATTCCCTGTTTCATTAAGTTCATTCATTAGGTTTACTTGTTCCAATATTACGCCGACTTATAACTTTGTGTAATATGTATGTACAGCCGCAATCATAATTCATGACATAACTTTTACAGAAAAACTGATCGTGGACATTTTATTTGTAGTTTTCAAGCAGAAAATAATTTACGACATTCCGGATTCACTTTTGGCAAAATTTGGATGCATTGGATGCACTTGGATGTTCATAGTTTTGATGGAGATGGGTAAGCGTCATGAATTATGATTGAGACTGTATATGTATTAACATTGCTTCCTCGGTGATATTTAGAATGAAACCACTAAAAGAGAAAGGTATTATTAGTTTACATGTAGTCACAAACTAAAAAATTACGTTTAATGTTTAACGAGCTCGGGTATTAAATATGAAATTAATGCGGTTAATTTATTATTACCGTAATTATCGTCCACAGCATCAATATAATGTGCTAATCTTAGTAAATGTAAATGAATTGGAAAGTAGCGGAAAGGTTGAGGTAAACGATCTTGCAGAAGTATTAGTTTGTAAGAAAATTACGTTTATATCGATTTGTTCTGTTTCGCCGTTGCGATTGTTACAATAAAATTAATTGATTTCAGCTTATAATACTAATAACAATCATAATTTACTATTCCATAAGTTTAAATAAGTTTAACTATTGCAAACCAATCATGTGAAAATGGTAAAGTGACCAGATGTCTCTCTTTAGCGGGGATTGTTCCGCATTAGGGTTTACGATCCCCCAATTTCAATGTCCCCCAAAATGTCGCACATTGAGTCTGAATATCCCACTCAGTCGTGTTTTGTTCATTTATATTTTAATTTATTTAGTGACTAGTTTAGAAAATATTGCGCTGATAATAATCAATACGTTAAAAAGGTCAATGCGTGTGAAAATTAACTCAAATTATTCTTGTCAAAAATGTAAAACTTATTTATAAAAAACGTTAACAACATTAATAATTATTTATGTAACAAGGCAGTAAAGTGGCACTTTATCGAACGAGTTTGCAAAAGGCGAAGCCGCGGCAAGCAAGCTAACGAGTTCGATAAAAATTCTTTACTGCCGTAGTGCATACATTTTTTCGACTACCATTTAGACATCGTTCACTCTAAGAAGTACATGATAACTCATCAAATTTGACCGGCGGATTACGAACATCTGATGATCAGTGGTATAGTGGCAGACAGATGTTAAATAAGCCCCAGTAAGGAGCGATAAAAATACCTATAAAGTTAAGTTCGGTGAATTTCGCGTACCTCCGTTATAAACGATGGTGGCGTTTCGGTGAAACCAAAAGACGCGACGCGAGCGCAAAAATGTAAATTTTTTAATAGATTTGAATGACAAATTATTTGACACTTAATTGGATTCCTCTAATGCAGGCAACGCTTTTTATAAATTAAATAAAAGGAATTAAAAATAATACTAACACTTTGAATATCCAAATTTACCCCCCACACTGCCACTAGGTAACTCAAAAAAAAGATTTGAACTTTCTATGTCACTAGTCACTAATTATTTTGTAAATTCTATTAAAAATTGACAAAAATTTCACCAAAAACAGTTTCACAATGAGCTCCGTTGTGAAACTGTTTTTGGTGTTACAATGAGCTCATTGTGAAGGCAAAGTATAAAAATGTAATTGTTGCATACACAAAAGGTAATTTATATTAACATAAATAAAACAAACAAAAAATCAAAAAAATTTCCTCTATTGCAGAAAATCCATGGGCACACTGTAGAAAAAGCCATTTTGAATGAATATGATTTTTTAAAAATTTGTTTAGTAACAAACCGTTTGCTTTTTTCTTTAACTATATAGATCATCGCGGCCATAATAGAGAAATCATTATTTTTCAACGCGTAAATGCCGCATGTTCGAAGCGAGTTTTTGCTTTTCTCATTAAACGCAAGCGCAATTTTCCATAATTGAATGCTATGTAAACCATATGAACACAGGAAACCTATTAACAATTTGTGTTATTACGCAAAATTATAACCTCTTAGAAACGTGCATAATATTAGTACACGGAGAGAAAATCTGGTTAAATAAGACCTACGAATTTATTTAATTGAATGAAAACTACATTCCTTTCAATTTAACATAGACTTACTCAAGTTAAGAAAGTCTCTTTGAGTTAAACAAGTATTTTTTGGAACAAAAATATATATTTTTCATTCAAATAAATACATTCGTTGGCTCTAACCGTGAAAGTGGTAAATTCAATGCAATTATTTTTCTCCGTGTAGATATTTGCAGATTAAGAGTAATTGGGTTTTATGAGAAAGCAAGCTAGCAAACATTTGTGATATTTTTATAAAATTTCTGCATGAAATTATGTTTGCCTTGTAAAATAGCCTTGAACTTTTTGACTGTTCTAAAATACGAATACATACGAAAAAAGTTAAATAAAAAAAAGTTTTTCTTTGCAATTTGAAGAATTATTGTGTATGGGTATGTGTGTTGGTCGAGTTAACCCAAAGAAGAAATGATTCACAATATCTGAACTTTCAAGTTATTTGATTTTATTTTTCTGTAATAAAAATGTATCACCTTCGATCAAAAAATGTGACTGTTTTGCACCGCTGCAAGTCCTTTTTTAAGCAAGTCGAATTTCCGACGGATATCAATTTAACAACTTGTTAAAATGTAGTTTACACAGTTTTTGCTTAGGTAGTACATAAAAAGCCTTGTATTTCTGGCATCGTGTGATTGTTAAAATCATTGTTACTTCACGACATTAACAACGTAGTAAAGATAAGATAGTAAGACATCGAGTTTAAAACTTATCAGTTTTTATCTGCAGGAATTTATTTTAAACAGTAAGAAGAAAGTCCGTTGACGTTAGATCATGCATCAAATTTGGAAGTAAATTGCATTCAGTTTTTTTCAGCAAATTACAAACACTAAAATATAAAATTTTATGTGCAAAAATGATAAAAGAACAAATAATAACAGAGTGTTAGTTACGAAAACAAATTTTATTTGAATGTTCTGCGTAGGTATTTTGTCTATGGTATATCATAAATGTCACCCAACTAAATTTTCTTGAAAATGCGAAACCGCGGTGTAAAATATCACAGCACGCGTATTTTCGGGACCGCGGCAATTTTAGTGTGCGTAAAATGTTGAAATTATTGCTGTTATTTTTGATTCAGGGCTTATTCTAGCGACTTCTACGAAAAAAAAAAAATAATCATGCGGTAACACGACCCACCGCAAAACGTCGTTCTAGAGGCCGTAAATATGAAGGCAAAAGAATTTTTGTGGTTCAAAATGTATTCCAAATGTTAGAAACATTACACCTGCTATTTTAGTTTTCTATAACTTTTCGCAATCTTTGGTGTCACTTAAATTTAAATAGAAAGATGTTTGCTTTTTTAATTGCAATAAAATTACCTATTTTCCATTTGATTTCAATTATTTCAAGACAATTAAGACGGTAAATTCTTAAAAGGAAAAGATATGAGTTGTCTCATTTTTATGACGGAATTGAAAAGAGAAACTACAAGTAAGCAATTTTAAAAAATAATAAGTCATAATCCAAAAATTAAAAAGAATAATAAATTTAAAAAAAAAAACAGAGGAAAGCATTTTTCATTTACACTTTCTTAAGCAGTACCGAGTCATGGTAATTATTTTAAAAGATTATTCATCTCAAGTTTATTTAATTTATATGAAATATAAAAAAAATTTAAATAGATAGGCTTCTACATATTTTACAAAATAGGTAAATAATTATACAGTAATTAATTTTATAATTTATTATACAACGCTAGAATTTTATTTTTTAGGATTGATTCTATATTATGAAACTTAAAATTTTCAAGGAAGATAATAAATGAGTACTAAAAATTAGTTTTCTTTTAATTTTGATTCTACAACTTATTTTCATTTTAACGTATAACAGAAATTAAAAAAAAAATAGTGGTTAAAGTGGAAACATTTATATCGAGTTACATAAGTAATACGTACCTGAATTATTGATGAAACGTGATGATGTATTTATCATGGAAGTATTTTTTGCATCCCATGAAAATTATTGCAAAATTTGTAATTATAAAAACTGATTTTTAGAACTGTCCAATCAATTATAATTACAAATTTTACGAAATATTTATCATTACGACACTGAAGAAATCTTAGTTTTATTTATAAATAATATAAATTTAATATAATTTTTTTGCTGTTGCTTAAATAACGAAAATAAAGCCTTTGTTTTTTTCTCTGTGATTTAACAAAGTACTAAGGCTACTCGATATTTTGACCCGAATGTTTAATATTGAGTAATAAAATAAAATAAACTTTGTTTTTATATAATAAAATAAATAAACGGAAAGAAATCACATTTGGTCAACTTAATACTAAAATACTTTTGTATGCTACTAATTGTTTGTTTAAAAGTCATACATGTGCAACTGAACTTTTTATTTATCTGAATTCCCACTTGTAGCTTCTTTTTCTATTTTTTTCTCTTTATTGTATTCGAATGTAGTCGATTCTTTTGCTTGCTCCTAAATTTACCATTATATTAAACTAATTTGAGTAATAATTTTATAAGTAAAGAAAATAATGAGCCAATATAGAAATTTGAAAATATATCCATAAGAAAAAGTTATATGAATTTTCGCAGATCCAGGAAAATTACCAAATGTGATAAAATATGTAGGTAAGTGATAATTGACGACTTTTATGTCTTCACCTTCAATAATACTCATAGCAACACTAAACTTGGCTAGAGGTATAAGCAGAACTAAAATTAAGCGGCAACTTAATTAAATTCTAATATCTTACTATTCACAGAGCACACCGTCAATATTAAAAGTAAGCTAATAGTTATTTTTAAAATCGTACAAGTTGTTGCATTAACAATAATAGACTTTCTGAAATTAACCACAGTGATTTGTAATAATCCTCTTCCAGACAAGTTCTACCTACTAAAACAAAATAACTAAATGTTAATGTTGAAAAAGCAATCAACGTATAGCGAAAGGCTAAGTAAATAAATAAATAACATTTACTTACGTAATTTTTAAACCGATTTCATCTAGACCCAAGCGGCATAATCTCATTAATAATCGAGATCATAAGATGAAAGAAATCCAATTCACCTGCGTTCCATCAGCTTTCAGAAAATTTGAGTGTGCAATTAACTTGTTTCAAATGATTGTGTACACTCTTAATGTAGGTATGTAACATAAAGTACGTAAAAGTTTAGCTTTGATTGGATCCAATAAATCATGTTGCGTATAGAGTATGTTTTGATGGAAAAATTTATCGCTGTAGATGTTAGGTATGTAACACATTAATTACATTTGTCATTCTTTATCAAAACAACAAAACAAATTATCAATAGTACTTAATTAGTGATTTTAAAAATAAAATTGAGTGCAGAATTATTATTATTTGGCGATCAGTATTTTTGCTCTGTAATTAGTTTAGGTAATATTTATTTATTTTTTTCGTTAAATTAAGTAT
Organism: Dorcus parallelipipedus; assembly: GCA_958336345.1. Taxonomy (NCBI): domain Eukaryota; kingdom Metazoa; phylum Arthropoda; class Insecta; order Coleoptera; family Lucanidae; genus Dorcus; species Dorcus parallelipipedus. Next base: position 34,090,776 of record OY284475.1, read on the forward strand.
AGAACATTTAAAAATTATTGGAATTCATAAAATACTTATCCGTGCTAGGATGGTCAGAAACAGGTTGCAATTCGCAACGCATAATAACTTTACCGGTTTTCTGAGTTTCCAATAATTTGAAACGTTCTGTACTATTAAAATTTCCGTTGTCATATAAGTTGATTTTTTAATTCTTTTCGTAATTATAATGGCTTTATTTGTTGATTTATTATGTTCGTCTATGAGGTGGCTAGTGAAGTCTCCTTTGAATTATGTATGTTTCGAAGTCTGTGAGGTTTATTAGCAGATCTTTTTTTCTTTCTATACAATATAAGAAATTATATTGTAAATATACTTTTTCGCATTTCATACAGTAACGTATCATATTAATATCCTCAAAATCGTACAGTAATGGGTTACTTTACAACATAGCAACCACTACTGTATAGCAACGTACTAACTCCTATGATTTTTCGTCCATCAATTGTGACAGTTATTAATGTGACAGTGATTAATGCCACTTCTATTAAACATTAATAAAACACGTTACTCTATGAAATGCGAAGAAATAGTATACGCAACTCGTTAGAAAAGTGTTTTACTAAACTCATTTGGCTTTTAATTTACTCGTTCGCTGCGCTCGTAATTAAACAAGCCAAACTCGTTTAGTAAAATTTCACTTTTCTTAACTTGATACGTAATATACTATTAAATTGTTACCCTTTATACTTAGGGAATATTGCTTCTGGTCATGGATAAAGATAAGTAAGAACATTTCGGAAGCAACACTTTGATTTCCTCTTGAATGAGTTCAATTTTATTTGTAGATTTATAAGAGCAATTGGAGTCTTTTTCTTTTTAGTTTTATGTTAGTACCTATCGTGCAGTATTTTTTTAGCTATTAGAGTGCTATATTTTTTATTTTTTTATGTTTTAGATGCCTAACCATCTCCATACTTAAATTCGTAGCTTTTCTGAGGAACTAGAAAAGTTGTCTTCAGAAAGATCTCGAATTTTTTATTTCTTTAATAATATGTAATTATATTGTAAAATGATCATGTTAAAGTGTTCTTATGTAGGCAAATAAAAGATACAAATGTAAGTATGAAGAGAGGGGCCAGTCTCCTCAATTGAAATGTTTTTTTTTTTGCTTAATAATTTTTTTTTTTTGTATTTATTAGTGACCAACGAATGAAGTTCGATGAGCTGTTTAACAAGTTTTTTCATGACAAGTTTGACGAGCTCATACGTTGTCAAAATGTAATGCAGGAGAACTGTGCAAGTGTATTCGGTGCTATAAAATCAAACATAACCATAAATCAAATATCTTAGTACCTTTTAAGAAATAAAAAAGAAAAGTTTACAAAGTTAGTGAATCATCCTGCTAATTAACATTTTTATGATCAACAAAGTATTTAAGAACGTTAAGAACGTTCGATACAGGCAAGCAAAGTTCCGGAATAATTTTTCCGATATCAGATCCGGAGCGTTTTAAAATTTAGATCGGGACATCGGTAGTGAGCGTGTCGCTTTTATCGCGGATAGTTGAATTTTATTCCATGTTCATTTAATAAACATATCTGAGCATATGCGCTCGTATCTTTACTGCTGTAAGGACACGTGTGACAATAAGAACCAAACGGCGCGAGGTGTAAAGTGGGTTTTCATGTAAAAAGCGGAGCATCATTCGTCCGAATCAGAATACAAATGATGCAAGCGATTCATTCAGACAAACACCTTGTATCCAATAAATTCTGTTAGCGTTTTTGTGCATCGAGGTGGGATTTGTCCGGATCTGTGGAGCCCCATAAACAAGATCCGTCCCTGTCCCCTCGTAAAAGGCGTGTTGAAACGCCTGCCGGGATGGCTTTTAGTAGAGGGGATCCAATAGCTTCGCGAAATGCGGAACAAATCCCACCTTTTCCGTGTAGTTACTGGTTGTAACATATGGCCACGCCTTGCAGAGGAAACCCAAAGGGTGACACACTTCCCGTTACCGTCCACGGAGGCAGTCTGTTCCAGTCACTGTTGGTACGCCACGGTACTAACCTCGCTTAGTGATTCGTTTTTAGCATACATGTTGTTGCGTCGAGGGTGCCATATACCCTTTGGACATGTTTTCTGTGCTGTGCGGACCGAAAGTTAGTGAGTGAGTGCTATTAATTGTGATCAGACTGAGGACATAGTGCCATGGCAGCTTATGCTCAATTTGGTTATTCATATCCGTCGGCATCGCAGGTACGCCTTCAATAAAAAAGAAACACCCTTACAACTACAAAAAAGTGACATCGAAATTTTCCTCAAAACACAATAACCAGAATAAAAAATTCAAAAGAACAAAAAGATAAAAATTCTTATTATGCAAACTTATCAGAACGATGAATAAATTATAATACGTAATTATGCAAGGCATTTACGACGCTCGTTAGAATTGCACGAGGCTTCTTCTTATGTGTTATCATCGGAATTATAATGTTTCTGTCTTTATGTCCATAATTGGTTCCATCAGGTGGGAAAGCCGTCGGCACCTGCCGTCAAGATTGGAGCGAGATAAAACGGCCGTTTAACGACTGCTGGACATATAATTAAACTTAATTTAATTGGAAGAAAAGTCTTTTACGTTTTGTTTTTTTCGATAAACCCGTAATTCTGAATACAATGTTGTATTTATATTTAAACTCATCGTATAAAAAACGAATCAAAATAGGACGAAAATGTGTCAGACTGTGGTTTTAAAATTCAACAAAATGACTTGCTTAACGCATTTAATTTTAGGTATTCATTAAAACACACGCTTTGCATTTTATGGTTTTTTCTAAATAGGTAACGATTTTAGAAAAGAATTAGCAAATCATTAATTGATCTGTGGTTTTAACTAAACTAGTAAATTGCTGCCTCTGTTTTTGGTTAAATAAACTGAATTCAATTTTAATTTTTCTGAATATACGTTGGATTTATTTATTTTTTAATATAAAACAGATAGGATGTTATTTGTATGCGAAAATCACTTTTACTTAAATTAATTTGTATAAAATTTATTAAAAGTTGTTAACTAAATACACCGTACATTTACTACACAAAAAAAAATTTAGTGTTATGGCATATTTGACGTAGGTATTCTTTTATTCATATTAATCTCTGTGTTCCAGAATAAAAATAAAACACATTTTAAATTTACTGCTGATTTTTAATTGGCTAATTTTAAATTCGAATAGTATCTCATTTGAATTATATTAAATTTTTCGGTTTTTCTGTTTTACATAAAACAGCATCTTATATTATTGACTTTCATATACATTTTTTATATATGAAAAAATAAACTTCATCAACTGTTTATCTATGATTTTTCAACATGGTCGGTTAACGGTTTTTTATATAATTTATAGCGAACGTGTTTAAGTTTTTACTAAAAGACATGATAAATGAATATTGAATTCTTTCCGTTGTCGATTTTTCAAATACCACTATTATTATTAAATGCTTTAATTAAATAAGGGATTCCTTGTGTACGTAAAAACCTCAGTGGTATGTTGGTACTTTAGAAAAGAAAGTATAGCACTCAATAAAAATTAATTACTTTTAATTACAGTGTGACAAGGGTATCAAAATAAGAGAGATTCGGTTATTAAGCTGAGGATGCCTAAGTTAATAAAACGCATATCTGCAAAGAAACGGCAAAGATAAATGATTACATTTTTGTAATTAATATTGCCATGACATTTCTTTATGTGAGGTCGTCAATAGTGACTGGGTATCTTAGAAGATTTATTTATTTTTTTTGAAGTATTGTCGTCAACCCAAGTAGAATTTATCACACACAAAGTATATTAGAGATAACTATTTTGTGAAAGCTCCATTCATTCATAATATTAAAATTAAAGAGAATTTTCGATTTTTAAACAGCTTCTCTTTATATTTTATTTTATTACAAACGTTTTTGTTTCACTTTCACTTGCTGAAATAATTATTCCTGAACATCTAAACAAGCTGTTGTCGAGATTTTCAATACTTGAGCTATTTTAAAAACAAAGACGTGTTTGAGGATAATGAAAGCTAATGGGCCGACTGATGTATTTAATGAAACATTAAAAAAAGAGTGTACCTTTACATTAAAATACATGAGAATTAATGTCTGTCCACAATACACATCTCGTCGTTTTTAAGTGTAACTAATTAAAATGACCTTGCGTATTGTTTAAACAAGCAGAAACAATAACAATTGATTTTTAAACAAACCTTTCTAAATACATATTTTAACATTTTGTAAGAAGTAAATACGTAGCCCATACTAGAAATACACTTTTTTTTTAAATATATAGCCAGATACTTTCGATTTTCAAAGTTTCATTTCAAATTATTGCTTGCAAGAAATCAAAAGGAATTGACTCAATATATTTTTTATGAGGTACCTATAAATATAGTAAAATATTGTTTGTTTGTTGTCCTTTCGACTTTAATTCGAAAAAATATAGTTTTCAAATTTTATTGCTGCTTACTTACTAAATTACCAACAAAATAATTATTACTTTGAATAGGATTTCAATTCACATAAAGAAAGTGATCTCTAGTCCTATCTCTCTTTCAATCCAATTTATGAGAATGGCAAAATAGCAAAGAAAAAGTGTTGACAGGAAAAAATGTGTTCAATTTAAGAATTTGCCAGAAGGCTCACTTTAATACCTGCGACTATTTTGTAACTTGGTCATGTTTATGCTTGAATGAAAGTTCTTTATTCAGTATTTTTTAAAAGCAAGTGTTGTTTTTTGTATTCACCCATGCACAATGCTTTCCTAATTATTGTGACTCACTTAAAGTCTAAGTTTCACCAACGTCGTTGTTAACTAATCCTAGACTAATTCTGATCAACTTTAATTGATGTCGGTGCAACTGGACATTAGTTTTCTTGTGGAAAGCTCAGAAACCTCCCAATATTTATACCAAAACATTTTAAGTATTAGGTACAAATCAAACATTTGACATTTACTAATACTATTACAAATTAGGCAGATTAATAAATGCTTAACAATTTTGAGCAAAAATTTTCTCAGCAAAGTGAAAATAATTGATTATGTTTAGTATGTGGCACGATAAAGGAATCTGAAAATTGAAAGACTAAGGCCCGATTTTACAATCGTCGGATAAGCATTATTCTTAGAATAACGTGACATAGGTGTGACGTAGATATGGAGGAACGTTAAAAGATATTCAGCGAACAGTTGTTCCGTCCTTATTCCACGATTGTAAAACTGGGCCTTAATCGGTTTAAAAGAAAAAAAAGTGAATAGGTATTTGAACCAAGAAGAGTGTTTAATATCTAGAATTTAATGTTACCTTCTGACAACTTCCATAACATTTTTTCTCATTATATCAATCTTGAACATTTCATAATTTGCTTTAATCTCTTAGATACACGTTATACTTTTTGCTTTTATTTGTTTTTATGTTCTAAATCTAGAATCTATTATTTCAGTTCTTTGGTTTCACCATGCCAAATTCTTACTTTGTCGCAGTCCCATAGAAACCAACTCTAAAAAACCGATTCCAAATTCCGCTTATTTTTAACCGCCGTCGTCGGAAACGTCGCACGTCGTGGTTATCGATTATTGATTTTAACGCGACGCCCGCTGACTCTGCCGAACCCCGTTTTTTCTCGTGACGTTTCTATTTCGTTCGAAATCGCCGTGACGAAATTTTATTTTAACGGCGACGGTTATATTTGTCGATGGCGCGACAAAACGCGAACGCGAAGCTTGTGGGCGTTCGACAGCACAAATCGGCCCGTTAGCTTTTGATAGATGAGCACGTGTTTTGTGCACATCCCGAATCGTTTCGAAAAAACTGTTTTTTTTTCGCAAAATTTTCCCTAAACGGCAAATCATTTTGATAAGACAAAAATTATCAAAACATGATGATCATGAATGAAGTTGTCGTTAAGGTGAATAATTAGATAGTACTTATCAAATTCTAGCCAGACTGTCTCTAAATGCATAATTAAGCAAAAATCAATCGCCTGGTTGACTAAACTTCTGAGTCAGTCTTCCGCCTTTAATTTGAAAAGTAACCCAAAAAACTTGATTATTGTTAATTAACGCACTCTTTCTTATTCGTTTACGTAATTATAGTGAGGATTTCCAGGATTAAGATAAGACATAGGCGACCAGAAATTTGCTTAAGGAAACTGCTCAGAAAAAACTTGACGGCGGATTGATGATGTGAAGCCGGTGACACGAGTAATCACAAGCGAATTGAAAGTAAAACAAATAATTAAGCACGCAGTTTACCGGAATGATTTTCCAATTAGCAAAACTGCAATTATTGACGTTAATTACCATCGTTATTGCAATCATTGGAGACTGGCGTCCAGTTGTCTCCTCTTCGGATTATTACGTCGCCGTGTTTAGATAACGTATCTGACAACTTGATTTGTCACTGTTTCTTTGTGTATTTTAATGATGTAGCCTGCATTCAAAAACTCCTATATCTAATGCCCTTGTTTTAATCTGTACGCGAGAAAGTCTATAAATATCACCTGTATTTATCTAGAAAATAAAATACGTAAGTGTAGATAACAGCAATTTGAATGACGCGGAAAAATTTAAAAATAATTATCTGCTCTGAGCATTTGTCTAGTAGATTAACAAGAAATGATTAAAATTCAAATAAATTTAAAGAGAAATTTCTCTATGAAATAAAAATGTTCACGGATTAATCCAATTTGTACCTATTTATATTTCAGTACTAGGTATTTTAAATTATATTTTGTTCTAAGAAAAAGACCATCATAGCTAATTGTTTAATATATTATCACTATCTTCCTAGTTTTGCTGTTTGTGTAAATACGTTCGACGTTTCGTGGTTTATACTGTCAGCTTCTTCGAGGACGAAGTTGAAGAAGATTAGCGAAATTTTGGTATTGAATGAATCTCAGATGAAGACTCAGAAGACAATAAAAATGCAGATGATACACATTTCCTAGCAGCAAAATTACAAGAAGAGTATAAACAATAAAGATAATAAAATAATGAACTTCGTCAGAATATTGTTAAATGTTATCATTTCAAATAAAATTACAACCTATGCACGTAAACAAATTTTTAAGAAAATTTGAAGCCTGCGACAATTCTGAAGGAGCAAATTGACATTTACTATAACTTGTTCATTTTGTATTTTTAATATTCAGTTTATAACTTGCACGACTTGGGCTGCTAAAAATTTACATTGTCAATCATATCGATAATAGTAAACATAGAAGTAATAATATATGACAAATCTCCAAGTTCAAAATTGACACATTTTTTTAACTTTAAATTTGCAACAGAATTTATTCAGAGTTTAGTTAAAATTTCAAATTAAAAAGTAGATTATTCACTCCAAAAACTTTAATTGAATTTATTAATACAATAAAAAATGTAAACATTTTTATTTTTGAGGCATATTTTCGATCGGATAATAATTGGGGAATGCCAATATTCCTATGAGGGTTGTAAAAAACAATTTGAATTGCAGTTTTCCAACAAAATCATTGAAGAAACCATTTTGCTACTCACTGTGGAAAAATTTCTGGCGACAGGAAGTGCAGAAAAAGGCAAATCTTCCGGAAGGCCAGCTACTGAAAAATAGACGATTAATCAGTTTAAATAATGGTTGTCTTGTACTTCCTACAATTTTCATGCTTTTGAATAATGCCTTAAAGTACATTGGTACATGTGTCTCACTTTGAAAGTAAACGAGAAATCTAAAACACCTCAAAAATAATTCCTTAATTGAATTCCTTCAGCACCGGTTAGTGAGGTTATGTTACGGCATGACTGCATTACGTGAGAGCGGCACATTTTATTTTCCACTGGAAATTCACAGCAAACTACCTACATGTAATTTTTTTAAGATACATAGTTTTCAGATTAAATTAACATAAACAAAAACGTTGCATGAATATAAATTAAAAAAAAATATTTAAATATAAGTTTTTTATTTATGTATTTATAACACAGAAAACATGTTTATAAAATTAAATTAAATTAAATTAAATTAATGTAAGCAAATACACTTTAAAATATCGGCGCAATCAAGAAAAGCGACAATAAAAAATTTCGAAATTTGTAAGATAAAAATTTGAATAAATAAAATAGCGTCACGCATTTTAATTTCTCGGGCAAATTTTGATGTATTCTGCCGCAAATATCGTGAGGTAAACCGTTTTAAACTACCGTATTTTCTGTGCACATTTTTGCAATATTATTTACTACAAGAGTTTTTTTGGCCGTTTGGAAATGTAGAACACATTCAATTTTTTTAGACAATTTTTGATTCAGTCTTACTATTTACTGTACCATACAATACAATTTAAATTGTTTAAGAAATGGAACTAAATCTTGTACAAAAGTAGCATAATAAAAGCTTAAGTATCCAATGCGGGAAAGGAATATACCTAATTATAAATTTTATTTGGTAATATTTAGATTTTATACGTAATACATCAATGTGGTTACTAATTTACAATTCAAGCTGATACAAAATTCTTAATTAATTATTTTTAATGTGTCTTCAGAGCAGTTTAAATTAAACTGACCTACAAGTTACATTTTACCACTCCTTAAGTTAAATATTTTTTATGCAGTTGTTATTCTTTTGGTATCCATGTATAGATAAGAGTTCTTTATCGTATCATATTCATGAATTCATGTATAACAGGTACCATTCGACTACTAGTGCTTAAACAATTTGGTTATCAATTTATGTATAATTTTAAAAATTAGTTTCTTAGATTTGGACAAATAAGAAATCCATACTTGTTTCATTTATAAACAATCTCTCCTAATATAATTAAGTAGCTCAGAGAGAATATTTGAAATGTTTTCATATGAAAAGGTATAATACACAATGGGTGGTATGCATGAAACCTAGTACATGCTAATACTTCAAGCATTTACTTGGAAAGTGAAGTACTTACTACATTAGCGTAATATTATTATCCGCATCTAGTAGATACTATTATGTACAAGAGTATATAGAAGTTTCTACTTCGCCTACTATACATTTTGTAGTGTCTACTTCAAAAGCCTCAAATTTCGACTACCGTGTAGTATCTACTTCAGTTTAAGTGAAGCTGCTATTTAATAAACTTCTTCGACAGGTGGTATGAATTATAATAAAATATTATGGCTGGTTTTATGAAAATGTATAAAGAAAGGAGAATATATACTGATGATGTATATGCAAGTTATTCAAGTAAAAGTGACAATTTGAACAAGTCACTTGCTTTTCTTGGCCACGTCAATAATAGATACTTCATTTTAATAGTAAGTACTACTACAGACTATAGCGTAGTAACTACTACGTGTAATATAAACTTTGCTTTCATAGTCTACGCTTCAGAGCAGTAGTAGGTACTTTATGTAATAGAAGATACTTCGAAGAATATACTAATTTGTGAAGTATTAGCATCTACCTCGATTTATGCATATCACCCAATATGTTTCAAAACTTTTTGGAAATGCACACGTCAATCTGACTCGCCACAAGTTCCCGCAATCCGCTAAATTTCAAATAGTTCAGGTGACATAGATAAAGGAAATAATTCTTAGATTTAACGAAAGATTCGAAAGATTTAACTGATCTGATAAATTCTGATCAATTAGAGTGACTGTAGTAGAGAAGTTGTCTAACAATGCCTGCAAATGTCTTAATTAAATCTTGAGCGTTGCTTACATTGGCTGGTAAAATTTTTAAAGAATATTTCTTTTTGATACAATGTGAAAATTATTTTTTTTCTTTTGATCATCAGATTTACTTGAAGTAGGACCAACCTACTTGATCTAATTCTAATCGAGCAGTTGATGAGGAGTTACAAAATATTGTTTACGTTATAAATAGTTTTTCATTCGTTTACATTTTTTCACACTATGATTAAATGACAAACAAGAAACATATTATTTTTTAGCAGTGGCAAATGTTCATTCAAATGTACCTTTTGCTCTTATTTTGTCAGTGTCAGATTTTAATTTGGTCAGTGTCAGATTTTAATTTGTAGCTGCTAAGATTTTTTAGCATCAGAATTTGACAAGTTGCATTGTGTTCCAATCAATTTAAAGTCTGTCTCAAAATCACCAACGTAGATACAACCGGCAACGATGTCGCATGCACCTGCTAATGACAAATTTAGGGGAAGACTTTTTAACTGCGCAATTCAAAACAATTCTGCCTTTTCGCGGTATCAAGATTTTACGCAAATGTAGTGTTAATATGACATAGATGACATATTCAATTTTGACGCTAAATTACTAATGCGCATAAATTACAGTGACAACTTGAAGTGCCAACCAAAATATATCTGGGAATTTTGCTTTTTGGCAACATAATTCAACAGGTGGTGTTTTTTTTTAATTTTGAGTCAGACAATAACTGCAAATAAAAAAACAGAGCTAAGCGTAGACTCTTTAGTTATAATACTAAAGTTGGTTTAGCTTTTTTTAATGTTTACATTCTAAAACTAAAATTGCAAAAAAATGCGTCAATGCATTTTTGGTTCGACACGCAAGAATAATAAGAAATGCACACTCGCAGATGCGCAATTTCTAGCGTGGAAATGATATGGGTCTTAAAGGCACCATTAATTACAAGAAAGAAAATGTTTATACAATTTCGTTTTTCCAACACGGTGTTAATTAGAATTATAACGAATCAAGCTGTAAAAAATTATGTAAAACCAGCTGCTTCAATCAGGTTTTTCTTTCTTAATTATGACCTGGTAAGCACTAATGCAATTATCGTTGCGTATGTTTAGCGCAGGTATCAGAAAAAGTTATTCATTAGTGAATTAGAATAACATAAATGAAGGCAAAGGTGAATCAAATATGCACATATTAATAATTGTTAAAAAAAACTGTTTTCAATTTTTACGTATTCTTCCAACTCGTGGTGCTGTGCTTAAAAAAACATGTACATTAATTTAAACTACTTGTGTATGATATTTCGTTACATTGAAACTTTGTGTTCCTGAGATACAGGTTGCATACTAAACTACAGACAACAATGTAGGTACTTACATATTTTAATATACATTCGCTCGATCTAAAGATGTTTTCTTTTCCATATAATTGATTTATTGTTTATTTTCCCCGAATATGCGTTGAAGTGTCGATTAAATAAACTATTAATTGGATTTATCGATGACAGGTAAATTGAAATAATTTTTTGTATGTTAACTTTGCAGGATCGATTTGCAAAACTTATAAGTTCAAAGTGTAAAAGTAAATACGCAATAAATTTAACTCGTAATATATGACATTCAATTAATACTTTAAATTTTCAATCATTTTACTTATAATTCATACTTGCATATGGCTGTAAGTATTCAAATTTTTTTACAGATTATTGTCTACTGAATTTTAAGGTCTTTATTTCTACGGAAAACCCTAATGTTTTTAGGTTTCTGAGTATGGGGCCTAGTCTATAACTTAAGAATTTTTCTAATGTTGAATTATTACGCTGGTACGGGAAGGTTTCTCGGTATGTTTAACGAATAAGTTTTGTTTTAATTTTTTCTAAACTGTGATTCATCAAGTAGGTACCTTGGCAGATATTCAATAAATCTAATATCAAATTATATACTTATTTAAGCTTTGCAGTAGAATCCTGAGTAAAATATCAGTGATAATAAGCAATTTTATATTAAAGTGACCCAAAACTCAAATTAAGCAGGGCAATTTGTCTCGATGAAATTTTGCAGTAAGTATCGGAGCTCTTCGTGAAATAATTAGCGAGTAGTATTGCAATCACGTGTGCGTGAGAGAAAAGCAAACAACGAGGGTTGCAAATGTTTACGTTGCTCTCATGGATCTCCTGTAATATCCATCGTGATGACCGTTTACAGAAACCGAGGAATCTTTGCGAAAGCCCGGCAGAGAAAAACTGGTAGATATAACACCAGCTAGCAAGGAATAAAATAATCGTTCAACGCTGTGCTATTTAGAAATCTCGTGAACAGCGCAGGATAAAAGCGCGTTGTTCTTATAAAACTTTCAGGAGGAAATTGTTTGTATAAGCGGACGTAGTATTGGCTCAAACTCTTAACGACTCACTCGATCCTTAAAACATATTTCAAGTTGTTTACAGAACGCATGTTGTGATATTTCTGGTCCAAAAAAAGAGAACTCATCCCAGTATAAATTTATATTGCATAATCTTCATTTCTTCAAATACGCGTTTTCGCGCTTATTAAAATATTTGCATAAACTAATTAATGCTCTCACATACTCAACGTGCACTGTCAAATAAGTATAATACATCATTACGCATTCGAAAGAGTGCCTTATCACATAATGCGTCGCATATGTAAATATGCCTGAACATCTGTTGATTATAACTTCGCCTAATTAAAATATTAAATTATTATGTTAATAGCACGGAGCACTTCACCAAGAAATATTAAATACAGATCACCCCGAAAGGCGATAACGCGTGTGTTTATTTTCATTTGATAAGGGCGATTTATCGGTATGGGAAAAATATGGGGCACGTGATTGACAGCTTGTTGGCATAGGTTTGAAAAGTCTGATTCAAGGACCCGGAGATCTGTTCCGGATTATGTCAAATAAGGAGTGGCTAAAGTAAACTCCTCGAACAAGGCTATAACTGCATAAGGTAGAACTGAAAATAATTAATTAGCGAATTAATGAGACGCTTATAAGTACTTCCTGAATTTTTTGTTCTCTTCAACTGTCGTAAATATGGCTTTCAACTCATTGGAAACGAGGTAAAAAGTTGCTAACGTTCAAATTTCATATATGTGTGCAGGTATGACCGCATTATATAAATAACATTAATTTATGAAGTGTAAATTGTTTTTTTCTACTTTGCGTTCACAATGAACTCATTGTGACACAAAAAACAGTTTCACAATGAAGCTCATTGTGAAACGGTTTTTGAGGAAATTTTAGTCAATTTTTAATTGAAAATATTTAATAGATTTTACAAAATAACTCATTATTTATTTGTTACTTAACAGAATACTCACAATGAAGCTGGATAAGAAAAATTAATAACTTGTTAATGTAACTTTTGATTAAAACGAAAGGTTTTCAGTGTTGCCACGCATTACAACTAAAATTCCCCATATACTAAGGAGATCAAATTTTTGACAGTATTTTTCATATTTTTGTTCAATAAGTGACGCAAAGTAGAAAAAATACTATATTTTACACGTTTCACAAGAGGCATTGTAACACTCGTTCCGTTGGGGCACTCCAACCCCACTCGTGTTACAATAAGCCTTCTTATGAAACTCGAGAAAAAGTAATTTTGCAGAAAAGATAAACACATTTCATGCAAACTAATGTTTTCTCGCTTTACGTACATAATTAAATTTTAAAGAAAAATACAAGAAATTGAATTCTGAAATTTCTCGTTCTTTTATAATTTTTATATACTGATTATTCCCAAATGCATATGTTCTGCATTTTTTCTTTATGTTTTATGCTTCATGCTTTCGTGTTCTCTGAAAAACTATGTTAAAACACTAGTTTGCTGAACTTTTTCTGAAAACTGTAATGAATTTTAATCACCGAAGAAAATTAAGTATTAAAAACCTTAATGTAAAGGCAATCTTTAAAGACTGTTTTCTCTTAATTTATAGTTACAGTTTTCCAATCAATTTAAGGGCAGCTTTAAATCTGAAGAAAATAAATATGAAACGGTGACTGTTACTTTTCCTTTCCGTTTCGCTTTGCTTAAAAATACAGTTACGACCTTTCGGTCAGCCCTATCCCATAAATCTTCCCTCTCAAGTAGTCAAATATTTGCTGTCCGGATACGTAAATGTACATATGGCTTCCTTTGTCATTGCTGACTGGCGTTCTTTCATGTATTTTACCTATAATATATTTTCTGTTAATTCATAATAATTGCTTTACGCTATATCAGAGAGTAATTTTTTGCTTTTGACTTTGATTTCATCGTACACTAATGCAGTAATGCATTGAACATTATTATTTGATTTTTTCGTGTACTTAAAATATCTAACAGTTTGCCAGTTAACAGCAAACAACTATAACAATAGATTATGTAAAAAATAATTAATATAAATATGAAATTAAAAGATTTTATAAACTATAGTAGAGTCTACTGCAGTGAACACAAAAATATACATTAACCTCTAAACAGTGAATAAATTGTGCCTCGCTAGAGTGAATTGCACAAACAGTGCATACATAGGGACTTCCCCGAAAGCGTGACGTCTGGAGAAGCAAACAAAATTAACAGTAATAACATAATAATAATAATTAAAGTAATAACTACAGTGTAAGTATCACTGTTATGTGTTTTTACCTGCACTCTAAACAGTGAACAACCTCGGTGGAGTGTCAAAGCCGTTCGTCAATTAGTTCACTGTATCGAGACTCTACTGTATATGAATATTAATTTATTATCATAACTATAGAGCTATAAAGCCCTTAAGGTAAGTATTAACATTTTTCTTGGAGCTTGTCGTAATTTATTTTATGAGACATACAGGGTGTATTGTAACCGCCTGTAAATATTCACATATGTGATTCTCTGTAAAGTGTATCACTACATTTAATGTAATAATTACGAATTCGTTGAATGAGTTTCAATCTTTTGGCCGTCCGCGTCAGCTGGACTGCAAAATTTCGCAAATTTGATAATAATCATATCACGAATTTAAAAGTTACTCGGATACACTTTTACACTTTTACAGCATCTTCTTAAATTATAAAATGTCAAGAATTTGCTTTAATAAAATGTAAAGTATAAGTAAACCGAGAAAAAAAGCGAAAATATATAGGTAATTAATTTATTGCATGTCTTATGTACCTTTGACAATATCGGGTAACATTTATCTTAATAACTTCATGACCCGATATTTAAGAGGAAAGTGGTATTATAATTTTCTGTACAGTTTTTAACGAAGAATCGCGTGATGTTAATATTTATTGGAGATTGCAATACACCTTGTATATTTCATAAAATATTTTTTTAGGATATCGATATTGAAAATGATGTTATAAAAGAAACGAAAAGTTAAAAAAAAATTCGAAAATATAATGGAAAATTCGTGGACATTTTAATAGTAAATTCCTAAAACTGTGTTCAGTTTTTTCCTTGTAGAAAATTTGTTTTATTATAAAATGTAAAGCGTTCGACTTGCACTTTTCTTCCTAGTCAAAAAGCCTAAATTTCGACAAAATATAACAGTTAATAGCTTAAGGCAGTGACTCTGTATCTGTACCTGTCAGATTACAAATCAGGAGCCTACGTAGAAAATGTAATGAATTTATTATAGGACAATTGAGGGCTCTAATGCAATAACAGACTAAGTCCATTTTTTGAGTAAACTGTACGTTAAATAGTATACAATTCTTTTTTTTTGTTTTGTGCAAGAACAAACAAGTGGTCCCTAGTTTTAAAAATAAGAAACCACACGTATTTTGGTGGTTGCTATTACTTAAAAAGAACAAATTTGAGCATGTAATGAGACTGACAATAAAATACAAGGTTATTCTAAAGTTAGTTCTGTGCTTTCTGTACATATTATATATACTGTAGTATATTCTATGATATAAAGCGGACCCAGACTCACATATCTTGGTAGAAGCGTGAGATTTGATGCTCGTCAAAACACAGAGATTACTGTTTTTTGTATGGTATTGGTGCAACATATCTACCATTAAAGTTCCAACTAAACCCATTTTATCTGTTAAAAAGTTTGTTTTATAATTTTGACCGTTGCCACACTATTAATGTGTAAAAGAAAGTTATTTCATTTCTAAAATAATATACAAAAATTGTATAATCTAAGAAACATCCTACGGCAGAAGCAAAACCGTTTAATGCTCAATAACTGCCAACTGGGACTTTTTCGATATTAAAGTTTCTTTTTCGTTGCTGCATTAACTGTGTAATTAGTTGAGTTGGGTGCTATTTGTATAATTAGTAGGCATTTTCCAAAGAGTTGGCCACCAGATATAAAACCGGGCTGACTACTACGAATAGTTATGGGATTACCTCAAAGAAAGGGTATTTCTTAGTAGACCTACTACTCGTGAGGAACTGAAACAATCGATAATTGAAAAAATTCCAAGGAATGCACTTACTAATGCCGTTTATAACATATTAGAAGGACTAGTTCTTATTGAACAACATAGTGGTAAAGTCGTTCCAGTTTTGTATCGGTTTTATGGTCTTGCGGCAAAGAGACCCGCACTGCGGTCTCTTGGTCGTCCCTCTGTCGCTTTTTTTATAGCAAGACCAAAACTGGGACGACTACACTCATATTTAACTTTGTCTTATTCCTTTTTTGATCTGATAAAATCCCATTTTTTACGAACAAATAAACTAACAAGAATGAATGGTGCTACCTATCTTTATTACCTACCTAGTTGACCGTGTGTAAGATGCGAACGCTGGGGGAAAATCGTCGATGTTAAATAAAAACTACCTGGACTTATGTCCAGCTCAGTGAAGACGGGGTGGGCTACAAATAGATTGTCGGTAGCACGATACCTGGATATAAAAGAGAAAGGGGCGCCACCTAGCGAATAGGTTCCAAGTAATATGGTGAAAGACGCAGCACTGCTAGGACTGCACATGTTGCTGAAAGCGCTTAAGACTCCCTCAAGTTTAAACTCGCAAGCGAATGTGTTTGTCAGACACCTTGTATAAAGTATAACTGTCGGTCATCCTGTATATTGACAAGAAATAAATAAGAACTACGATAAACGGTGATGCGGTGTTTATTAAAACGTAACAGAAATGTAGCCCCAAAATATGAGCGAAACGCTCAGCAATCGAGTGCAGGAGCGGCCTTAACAAAACGCTCGAGAATAAAAAAAATATTGTTACGTTAAATATTTCAAAATAATTTGGAATCAAGATGCCAGAAGGTCACAAAAAACTACTACGTCGAAAAAGATGTTATATTATACTTGTTGGTACAAGAACTCTGAATCAAATGACATGTTTCGGTTTAAGACTAACCATTCTCAAATCTACAATTAATGAATTTGCGCTAAAAAGAGAGTTAAATTTAAATAAAAATGGCCACATGCTAATGTGATTTAACAGACAGGTTTGTTTTCAATTTTGCTGTATTAACTCTCTTTTTAGCGTAAATTCATTAATTGTAGATTGTAGAATACAATACGTATAAACAAAATATTTTTCTGCTCTCCTGTAGGTATAATTATCAAAAATGGTTTTGGCGGTTATTGCATTGGACCCCTTCAATTGAGCTCGGTCATATACAGTAGTAGTATGCAGTATGTAGTATACAGTATGTAGTTTGTTCCAGAAATAAACGTTTTATTGCTGGTCATTTGGATTTTTGAAATTATTATTCATTACTTATTTCCTAAAATTTCTATTTTGAAAGTTAAGTTTCGTCAGCATACTTTCTTTAGTAGCGAGTTAGTGCCTGAACTTTCAAATTTTGGAACCACTTATTTAAAAAATGAAATGATAATTTCGGGATTCAAGTTAGAATTTAGAAAATGCAAATGTTGTAAAAATAGATTATATGTAAACTATGTACTTGAGTTGACACGCGAAATATCTCGCAAAGGAAGTGTTTATGCAAGTGAAAGTTAGTTGAATGTAAGAGGGGAAGCAAAGTGCCATTACTTATGTTCACTTCTGGGACGTTGTCAAGTTCATTTGAAGGTCATTCCTATGCTTTTTTAATTGGAAACCAATGCTTGTTTTATTCTTATTCCTCGTACAAAAAGAAATCATTTTGCAACATTTTGAAACGTACAAATTAATAACAGCACGTCATTTATTTTCAAAGCATCTACATTTGTATTATCTGTCAAAAGACAAAACATGTATGTACAGTGTGTCCCCAGATGGCCTTTTTCATTTTCAGCTTTAGATAAAAATGTTATTCTTTATAACAGTTTTTGCTTGTTCGAAAACCATTAATTTTGTAAACAAAATCCAAATATTGCTTTTCTTAAGTAAAATAAAGGAGAAAATTCTAAAAATTTAAAGCGCACAATTTGTTTTCTAGCTTTAATAAAATCAAGGTATCGTTTGTCGCAAATGTCAGTTAGTTACTAAACAGATTAAATGAATATCGGACAATTAACCATTTATAAAAAAAATTAAATGTAAGACGCTTCTCCAGTCCCATAACACTTCTGCAGTGTTATGGGACTGGAGAAGCGTCTTACATCTACGCAATACAGATATTTAACGCGAAATTTTCAAATGTGCATATCTCCATAAATTCCTCACGCAATCTTATTCAAAAGCTTGAATGAATAGGTATTGAGCACGATATTATGAAAGAGAAAAAGAAAATTCTCTCTTTTATTTTACTTAAGAAAATATCTGGATTTTGTTTAGAAAATTAATGGATTTAGAACAAGCAAAAACTTTTATAAAGAATAACGTTTTTTTGAAAATAAAAAAGTTTTTCCTCTTTTTCAGTCCATCTGGGGACACACTGTATTACAGTTAAGTTATTTTAATGAATGCTCGTATTGCTGTCCCACCTCAATGCACTCAATGTGGGATGGTTAAAATAAACATTATGTTGTTGACATAATATACAGGGTGAGCCAATAGTGCTTTATTTTAAATTTTTTAAATCTGTTTTTGCCTTGGCATAGGTGCATGATTCGTGCCAAACTAAAGTAATGCTTTTTTAAATGGAACGTACTGTATATTATGGCCCATATCGATTTGCCTTTAAGAGTGGATCAATTTATTATAAGGGTACCATGTACGGTTACTGCCGAAAAAAACTGGTAAGGCTTAAAATTCATAAAATGTAATTCATGAAATTTTATATTTTTAAATGGATCATTCAGGTTTTGTGTTAACCATTCGAAAATTAATTGTTTTTTAATTTATTTAAATGAGGTAGCGTATCTCTCTTTCTACACATTAATGAAAACTAAAGAAAATACTATTACATTACACATTTGTTGTACCAGTTTTTTTTAGGCGACAACTGTACCTAGAACTAATAGTTTTTGAGATATTGACATTTAAGTGTAAAAAATGGTACATTTGGTATTTAATAGATCAGATGTTTATTACAATTATGTTTTTAAACTTTACAGTAATATTATATAACCTATCCGGATCAGAAGATTGAAAATATTCCTATTATTTTGTGCAGGGTGATTCAAAACGCGGATATTTATTTTACTTGATTATTCTAAATGAAACACCGTAATATTATTATTAATTTTAATACGTCCTTGACTAAGCTTTGCAGTAATAGGGTAAATGTGGTGAATGGCGTCCCCCTAAGGTTTTTTAGAAATTGCTAGTCAGAATTTTTTGATTTTTGTTTTATTACTAAATCTATCTAATAAAAGAAGTCTGGACTATTAATATACTGGGTGTCTCATAACGTGCGGAGGAGATTGAAAGGCTGAATAGAACATCAAAAAATAAGGTAACCTTTTCATATAAATTTTTTTTTACAAAAGTCAATAATAAAGGAATTATAAGCCCTCAGAGAGGGGTGAAAAATATTGTTTTTTGGCAATATCTTCTGGATCCTTTAAGTTCTGAAACTAAAGCTAGTTTTACAGGGTTATATATTTACATGTAATTCTACAAAAAGTGCTGTCAGAATATACAAATATACAGAGACGTTTGAGATCAGGGAAGGGGTTAGGCAAGGAGACCCGCTAGCGTCGCTGGTTTTCAGTATAGTGTTAGAAAAAGCAATAAGAGATGCTAATATCAACAGAACGGGACTTATTTATCAAAAAAGGCACCAATATCTAGCATTTGCGGATGACCTTGTACTCGTAGCAAGAAGTAAGAAAGAGCTAAAAGATGTAACGGAAAGGTTGGAAGAAACGGCAAGAAAAATAGGCTTATAGATAAATGAAGAAAAGACAAAATATAAGCAGTGGATAGATAAGAAGTATGAAAAGGGAAATTACTTGACAGTAATAACTAGAGAAGGGAAAGGATACAAGTTTGAAGAGGTAGATAAGTTCACATACCTGGGAACAGTATTTACAAAAAAGCCAACTATAGATATTGAAGTACAGGCACGAATAATGGCAGGAAATCGATGTATAGGAGCACTTAATAAGGTACTAAAGAGTAAAAATATCTCTAGGAAGGCAAAGTTAAAAATATATAAAACAGTAATTAGACCTATAGTGACATATGCAAGCGAAACATGAACCTTGAATAAAGTAGTGCAAACAAGGCTAGAGGTGTGGGAAAGAAAAGTACTTCGGAAGATATTTAGAGGAAAGAAATACGAGGATAGATGGATAAGAAGAACGAACGAGGAGTTGAAAGAACTTTAGAAGGAGACAAATATAAGAGAATTATAAGAACACAAAGGTTAAGATGGCTGGGGCACATAGAGAGAATGACTGAGGAAAGAGTGCCAAAGCTACTAACTAAAAACACAATCGGTGGGAAGAAGAGAATAGGCCGTCAAAAAAAAAGGTGGAAAGCGGAAGTTGAAAAAAATATATAGAAATAAAAAAAGTTAAGGGATGGAAAGAAAAAGTGAAGAACAGAAAATTATATAAGAAAATACTCAACCAAGCCGTGGGCCTGCTAGGCTCCCAGAGCTAAAATATATATAAGGCACCTAACTGTGTATTTACAACGTATTTGTTAGATCCTCCCTCCTTTTTAAAGGGTAGTTTTAGGGCGCAACTTTTCATTATTTTATTCCTAACTTTCTATTTTTATATATTTCGTCAAAAATTTACTAAGAGAATTAGTGGTGGGCAAACCGATAATTGTTACTTAGCGATATTGACCCTTAGGTATAACGTATCTAAGGTTAACTATTGCTAACTAGTAACCATCGATAGTTATACTTGCTTGCTACTTAGCGATAGTGACCCTTAGGTATAATGTATCTAAGGTTCACTATTGCTAACTAGCAACCATCGATTTGCCCACCGCTAAAGAGAATATTCTTTAGATTATTTGGCATAAGAAGGCTTTTTTGTTGCATTTCGATAAACCGAACCGTTTTCGAGTAATTGAGGTTTAAAAGTGAGCATACGTCCATTGCATTCTGTTACCATAAAATATTGAAAGTAATCCCCTCAAAGTGCCCATTAAAACAAATAAAACACTTTTTTTTAATTTGTGCCCACTGGCCACTTACGACTCAACTCATCAAGTTTTTCCACTGTTGCATTACGCTTAACCAATCCACGTGGTTGAAACATATTTTCATTAATACCTAGGAAACGGTTTATTTGCCCCCTTAAAAAAAAGAATGAAAATATAAACCCAATGTAAGCATTAGTAGTAATCCAGGGCTGATTCGACCAAGGAAAAAACTAAAGTTAAAAACTAAAATTATCCTTCCGGATAATTTCGACGACAATGTTTACAAACATGGCGCTATATGCAGTTCGTGACGTTCCGGATGGCTATTATTAAAACGTGCGTTCAGAAGCTCCGATACGTTTAAGAAGCTCTAAATCTAACTTTACGACACGTATGTTACTTCCGCGAGCACTTTCCCATTTAAGTGTCCGCTGTCGTAAATTCGTTTCGCCTTTTAGTGACGCCCAACTCCTACATATGATTCGTATTATATAAGTTCATTTCTAATCATCTGTCAGAGGATATATTTATTATATAAATAAATTCATTTTGATTTAGTACGCTAAGAAATCTACTGACGTCCTAAACACCTCTCTGAGAAGGAGCTATAATGATTGAATAAAATATATCTATGTATATTCAGTTCAATTGAACGTCATACCTAATTACATTATAATCGTTGTAGTACGTAATGTTATTAATATTAATTGGGAAAATAATATAATTAACTAAGGCAATTACCAAATAAAAAAATAAGCTTTTGCAAGTACTGATTGTAAATACCATGATTTTACATGACTGACAACACATGTAAAGAAAAAAAAAGTTAGTGTTAGATGTAAACGTCAAAATCTACGTCAATTCCCTTAATTTCATCATCATTATACCCATACTTTCATATGATTTATTTTGACTTGTATGATCAAATTATTTAATTATAATTCATTATTTAATAATAATTAGAGTAGAAATGACATTTTTCCCCTGTGACTTGAAAAGCGTGTGCACAAATATTAAAAGCAATTTCAATAATTAATGTTATTAAACGTAATTGCAAATTAGAATAAATAGCTGTTTTAATTAAGTAAAGCGCCGTTGAAACACTAATTCACAGCACGCACCATTCCAAATCCATCAAGCGAATTTCTGATTTCGGTCCAAACTAACACATTTAAAATTGTTCATAATAACAGCAGTAATTAAATAATGAAACCTTACTCTTCCGGGAGGATATCCTACATGGCGAATGAACACCTATCATATTTTATCTTCCTCATGCAACACGGAATTAAATTACTATCACGTCTTTATTATCTGAATATATTTCCATACTACACGGTTATTCTCCATGGGAAAATGTTTATGGCTAGGTTTATTTACGACTCAAAACTGACACTGACATGTACAGCGTTTCATATAAATTATAAATAAATAAATAAAAAATGAATTTCAAATCTAATAGCATTTTCGATTCACTGCTCTACAGGACACTCAGTATTCTCATCTTCTTTTAACGTTATGCAATAATAGAAGACGGATATACTCTGAGGGTGCTCTAGATCTGTGAATCGACAACGCTACTAGTTACTCTGTTGATAGCGATCGTAGAAAAATAGTAAAATATATAAAGAAATTAACGGTGATTCAAAATTGTGTCCCGATGCTTTTAGGGTAAATAGAGCGTCAAGAGATAAGGTCCCCTTTTTATACTTATATTTTTTCCAAATAATAAGGGAGTTATAAGCCCTGAAAGAGGGGTGAAAAATATTGCTTTTTGGCAATATCTTCTGGATCTTTTAAGTAATAAAACTATTATTATAAATTCAGGTACCTATAAGGCAACTAACTAACGCATTTACCTATAACTTATTTGTCAGAACCTCCCCCCTTTTTAAAGGGTAGTTTGAGAGAGTGACTTTAAGTATTTTATCCACTATCACATTATAATTGGACTTTTATCCACACTTATGAAGCATTCCACTAGTGGAATAAAGTAACTTTATTCCACTAGTGGATAATAATAACAAACAAGTACCATAGCAACCAGTAGGTATGACAAAGCCTATCACGTTTCGTTTTACGAATACGAATATTTTTTAATTAAATTTCGCTCATTCTGATTCCATAAATGTAGTGATTGTGAATAAAACGTGGTATTGCATGCGTGTTTTAGATGCATTTTATCCACTTAAGAAAATGCTATCTAAAACATTTATACAATAAATAACTATTTTCCTGTTTTATTTCCTATTTTATTTCATCAAAAATTTTTGAAGAAAATACTATTTAGCTTATTTGTCACAAATAAGATTCTCTTGTTGTATTTCGATAAACAGAACTGTTTTCGAGTAATTGAGGTTTAAAAGTTAGTATACATCTATTGCATTATGTTACTAAAGTCACCGCCTCAAACTAATTGTCTCTCGTCATGTATTGAATATTATAGTTTTGTTATTTCTCATTTCTTATATTTACTGCTTTATTATAATTAATTTATTCAAATTAGACAAGATGTGATGAATATAGGTACAAATCAAAGTTACCGAAATCTGTCACCATAAATAATTTTGTTTAAGAAAAATTGTATAAAAATTTGTATGAACATTTTGATGATAGAGACAGATGATAAGAAAGAATACGATTAAATGTGACACTAAAAAAAATCGCATTTTCATTTTATGAAATAAATCGACAAGGTTTGCAATAGTCGTATTAGTACTTTTAAAATGCTAAAATTCATGTCACGCAATGCAACCAATGACATTTCTCAAACGAAACCGGTTAGTTGCGTCTTTCATTATAAAAACTCAGTCATAAAAATTATTTTACTTTAATTATAATAATAACAGCACTTAATCATTCAAGGGATATTTACTAAAATCGTCACCATTAGAGGCGCCATGAATTGCAGCTTAAAATAATTCAAACTCTCAGGTCCAGTTTTACTCGTTTACGATCTATAAGAAAACCAATTAAACGAACTCCCACAAATCATCCTACTACTTTTTGCAGTTCATTAAACTGCAGCTTAATTATCGTTTTATTTCAGTTACTCGTCTCCGGACAGCCGACAACCAATTCAGGGTCGTCTCCGGTATCCGGAGGTAGTTCCTTAAGTCCAGGCGGTTCGGCCGGTGGTCCGGGCGCATTGTCTCCTGGTGGGACGTCGTCGTCGGGACCAACGCAATGTTGTGAATCCGGAAGACCCCTTGTAACCGACCCCGTGACAGGACAAAGCGTTTGTTCCTGTCAGTATGATTCCGCGCGTCTTGCAGCCCTTCAATATCCGAGAAGTGTCGGAGTATACGGAACGCCTTATCCCTCAACAGACCAAAACCCTTACCCTAGTATAGGAGTTGAAAGCTCGGCCTTCTACTCACCCTTGGTAAGTGTCATATTTCATAGCGTGTTTGACTTTTCTTGTAAAATAATCAATTTATTACTATCGGATTAAAAAGATTTGACCCCTTGGTTTGTACGTACATAAATTCAGATTTAAAGCAGATAAGCAACTAAGACTGTTTGACACGATATTTTATCCTACAATTTTGATCTTGTGGAATTTAACCATGCACGTCTTCTTTTATTTAGTTATAAGACAAAGCCCTATTTTAAAACGAATAACCTATTTACGGAGCACTCCAATTTGCCGAATTTTTTCTAATTAGCCAATGTAATTTTTGAAATGACTACGATGCGATGGATCGGCTTTTGCCTTTGATCAGTTCCTATGTAGTGCACGACAAATTATTAATTAACACATCGAGGTCTTATCTGACGTGTTTGGTGTAAAATTCTCGAAGCAAAACAAATTGTGTCTTGTAAAGTTCGTAATCAACTCCTGATCTAACCATCTTGATCAAAATGAGAGCTGCATTAGTATAAAATTAAATTTTGAAGTGCATTGAAAACTTATTGATAAAGATCTCCGCCTTTATATATTTACATGGTTCATTCATGATTTGTAGAGATCGGAATTTTATATTTTGTTCGATTAATAATTGCGAATGAGATGGCAACGCTACAGTGCGAAGTTAACGTACAGTCAGGATTAAAAGCATGTCTTCTCAATAAAATGTAAATGCGTGGTCTTATCCATTTTGATCACAATGACTAGAAAGCGACCAAGCAAACATGATGCGTGCGAATTCGATGCGTGCCTGTCCGTCTATAGTCGCTGTAACGCTCACAAGTGATTGGGCTGCATTTGAACTTTTTATTGGAAATATATTACATTTTGTTATGATTTTAAAGTGATATTTCGTGTTGATCTAATTCTGTTGACCTATTTCATGAGTCATGAAAAAAAGGGCTACTTTATGAACTTTTCATTGAATATCTGATGTACCTAATTGTTCTGCCTCCGACTGCACAATTCTTTCCTATTTGCATACCTTTTTTCCGTCACTTTCGGATTGTTCATGAGTAAGTTAATAAATTACTCCTTGCATCTTATAAAGGATTATTGATATTTAAGATCCTTAAGTCTTCCATTGAAACTCAGAAGCTTATTCTACTAAAAAAATTAGAAAATATTAATATTTATATTGTATAATTAGCTGGCGTATACATATTTTGTGACCTACTTATTACCACAGATTTGTAAAAATATTCTAAAAATGCCTAGATAGAAAATATAATTATTATAACTTTCGATTTTAAGCTTACGTTTGTACCGTTTGAGTATTGATTGTTACGTAAATAACCAGAGGATTGACTAATGCCTTTTTCTTATTTTCCTCTGCTTATCCAAGAATAATTTCTATCTTTTCTTATGTTTAACTCTGACAGGAATCTATTAAAAACGTAAACATTTTTCTGAAATATTAAGAAAAATGATAGCAATCTAACTGGTTAATGTAAACGAGTTTCCTACGAAACGTTTACCTCTAAGTCGCTGGTTATATAAGCAAAATAGATTGTAAATTAACAATTTATCATGAACAACAAACCAATCCCACTCGTACGCTTTATCTATAAATAAGTAATTATCAAATATCACAGAACTATATCCACAAACATAATTACAGGCCGACAAGTGCAAATTATAAAATGAACGAGCGCCGGTGAAATGTAATTTACCATAATTCATAATTGATGTCAGCTCGAGGCGCACTCCTCTGCGAAGCCAATAATTAAACCTCTTAGTAGCTGCAGATGCACAAGTCCGATCGGACTTCACCATATATCATAGCCCTAATCGTACTTGTATCTAAACTCAAAGAATCAATACCAATAGCAATTTGTTGCTTGGCTCAACTTCAATTACAACTGTGCCTACCTACTTTTCTAGTCGAGAGGTTTAATCTTATGCCTTGCATTGTTTAGCATATGAAATATTGTTCTACCTACTATTTAATCAATTGAAGCACAGCGTAGATTACCATTTTAAATGGATCGCTGCTTTACTTTTGGAAATAGTGAACTGGCTGGTTAGCTTCTACATATTTATTTATACACGGCCAGAGCAAACAAATAAAAATATATAAATTTTAATGAACGGTATATACATAGTTAATTGACTGCGTGGGGTTTATCTGTGAGCCAAGAAAAAAAATTGAAAAAATCTGAATTTTAATCAAACTCATTTGTTTAGATCAGTTCTTAATTATTTTTAATCTATGCATAAGTATTAATGTTATGACGTTATCACTAAAATTGAGCAAGAAAATTAATTAATCGATCATGTGTTTCAAAATAATCGATTAAATACCCAAAATCGATGAATAAAATCGAATGTATTAATCGATTTTTTTAATTAGCTCATTTGTCTATATATTTCATATATGTATCATGATTGAAAAAATAATAGATATTTCGTGCTACAGTTTATTTAGTTAAAGTAGAAAGCAGAGCGTCAATTAATTCTAAATAAAAAAATAAGACTTTCAAAGGAGAATTTCTAAATTGTAAGTGAAAATTCAAAATTTAGAAAAATATTCATCATTATAAACTATTTTTAATAGAACAAATTACATATTTGTGTTGGTGATACAAGAAACTAATTGAACACAGTTGACTAATCGACAGAATGCTATTAATCTACCAAAATCAATTGATCTGAAATATCGTATTTGATTAATTAATCAATTTTTCATCACAGTTCATGTAGCTGGTTTGTTGCAAGAAAACAATTCAGTTTAAGAAAGAAGGTCAAGTGACCTACACACCATCTACTACGGCAAAAAGAACCTAGGATAAAGGCGACCGGGTTTTTGGTTAAATTATTTTTGAATTATTGCAGAACACGAGAAATTAGTTCAATGAAAAACTACGAGAAAACATTACAGTACCTTGCAGAAAATAATTCACTTTACTTATAAAACGAATGCTGAAGACTTTCTATTCTTTCATCTTATCATCATTTTTAACTTTTTTTAACTTCTCCGCAATTTTTTGGTGTATCTATTTTGCAATATCTTTATCCTTTCGTCCTAGTGATTTTTCTCTATTATGTTTTGTCTGGGTTTCATTTTTAGTGCGCCTTTAATACTATAGAATTTTTCATAAGAAAAGAGCTCTGCGTCATAAATAAAATGCATCTGGTGTTCCATAATCAGACATAAAAAGCATTACTCCAACCGTCTTTCTTATTCCCCGTTGACAAGGAAATAATATCATAATATCATACAATTGAAAGGTTAAATATAATTAATCCAAAATGTGCTAGTAATAGAAAAAAGAATGCTTTGATAAAAAGAAAAAAAAACTTTTATGGCCAAATTGTTTTTCAGTTATTGTAGAACATCTGCATTAGTGTTAATCAACAATATTAATAATTCACAATAATAGCAACAAAATGATCCGTTAAGAAAAGTTAATATATTACTGTGATTCAACTCCCAAGAGAAGAAGAAGTGATGGTACGAGAAAAAGGTAAGCTCAAACGGCGTAAATTATAATCGAATTATTATAGAACACTTACGTTAATATTATTCGAAAAATTAGCATCCGGTTAATTAAAGTGTAATTTAAAATCAAAGTGGGCAGGCTTGAAACAATGTGTTACACATGTAATAATTACATGACGTGGCGGCGATTTTACGGCTGCCTTTGATTCTTTTGTTCCACTTTTATAGTTTCCAAAGGATTACGATCGACGGTGGCGGTGGTGGCGATTCGTGGAAGCCGCGGTGAATATTTTATTCGCAATCCGGTGCCACATTACCGGCATAATATGGTGTAAATAATAGCGTAATCACGTTGGTCTCGAGTTTGGAATGGGTGGCCGCGTGGTAATTATCTCCTGGCCGCTGATTGCCACTTTGCTGATTACCACCGCCATGATAATGTGCTGATCTCAACGATAATGAAACAAAGGAAGGGGTTTATTGTGCATCTCTGCGTAGCTGCAGGTTGGAGCTCCATGGCGTTCAATTTGGTGAATTTTGCTATATCGTGTCGTTCCTGCAGTTTGGTCGATAAGTGCAGTTCAAATGTGGTTATAAATTAAACCAATTTTTATTGCTTTATATACAAGGCTTGTAGGTATGGCTTTAGTTATTTAAAAATTGTTTTTTTTGAGGTTTTAAAGCTACCATTAATAATAACCACCGTAACACAATAAATTATTATTAGTGAAAAAGAAAATTATATATTCTATATTATTTCCATATTTTTTCTTTCAGTTTATAAAATTATAAATAATGATCAGTAGGTTTGTCGATTTTTTTTCAGTAATAAACTAATGAAACTTTCATTTTTGTTTGAAACTAAAGATTTATTACTCGGCCAAAAACGAATTTCGTTTCACGCATTTTAAGCAGTAAGACGTTAACGAAAGGCTCGCATAAAAAAATTAAAACGCCGTTAAAACTAATTTACACACTTTATTAAATTTCGTATCTCGAAGACTCGTTATGTCGGCCGATGCGGATAGCCGGAAAGGCCTCTTCTTTTTATTTCACACAATGTAACCCGATATTTTCTGTGTACTTATATTTTAGGTAGACTAGTAAAAGTTTTACGGCCGTGAAATGCCTGAGTTCAAAGCAATGAGTGCGTTAAATTTTAAGTGGCGAAAGACGGGAATGTGGATAAATAAATTTTAATTTTTTTAGGCGGTTTCCCGTCGTATTCAATTTTAAATTTCATCCAGCCCTCGAGAAAAGAAAGGAATTTCTTTCATATTACATTCATTTAGTTAGATTTGAAAGCAATAACTTTATCGAACAAATATGAATTGTAAAAATCGTAACATAAAAATATTACTATCGATAAACATTTGTGCTTCCGAATTATCAAATCTAAATTACTCACACAAAAACAAGAAAACATTTACCAGACAAAAAATTAAACTATCGCAGGTATGTTTTAATTTGTACGTCATAATAACAAAAACATGCATCACGTTTTGACATAAACTAAAATTGTTTATGAAGATTTAAAAAAAATTGACAACATTGACATATTTAGGTGATTTTGTTATTATTTTAAAGGGGCATCCAAACACTCGCACACATTTATAAGCGTGCACGTGAAGCAATAAATCTAGCAATGGACCTTTTTCAAACTCTTGTACGAAGCCATATTAGCCGCGTTACATTTTAAAAGATGTGTGTACGATCGAATTTAAGAGATTTTATTAGGAGTATTTGGCAATCGTACCGCTTACAATCGAATCCAGGAGTACTTGGCACGACAGTTTTGAATAGTACCGTTTTTTTTTCGAGCAGCGCTGCGGAAATGGCAGCATAAACGCTCGCGAAAGTGTACGAACGTCTGGTTGCCCCTTCGGTGTGTTTTTTTCGAAAATTTATTTGAACGTAATTCTTTCATATTTAATACTAATAATATTAAGTCACTGCCGGAATCAATCCTTTAATAAAAATTATCTTTAAATTAATTGCTAAATTAAATGATTTTAGTAACCTAGCGTGCTAAGAATAAAAGCAGAAAATAATCGGTGCTACTTACTATGAAATTTAGATTAACTGAAAAATAAATAATTGCACTGTTTTAGGTTATTTTACAGCCAAGCTAAGACATGCCGCCCAAATTTCATAGCAAGACTTGATAAAAAATTAAAAAATCCGTCAACATATGCACTCTACCTGCATGTTTCTAATTGTTCTTCCCGAAACTTGCAAACAAAAACAAAGTGCTCCTTTAATTACGCCAAGTTGTAACAATAT
This sequence comes from Dorcus parallelipipedus, assembly GCA_958336345.1. Lineage (NCBI taxonomy): Eukaryota > Metazoa > Arthropoda > Insecta > Coleoptera > Lucanidae > Dorcus > Dorcus parallelipipedus. Next base: position 34,120,964 of record OY284475.1, read on the forward strand.
CCCTAATATTAACTAATATTCCTAATTTTCATAGAAAAACATTTATACCGAAACAAGTAAATCCTTTAATAATTACTTCGTCACAAACAAATAGGGTCAAATTAGAGATTAGCATGTTTTTCAAATATATTTTGAGAATAGAACGCACTTTCCAATAGGTAGATTTCAGATTCCCAGGTAGACCACACACTACAGTAGCACCAAATAATCTATATGAGACGTTTATCTCTTATCTTTATTTTAATCACAAAAGGAATTAATAATAAATACAGTTACATAATTATTAAATGAAATGATTATCATACATGGTGGCATGATACTGTGACGTTGAGTCATAGATAAATAAATAATAGTTCATAGATAAATAACCGCAAATATCATCATTATCAAAATTTATTTAGTTTTTAGTTTTTGTTCTTCTCTTCTTCTTCGGAAGAACACTTGATTTGCTTTGAGATATTTTAGACATAATCTTGAAAAAATTCCTCATTTTAGTAGGAGTATTTGTTTTCATGTATCAGTGAAGTGTACTTTTGAAATGATGTAGAGCACCTCTCGATTGTTTAAATCAGTAATGCATTTTATCTGAATACACAATGGCATTGATTCCGCACTTATCGAATCAGCTGTATTTGTGCATTTTTTATGCAATCGTCTACATTTACCTTTCCAGGTATATTTGGTTTGATGTCTCTTGTTATACACAACTCGTTAAACTCTCACAGCAGATTCAGCCAAACGAAAATGATAACTGTATAATTTATATAAAACATCATGATTCTGAAAACAATTTCATCTGAAAGCAGGTTCATAACTTTTTTAAAAACGTTAAATTACTACTGTCTACTTTTAGAAGTGCAATGGTGGAATGGTCCATAGATTTCTGGAATGTAAAAAATCAGGAAAGTCCCTAAATGTAAGGAAGGAAAATAAGTTTATCGGAGAGACCAAAGTGACAGGATTTGGATTATATTTTGTTTTTAATTTCAGAACTAAAAGTTTTAAAGCACCGATCTGTGTCAAAAGAAATACTTTGTTCTCGGTAAGTTACTCCATATTGAGATTAGTAACCAAATAATTAATTAATTAATTAATTAATTAATAATTAATTTAGGATTACTAGTATCCTTTGACATATCCTAAATTACTTAATAACTTTTGACTTATCCTAAATTAATTATTATTAAATACTTTGTTTCCTAAAGTGTTGTTTTATATAAAAACACAAAGAGGACAGATTTAGAATATGAGGAAAGTTTCATTAAAGAACATAAAAAATAAACCAAGAACAAAATACTTTCTTAGTGAGGATATCCTAATAAATATTAACAATCATGATAAATATGTATATTTGGGAATAAAAATACATAACAGTAGAGGCAGAGATGAAAAAAAAAAAAGAATCGTCCCCATCAATTGTTATCTTATAGTCAAAAAGCAAGAAAAAACGATCTTCTTAATACCAGCAACAAGTACATTGTGTCATGAACATGAACGCATGATGAATAAAAGAATATGGAAGATCATCAATGCAGAAAATACTAGTGGAAAAAGTCAAAGAAAATTAGTTTTATTGGTAAGGTCATGCACAATAAATTGGAAACCATCGAACTTTAACCAAATTATGGAATGGATGTTAATAGAGAGAAGGGAGAGATTTGGTTGGTGAAATGCAAAAAGGTATGATAGGACAAAAATGTGGAAACTAAAATAAGTTCCGTCCAGACTGAAATATGGAGGACCTAGGGCAGAATACCAGAAGATCGCGATGCCTGTCACTTTATCATCCAACCTGTGGTAAAGGCTTTCAAATAAAAAAACTTCTCTAGCATGCCATGGAAAAATATAAGGTCGAAAACGTATGTCTGCGCATGTGGTACAAGTAATAGGGAAATATAACTTTACTTTTGAAGAAAGAAGACTCCTCAGATATTTCATATGTTGTATTTATAAAAGATGTGAAAATGTTCATTACGAAAATAGGATATAAACAAAAACGATTTCTGCTTTAACATGAGAACCATTTCACAAGACAGTACAACAGAAATTACATTTTAACAACGCCAAAATATATCTGTCAGTTGACAACGCAAACGTGTTATGAGCTAAGACATGCCTTTCTCGGTCTTTGTCATTTTATGACATACTGCCAGAAGTTTTTTAATTGAAAACCCGTTATTTTCCTTATAAGTTCGAAAAACTATTTTAAGTTGCAATTTTTACTTAATTACTTAGAAAAAAGCAGTGCACTTCCAAAAAAGACAGAAAGAGCTAAAGATATAACTACTTCTTTAAAACAGGTATACTTAAATATTATTTATATGTTTCAATAACAACAAAGAATCAGATTTTAAGAATAGATTTAGAACAACTCAACTTTAAATAGTTTGCTTCAAAATTCTTCTGTAGTTTTGCATGAAACACATTATATGGGTGTGATTCTGACAAGTACAAGTGGAATTCGTTTATTTTTGAAAATGACCTTGTAAAAATAAGGATCCCTCACACCAAAGCGGTACGGCGGGAGCGGGAGCGGGAGCGAACGCAATGCGGGATTCAATTCTGTGGCGGAATATCTAAGCGGGATATCGCTTTCATGTAAACGCTTAGATATCCCGCCACAGAACTCAATCCCGCGTTGCGTTCGCTCCCGCTCCCGCTCCCGCCGTACCGCTTTGGTGTGAGGGATCCTTTAATGTGGTTCTATACAAGATGATTGAGCAAAAGAAGTTTAAAGGAAACTGTTATAAAATCAGATGAATTAAATTTTTTCGTTATCTTTTATTTTATAAGAATCTAATGTTGTGTTTATGTGTATAAAAGATTTGGCACTGCTAAAGCGAGAAACACAAAAAGTTGTAATGTTCGGTATATAAAACAAATAACACAGAAACACTTTTATGCGCCATATGAACGACCGTCGAGTTACTTTAGCTTCATATATAACTGTGCGCCTCGGCATCACGTCGACAAGAACTGTGCAAAAAGAGCATAATATCATATAAAGTTTCTTACAGTATGTTATACATACAGTGTCGAGTGTTGTAGCCATATATACCCATGTCGCGGCGAGTGAAATAATGTATGAAGTAACTAATTATATCCGTTGTAAAAGGCATCAGAGTCAGATTGAAAAACTGCAGCTGGACCTCGGCATGCGGTTTAGGCCTCGAAGACTTGCACTAGGCGACCAACCGGAATGTAGAAATTGGATTTTTATTGTCACGCCGCCTTTCATAACAATACGTTCTTCGTATTCTTCGGGAAAGTGTCTGCAGCTCGTCAAGGGTTTTTTGCGGCTTCTCTCGCCGTTCAACCGTCTCGTCGATTTATACCGGAATAAATTTACCTAATAGACACCGCCGCGACACTTGAGGATGATACATTTGTTTGTTTTCAATGCCCCGAGTTCTCACGAGATTTAGTGATATATGTGCACCTTTTTATTTTACACTTTTTTTGCTTAATTAATTCGAGACCTTCTGGCGAATTACACTGATGTATTTCACTTTTAAAAATGTACCTCGTGTACCGTTTCAGGTACTTTTAACTCATACATGTGCAATTCATTCGACATTATTGTTAGTAAGAAAAAAAAAATTAATTGATAAAAACTAGTTAAATTTATGTAAAAAAATTCATAATTTTTGAACCAGATTTTAATAGTCTTATGATCTGTTTTGATGGTTTTAGTGCAAGTTTCTCAAAACATTCTCATATTGTAAACCATTTTATCAAAATAAAATGAAGCTGTGAAAGTGATTCTGAATTTCCTACAAAATGATTTGTAAGCAAAAAAAATATTCTTTTGAGCAGGTCTTCGAAATGAAATCGATACTCCGAACAGTTTATTTAAGTTTCAACGATGATATTTAATGTTTTTAATGTTTTACGTATAATTTTCGCTGAATTTTATAAAAATATACACGTTGAAAATCAGATGATAAACATACAACTGCGAAAATAGAACTGTGCTAGGTCCGAGAACAAATTCTGTCACACGTTCTCAGTGTGTACGTCCTACTCATTAGTTTAGAAACTTTTTAAGCCATCGAAAGCTCGCACGGACATTAACATAAATATGTGGCGACGAAACACCTCTTGTAGCAAACCTGAAGTCCGAGGTGAATGTGGCGGGTATCGATTATTCCGCACACGATTTTCTCCACGGCGACGTTGGTTTCTTCTCGGAACGTCGTATTTCGTGCGTTGCAGGAGAAAACTCCGAGGCGTTCACATAAAGTCTCTTCGATTTCCCTATAAGTACGGTGAAACAAGGACTACAAATTGCCGCTTCGCCTAGGCGATAAACGTAAATAATTCAAGCAGACGTATTTCAGGATTGTCTAATAGATAGCAGGAATGTTTACGTATGAACAGTAGAAACGAAACGATTCATTATTGTTAAATAGAAGAAAATAAATGTGAATCACTAAAAAAAGAAATATATTAAAGGCTTTTAATTTAAAAATATATATATATATATATATAACACTAAATCAAATTAATTAAAATATTTTCTAAAATTGCTTATAAACTGGAAACACGTTATTATATGACAATATTGAAGAGATTAATATCAGTAAATAAAAATTCAAGGAATTTCAGTGAGCAATGAGCAATTTATGGACTGTCAATATAAAATTTGATTTATAGTAAAAGCAAGATGTAATAAGGTCAAATTATTTTACGTCAATTTATATTATATTAAGTATTCCTGATTAACTAATATAAAAAAAATGGTTGTATAAAATAGATAAATAGATATGTGTGTAAAATAATTTAAGTTTAAGAATTATAAATTCACAAGTATCACAACAATAAGTCAAAATTCAGGAGAAATAGTCACTGTACACTAGACAGCATGTCTTAGCTTAAGTGAAAAGTACGTCATTGGGCTCCTTGAAGCTGTTTTACAGTAAAGCTGTTCTCCAAATTCCATGGCAATAGTTGATAAAAATTTAAAAAATCGCACGATATAATACAGTGATGAAATTCCTCATCGTGTTGTCTGTTTGTACTTCTTTCTTCTTTAAAGCATGAGACAAAAAAACAATGTAGTATCAAACTTGACCTGGAAATTATGCAAAGTTACAAAATAAATTATAATCGTCTATTTTTTTGCTGTAAAAATAATCAGGAAAGAGTTTCGGTCATTGAATTTCTGATTTTATTGTTAGATATTCTACTGGAAATGAATATAATTTTAAATTTAACTTTTACTGATTATTTTGTTGTTTTGTGTAATATATTTCATTCAAAATCTACTTGGAGAATCTTAATTTATTTAAAGAAAAAAAAGAATCGGTTTACATATAATAAGGCAGCGTTGCATAAAACATTTAAGCCAGATTTAAATTTAAGCCTTGGTTAGAACGTGACACACATATGCTATACGTCATACTGTGTGTCACATTCTAACTTAGGCTTAAATTTAATCCTGGCTTAAAGGTTATTAAACTAGATTTTTCTGATGAAAATTTGTATTACAATTTTATAATTTGCATAACATATTTTTACAAATGAAATCAAAATATCACATTTTAGAAAAAGGGACTGTTGAAATGTGGATTTGATTTTTTTGTTACTGATACGTTCGCTCGATATGAACTTCTAAATCTTCTCTTAATATTTCATTTCTAATTCTGTCTCTTATCGCAACTCCCTTTGCTGCTCGTAGGTATTTCAGTTCCGTTGTTTGTTAAGATCTAGGTCTCGCTTCCGAAGGTTAAAATTAGTTTAAAGATGGTCTTAAACATCGTAAGATTAGAAAATTTTTGTACAAATCGGTTTTGATTGCAGCGGATTCCCCGAGCAGGCTCTGTACAGCTGTTTCAGGCCTAGTTGGGCCTTCGTCAGCAGAACCGTAGCCCGAGAACTCCACTGCAAACCAAACCGATATGTCCTAGGGTTATTCGCCAATGCGATGTGAAAGTAATGGACATTTAACTAGCGACATCTTTCGATCGCTTGTTGACCTGATATTGCAGTAGGATTGATAAATTGAAGCCAGTCCGCTACATAATAAGTCATCCCAATGCAAGGCATGTCCATTTGTAAGATTAGTTTCCTTTGATATTTTTTTTTACGTATGAAAGTATTATTTAGAGCGTTGTATCATTTAGCTGCACTTTCTAATCTGTCGTTTAGTTCTGCATCCATTCTGCCATTGTTCTAACTGTTCGTCATTTATTTTTATGTTTACATTTATAATGACCTTTCCTGTTACCCTTGCATTCTTCCAAATCTCTAAATTATATTTTGTATCTTTCTCAATTATTGCAAATGTTACTAGATTGTCGGCAAAACATATTCTGAAATTTTCACCATTTGCCTATTTCTATGTATATCCCACCTCCAGCTTCCTAACATTTTTTTATTTCTTTTAATATATCATCCACTACTATAGTGAATAGGATTGGGCTCATGCCGCACAGTGGTTTAGGTTCTATAGAGATGCGGAAAAAACTAATTATTTTTGAAATTATCATTGTCCGTTATCATTTTTAATTTATTTTACTTTTTTTGATGCATTATGTCTTTAAATGAATAAAATAAAATGAATGAAAATTAAGCCGAATTAAAAAAAAAATAATTATTAAAAATCAAAATTTAAAACGAAATAGAAACTTATACACATTTTTAACACCATAACAACTTAGAAACTAAGGCACTGGATGAACAACAAAGGTTTCACATCAACGGATCGACAGTTGAAGCGATGTTTACAGTATAGTAGGTTAGCCTTTAGGGTCATATAACGGGCAAGGTGGCAAGTAGGGGCAGCTGGAAATAGTGTGACCACTTAGGTAGTGTCTTATTAAAGATAAAAAAAATTGCTGCCAATCGGCGCAGCTTGGCGCAGAAAAGATATTTCTTAAAAATTGAAAATGTCCGGCGCCGCCATGGTATGTGCATTTATGTGTATTATAACTATAATAAAAGCGTAACGATCATAATTTTTGTATTCCTTTAATCATTATTAATGCTATATAACATATCTTCAGAAATCTAAGCGTTAATGTTTGAAAGAAGGGAAGAAAATCTGCTTGCATTCATATTATAATGTTAGGTGTTTTCAGCAAGTTAGTTTAGCTTATGTTCATGTTATCAAAAGGAACATTTCTACTCAATGGAAAGTATTAATTGTACTGAATTATGATCGTGTGGACTTGTAAGAGTCATATTTAACAATAATTTATCTAAAGTTAAACAGACGGGAAAATAGACTTTTTTCCGCCGATTGACCACTGTGTGCCGCCCCCATCTATTTTATAAATTCTTCTTAATGTGCATGGTTTCTTGTGTTCTTAGTTACACTTTGTATGCTATTATGGAGTTTATGTTTACACCTTTTCTTGTCAAACTATTCCAATACAATTTGTCTGGGGATACTGTTCTACATGTATCTAAGAAAGCAGCGAAGATATAATTATTCCTTTTTTTTCCCCAATAAGTTGTTTTACTGTGCAGATGTGATACTGCACGTCTCTTCTTTCACTCTGAGGTTCTTTTAATTGTATAACTACTGTTAATTTCAGTATTTTCTCTAATATTCGCTCGTATACTTTTAACATTATGCTCAATATTCCAGGGTACTTGGTGCACTCCTTGTTGTCTCCTCTTTTATGTATATATACTCTCAGTTACCATTGTATAGGCACTTTTCCTTTTCTAAATGCTTTGCTGTACATATTCGTTAGCGCTTCTATAGCCCTCCTCCCTAAGCATTTCAACATATCTGGCTACAGTACCTATTTTTAAAACATTTATTACCTCTGAAACCTCCTCGTCCTTTATTTGTTCTTCTTTTATTGGTTTTCTATATTCACTAACTCTTCTGCTTCTTCTTGTACTAAAATTATTTGTTTGGGATTTCAAATGTTATACAAATTAGAAATAAAAGAGAAAATTGGAATTTTCACACAGTATAGATTTTTAGTATTTTTTTTTAATTTCTAATTTTAAGCTTCAACTTCAATGTGAGAAGAAAATTTGGTAGAAAATCTTTATTTATTGTTATACAAAGATGTCAGTGTGTTTGATTAAATTTGAACACGCATCAGCTCACTTTCTTACAAATTTGTAGAGATACTACTAGCATGCCAAAGGTGTTTTTGTATACATAAGATAAACAAATTGTAACGAATTTTTGAATTGAGATTACCATAAATTAAGACATTTGTAATTCTTGGTAAAATATGTTGTTTCAAAACTCATTACTTATAAAGCACTTTCTTATCCATTGAAAGTTATCACAAAATTTGTGATTATAATTAATGAGACAATTTAAAATTAATTTAAATCTTGATGCTTTTTATAATTAAATTTGTGTTGAAGAGATTGAAAAAATTGGTATAAAAATAGGCACAATAATATATGCAAAAATCAGAGCCGATGTTGACTCGTCCGATTAGATATAACCACCGAGTTTCATATTATTACACTTTGAAAAGCCATTCCTGTGTGCTTTTCCGACTTGTTTGACTTACCAAACGATGAAGTTTACTGAATAGTTCAGCTGGGCCCGCAATCGCACCGCGCTCCGATAATATTTTTTTATCTGTCGGCCGAGCCATCGGCCGTGATTGTGCCTTTTGTCGGCATCTAATGGCGACATAACAACGATTATCGGTGACAAATTGTGTACCGAGGTGACGATAACACGTCGATAATTCAAAATCGTTCACAAATAGATTGTTGTTGGCTTGTTCAAAATGGCCGACTCCCAAAAACGATTACGCGTTTAAACACGTAATATTATTTCCGTGAGGTCTTACTAAGGTCGGAAACTGAAAAGAAAAAGAAGGGCCTGTTGAAACAAATTCCAACAAGTTGCTTTAAAGTAAGCAAACAGAGAGAGTTTTAAGTGTTACGGCCAAAATGCTTTCAATTTACTGGTATCCAATTGACTGGTGTTTACTGTCGGATAATACCAGTAATTTAGTGAGCAGTGGTTGGAAATGAGGTTTTTTATAGGCACTCTAACGGCGTTAAGCGAGAAACCCCTCTATCCATCTTCTCGGTTCCCCCGGGCTTCCCTGTTAACGTCTTCCCCTCCAGAAAAGATTTACGCACGCAGAATAAATATAGAGCGGCTTTAGTTTCCGGACTCAGAGCCCCACACTTAATATAAAGTGGATTTTGAAATCATATTTATCAAAACTGCTGTCTGAGAGACTAACACCTGCTTCTAACTATTCGCGAGGTGTTAATTAAGATTCTAACACTAACACATACTTGATTTATACTGTATGTACTGGCGCTGCAAGTTCTTAAGAGTGACTTAAAGAGTTCCTAATGAGATCAGTGCTACTACAATGTACTTATTACATTTTCTATGTATAATTATAATAAATTAAGCAATAATATGATTGAATCTAAATATTTTAGTTTAAATATTATTTCATACTTGCTTACACACATATACACACATAAAAATTTTTGGGATAAAATGTTCTCCTCCTAATCGGTGTTAAAAAATACGGATAGAGTTTTACTTGAAAAGTTGTAAAGCTCATCTCATTTAGTGATATTAAAATCTTTTCCTGATTAAAATGCGTCTAAAAATAGGTGTTAAAAAATTATATATATATATAATACATATATAGAAATAACTACCGCAAGGATTAAAATGCTACTTTTATAGACCACGTTAACACTTTCTAAAGTTAAACGTCCTAACTCCGCTTATTTTAACACCAAAAACGGATGGACGCGAGGAAACACCAGACGCGAGACGCGAGGGAACTCCAGATTTTTATCTGTGTACCATGTATAGTTGCGGTACGTTGATGGGTAAGTGCAAAAAAAGAGAAAAAGAAACATTGGAAGGATAATCTTGTGGTGCAGTCGCAAGCTTATTTGCTATGACAAAAGGATAACCATAGTATTTTGTTTGCGTAAAGTTTTAAGTGTTTCAAATCAATCCTGACCGGATTCTACTCAGGAACAGAACTTGAAAGAAGGTCCCATAAAAAATTCTCATTCAAAATGGTAGCTTCCAGAGATGCTTAATAAATTTGTGTGATCCTTTTCATTCAAGTAATATCACACGACTCCGTTCGCATTGAAAAACTTTGGAAAAAATGCCTACGTTATTGCTATATCTATTCACCTCCGAGGTTGAATACAGAATATTTTATGCGGGTGGATCCTAACCCCCTCCCTATATAGTAAAATTATTTACTTTTTTGTTTAATACTTATAGCTATAGGTACTTAAGCACATAATTCATATACAGGGTGATTCGATGTAGTTCCTAAGCTTTAGTTGTCTTAATTAACATTTGATTTAGTAAAATCTAAATACTGAAACATACTGAAATTCACCGATTTTCATTTATTTGTTAGGTTATTAATTTATTATTTGTATAATTTTTTTAAGTAAAACAATTTTTATATTAAGGTAATTATTTGCGGTAAAAAATCCTGCTGCATGTTGCCATTATTTTACGTAACACTCTATATGTATCAAAATAATTTTAGGTATATATTATGTTAATTTTTTAATCAAATTATATAATTAAAAAAAGTTTATAGAATTCCAAGTGAAAAATAAACAAAAAAAAGCCTATTTAAATAAAGTTTCCGTCTTCCTAATCTTCATAGGAAATATTAATAAAAAAACACTTAATTTGAAGAAAATGGTCGATATACAGGCTGATTGTTAAATAACCCGACAAAATTAATCCACTGAAGGAAACGATATCTGAGTGTATGGGGAAAAAAAACTAATTAATTAAAAATTATTCCCAAAACCACGATACTTCCCTAATTAAGAAAGAGAAGCAAATGAATCAAATAAATAAATAAAATTGTGTGACAATTCACATAAAGCAACCAATTTGCTGTTTAGTAAGTTATCTCATACAAAGTGGCAAAATTACTCTATTAGAGCGAAATTTAAAAATTGGTTGCATATTGGTCTTGATTGCAATGAAATCCTCGAGCATTCTCTGGTCAGCTATTTCGTCTCTATTTGGATCTCTTCAGAGTAGTTCGAGAACTGCAATATCACCTTTTGTAAGTCGTTCCTCGTTTCACCTTAAGCATTATTTTTTCGATTTTGAATGATATAAGTGATTTTAATTAACTTCATAATTTATTCGAACGAGTGTCGTATTACTTTTTTATCAGCTGGTTAACAACGTAACGGCATTCTATCTATTACGGGTCACAGTCAAATTTTGCAGCTTTTTATAATTCTGTGATGTCTTAAAGCATTTATTGCTGTGAATTAGGCGTTTTAGCCCACACACACTGGCGTAACATACTTTTTGGGTAAAGCTTTAGTTAATTATAAATTGTTCCATAGACTTTTTCCCGTAATCTGTCACATCTTACGCATTTTTTTCTTTTGAAGGAATAATTCTCAGTCACCCTGTGCAAATAATTATGCAGATTCGGTAAATGTTCAACTGGACATCCTGTTATAATGCGTGCGACAGGGAACGCACTAGAAAAATAAAGAGAGAAATTTGACTAATCACGCCCACTTGTTTTCGATGCCGGTCACCGACCGCCGCGGCCTGCCCAGCCGAGCCGTTGCAATTAGTTCCCCACGAACCGGATCGAAGCAAATTTGCTATGTCTAGTACACAAATTTCCGAATCTGTATGTATATTATTTCTAATTTTAATTTATGTTATTTATAAATTGTAATGGCAATACATGAAATGTATTCAACATAATATCTGAAATTGTTCTAACGGAGCAAATGCTACGATGCCTCTTCTTAAACGAGTATAATAACACTCTATTTAGAAAGTGTCCGGAAAACAGAAAAAATTATTAATTGTATACCGAATGTATAATTTTAATAATTTGGTGGTTGATCATTTTTTTTCTGTGTCTTCAGGAGTATTTTTATGCAGTGTATGTCAAGTCTTGAAGGTAGTGACTTTAGAGATACCATCGAGTCATGGATTTTAACGTTCCATAAAAAGCCGGCGACATTTTCAGTTTGCTCAGTCGTCGTACTCACGGTGTGTACTCACTGCTCCTATAATGAATCCATAAAACAACGGGGGAATTTTATATTTTTCTGTTAACAACCATTTATTTTATTAGTATATTCGAGTTTAACATGTTTACGTTTAATATTATGGTTTTAAGCACTATAAACGTGGGCAATTAAATGGATGCGCTCGATTATAAAATTTATACGCCGTTTTAACGTTGCTCTCCCGGCTTTAGATAAGTTGAAAACTCCGAGTTGAATTCTCTCTCAACTGGCAGACATCGATCCTGCGGCCGTGAGAATCGCAGCGAGCGGTGACAGGACAATGTCTCCTGGCAGGGTTCTAGTCTGACTTTCACAACGCTACGCGTTTTAAAATTTAACAAATGGAAGCACGATTGGCACCAATCGTTTTTTTTTATAATTTCTTTTTCTTTTTCTTGTTTCAGAGTAATCCCTATGCACTGAAAGATGCAAGCGGAGCGGCGGCGGAAATGTCTCCGTGGACGAGTGCAGGCCTTCAACCAACCACCGGATACTACCCTTACGACCCCGCATTAGCCGCATATGGGTAGGAATTATTTTTTTATAAGTATAATTTATTGCTGCTCTTGAAAACGATGTTGTCAACAGACGTAACACGAATTGAAGTAACAAGCTTTCAGGCTTCATAAACGCGGTTTTATCTCTAACTTGGCTCATCAAATTCTTTAAAGTGAGAAGTTATCAAGCTAACGAGATATTTAAAAGGTTTCGATACCAACAACTAGTACCGAATTGCAGAACAAGAAATTAATTATCTCTCATGATAAAAGCAGACTTACCTCAGCCTCAAATTGTAGAAAGTGACAATGATTACCGAAGACTGTTAACATATTCAAAATATTGCTCAAATTGCAGAATATATCATACTTATTCTACAAAATCTGCCATAACTAAAGCGCGGATTTAGGTGCATTTTTGGGTTATGAGTCATCATCCTTTTAGGCAGGCGTACGCGTTGTGAAGTGACGACACATGACCTTCAAGTGCATCTAAATCCGTGCTATAGTCATCACATAGATAATTTTCTCTTTGAGCTCATTAGTTACGTCACATTTTAGAGAGTGAACTGATAAGTTATCGTTGACAGTTTGTAATACATTTGATCACATGTACTTTCAATTTTTTTAAGTACGAACGTTCTTTCTGTTTTAATACTTTTAGAATTAGCTAGGTAGTCCCTAGTAACTATTTAAATTAAATTAAATTAAAGGTCAAAATAGTATGTTGTATCATATCTGCAAAAGGCTTGATGAATATGGTCGGTAATAATTTTCCAGTGGTACTCTACAGAATTTTACAAGAATTTGCGAAACTACTTTTAATTTAACTTGAACCAAGTCATGAATCTTTACACTTGAATTCCTGAAACTGTCCGGTCTTTGACTATGAAAGTGGCTCCTGTAAATTAGTGTCCAAAATTTCAATAAAACTTTCTCACAGTTTCAATTTTTTTTCCGCTTCTTGGTTTTAAAGCATACCTTGTAAAAAATTATAGGATCAGAGTTTACTGTGTTATTCATAAGGTCGTTATTTCGAAAAGAAAAATTTGCATTTAACAAGCTACAAAGAAATTTTTTGCGCAAAAATGGCAAATATTTTTTTGGTTGTATTTTTCTAAATAAACACAGATAAAGGAATTCGTTTTTCAAAAATTTTTCACAATGTTTTAATTTTTAAACACATTATTACCATTATTACCCGGGTATCATTTCTTTATCCGGGTACCCGTATCATTTGTCAGAATCTCGGAAAAACATGTATCTATTTGTTATTACACGATAAGAATTTGATTTTTTTAACATTTGGACACTCGGTTACTCGAACTTACACGAGTACTCGAACTTATACGGATATCCAAATTTATACGAGTACCAATATAAATTCCGGTACCCGTGGCAGATCTGGAGTTTATTTTTGTACGGGTACCCGAATTTATTTGGGTACCCAAGCTTAGATGCAGGTACTCGAGTGAGTACCATACGGATACCCGGGTAATATCCGGGTAGTTTATTCGGGTACCCAGGTAGCTCAAACATACGGGTATGTCTTTCCTAGTATTTATTGGGCCATTTTAAGTCGAGCCAGATCCTATAATAATTGTCACAAAATTATGGTGACGAAGTTTAAGATATAATAAGTTTGATTACATGTTTTTTTACTTTAACATTAACCATTCTTTTATTATTGAATTTTTCGTCGATTTTGATTCTTACTTTGTTTTCATCTTCAAATTTAATTGAAAATTATTTGAAACATGTACACACACATATCTTGATTAATTGGTTTTGTTTTACGATCTTTAAATAAATTTCTCATTCTTTAGTTTTTCTTTTTTTCTTTTTTTTTTGTTTTAAGTAAAATGACTGTATTTCGTAATGGGAAGAAATCAGTGATGCATGCAGTCTGGGTAAGGGGGCGATGACGGTGATGATAACAAAAGAATTAGAAATTACTGTTTCAGTCTCTTTTGATTATTTAACATCTCTTTTTCAATATTCCTACACAGAGAAAAAACAATGGTGTTTGTTAACACAATTGTAGACTTTGTGTCTACAAATTGTGCTTGAAATGAAGACAGGAATAATAAATATGAAACGTTTACATGCGATTGTAGAGTAATATTTGTGGTAAAATAATACATTTTATTGAAGAAATCGTTTAACACATTTATTTATGAACTTGTAATCCTAAAGTATGTAAATTAAGTTCGTAAATGCACTGTAAACGTGTTCTACACGTTTGTTGATTTGAATTCTATATTATGTAGAATTAATTCCTTTTATTTGGGAAAAAATTATAATAATATTTGTTAAAAAGTTAACTGTTGACACATTCAATAGTAATTTTTTCTAGCGGGTTAGTAATTTCGATATTTTCAAAATATAGAAAACGTTTTCACGCAATATTGGTATATTTTTTTCCTTCCATTGTAGAATTTTATACAATCAAGTCGGCGAATTTTCTCTTCACACCTGTAGGAATTTATTGTAGTACAAAAGTCAAGTGGCTGTTTACTTCTTTCCTCCAAAATTGATTAATAATTTAACTACAAACATATGTAAACATTTATCACGCAGAGGAGAAAATAAATCTGAATTTTTTGAAAAAATCTCTACAATTGTGTTAAAAATATCTACAACTCCTTTTTACATATAATTGGAGAAAATTTCATTTTGTCATTTCTCTCTGTGTAGTATTTGCATTTTAATCGAGTAACTAAGATATCTTAGTAAAAATTACATTTTATCTATTGTTGTGTTGTGTCTATGAAGTCTAGGATCTTAAAATATTTAAGAAAGGAAACTATGGTGGCGTCATTTACTCTGATTATTGTAAGTGGTAAGCAATTGAAAATTGAAATCCGTGCTAGGCCTATAGGAAGTACCACGTCGAGCGTGTCGTATGGAACGTTGCATGAGAATCGACAGCATTATGTACGCTCACAAATCTCTCTATGTAAAAATAGAGATCTATTTTAGTAGATAAGTTGTGATGTATCAGGCGACATGCTCGTATACTTCCGTTCGTCGAGCTATCGTCAGAACGGTAATCCATGGAATTAATTGTGTGTCTCTGCTTCGTGTACCGCGATATCGATTTGTTTATGTATTGTTCCCTGCCAATATAAATTTCATTGTTCGAACGTATTCCACACGAAAGGAATTTCGATCATTCTGGTACAAATGTCGGCGCATAAATTGCGGAAAGTGCCGGGCTTAGTAGCGTCGCAGGGAATGAATCCTGTACGGATTGTGCTGTGGCTAATTCCCGGTCGCAGAACGAACGATGTTGGAATGGCTTCAAGACAAAATGGCTGAAGAGGGAGCGCTATTGATTGGCGCACTGTTGCGGCGTCGCGGCGCAGGTGGCGGCTGCCATCGCAATGCACCATTTGTATTTATAGTCGATAAAATCGGTTCCGTTCATTTAGCAATTTACAAATAAGTAAACTTCGCAAGGGTGGTCTTCAATATCTGGCGCGCGCAAAAACCAAAACCGTGAACTGCTCTTCTCTAAGCCGGGCGATTTCGAAGTCATTAGTCGTTTTAAAAAGAGCTGACTAAAATAAGCCGTTTGAATTACGTCGCGTCGAGCAGAGGCGGATAAGGCGGAACCAATCGCTCGCTCAGCGGAAGTGTATCAATAATGTCTGAAAATCGAGGGAAACTTTATTTTTCTGCTTTTATTGACGTCGGTGGCCGCCTTTCCCTTGTCTATCGGGAAAAAGTAGCGGGCTTAATAGGGGTGAAACCACTCTAGCCGTAATCAAATCCCGCTACTGGGGATGTGAGGGTGAACACTACATCAGCTTGACAGCTCTGCACAAAGAAGCGGGCGGTAGAACAAATTCAACAGCTCGCTGACAAACTGCGCTATTGTTTGCGACGGCTCGCGGCCTGCTAAACACGCTTACCTGGGTTCGCCTGTAATATCATTGCCAGGCCCGGTTTTAGATAGAACCTGTATAGGTGGACGCCAAAATTTGGTTGCGGTTCAAGGTTTTCCAAACGTTAAAAATTACAAAGGTGATCCAAAACTTTTCTAATCAAGAGACGTAGAATAATCATAAGTATTTACCATTGGAGTTTAAAACTCTTGAAGTAAAAAAAATCTAAAATTTTAAATGTCATGTTAATTAATTTGGTAGAGACATTAATTTGCATGTCGTAGTAATGAATTAATTTAAAGACAAAATATTTAAATGACAGAAATAGCATTTTATGCTACTTTGATGGTTTCTCTAAGCTCTGCGTAACCATTATGAAATCTTTTAATCTCTCCATTCTTATAATCCCAAGGTTTGAAATATGTTGTTTACGAAAAAGAAAAAAAATGTGAAAGTTTAATTATCAAATATAGGAATAGCTTTTTTTCTCATAACTATTAAACGAAGTCTAAATTTTAAAAAATTCTGAAAGCAGAATCAATTAAAAGTAAAATAAACTGCAATTAATATTGCAGCAATTACTGAAAGAATGAAATGCTAAGAAAAATTAAAACAAATAATATTGACATTTGACATTCAAAGAAAAATTCAAAATTTTAACCAAAATTCATTCTTAATTACAAAACACTTTATTTATTTATAAATATAAGTTATGAATACATATGTGAATAATTAATTATTTATTATTATTATGTTCTTGATTCTTGTTAGATTCAGGTCCTACTACAATTAATAGTTTATATATTTTAATAGTTTCGTATATGCTTAATCGATGACTTGCTATTATTTGTCTATTTATAGTAACCATAAAACAAGGTACATGATAAATTGTTACATAAGTATCTTGTATTTAAAGCGTTCGTTGAACTAAATTGATAGCTCTATTCTTTTTTCTAATTGAAGTTGTATAGTCGAAGTGGTCACTTGCTTGGAATTACATCTAATTAAAAGGTCCTATACTATTAATAAGGTCATTTATGTATTCACTTGCAATTATATTCTTCAAATATGTACTTTCAGAAAGTTTTAGTGACTAATAAATTAACCAAAAATGAAGCACCTGGAAGAGATAATCGAGAAATCTGAAATTCTTATGTTGTGCCAGGCTCGCTTAGGTTAATAAATAATTAAAAGTTGATTCAGCAAATATTAACTATTTCTTAGTTTTTGCTATCGTCTATTCAACATTATTCCAGGAAGGATGATGATATTGTCAATAGATTGTTTACGCCATGAAAGTAGACTTCTCTACACTTTATTGCTAATCCCATCTCACAGAGACAATTATTTGAAAGTAATAAGAAGAGAACGTCAATGTCTAACATGGCTCACAAGACCGTCTGATTTATCTTGCATACGAAATATGGTAGACTGGAGAATACAACATCTCCGAAACTCTTTGTATTTAACCTTGACTAATGGCCGATTTCTTCACCATGTTTAATCTAACGTTAATTTATCTAACAATTGGCATGTGACTTACAGTTGGTCGTACATATACTATGTGTCACAATCTAACTGACAGATAAATTTAACCTCAAAATAAGGCGTTGAAGAAATCGGGCATAAGTCTAAGTAGTTTGGAATAAGATTTCTCAGCTAAAAAGCCAATATGTTGTTTACAATAGGTCTTGTTAACTAAATTTGTGTATTCATTTTAGAAGAAATGCTATCTATGTCTTCTATATTTCTTAGGATATTTTCAATGAACGGTTGAAATTTGAATAAGTTATTACTTTAAGGGCTGGTTTTTCCACCCGCCGGTTAAAGCCATTCGTGGAAGTTAACAAAATTAACAAAATTAATTAACTTAATTAAATTAACAAAATTAATTTTGTTAATTATAAAATAAAATTATTGTGGGCGGAGATAAAATTTCAACCATAGTAACAATGATCAAAACAATTGTTTCTATGGGAATAAACTGAAGATTAAAGTTAAAGTGCAACTGAAATACCGGGCCTATCTCTAGTAGATGCTCTACGTTTTTTGACGATTCGTGTATTTATTTAGTAAACATGGATTTGTTTAGTTTTGTACTAAAAAAAGAAAAATTATTGACTTTTGTTAAAACAGGGTTTTAATTTCTAAGTGAGAGGAATATAGTTTTGAATTACTGAAATGTCTGAAGCCGGTCCTGGACCTTGTCGCTTCACGCAACCAAAACGAGTCATTGCACGCATCCTTTATCAGTCACGGCACATATAAAATACGTGGAAGCCAATTCAGTTACCCCGAAGACAGGAATTGCTCGTAAATATCGCTATATCTCAAATTTATTTTGTTTATTATTACAGATACGGTGCCGGGTACGATCTGGCGGCGAGACGCAAGAACGCAACCAGAGAATCCACGGCAACTCTGAAGGCGTGGCTCAATGAACACAAGAAGAATCCTTACCCTACCAAAGGTGAAAAAATCATGTTAGCCATAATAACGAAAATGACCTTAACGCAAGTGTCTACGTGGTTTGCGAACGCGAGGAGGCGACTTAAAAAAGAAAACAAAATGACGTGGGAACCGAAAAACAAGACCGACGATGACGACGATGCGCTCGTATCCGACAGCGATGATAAAGAAAAAGACGAGGAAGACAAGCGAGACGAAACAGGTGAGTGAGCGAGAACTAATGTAACTACTTGTTCTTGCTCTTTCGTCCATTAAATGACACTCCGAGTGTTGCGCACATTAAGTCGTCCCCCCGTTTCACTTAATCGGATCAGCAGTTAATGCTCATAGAACTAAGCGAAGATATCACTTGCTGGCGCCCCCAATATGATGATCACTTAGGAGGGGCGTCTTAAATTTTCATTTAGTCCTTCTGTGTTTCAGACGTGCACGGGAGGATCAAGTCTGAAAGGACAGGGAAAGACATCGACGACGACGAAATGACCGACGACGACAGAAAAGACGATCTACTAGGGAATCACATGCACCACATACTCGGAAATGGTTTCGGCCTCAAACCGGAAATGAAATCGTCCGATTGTGGAGTTCCTTTACCACCCTCCAAACCAAAAATATGGTCGCTGGCCGACACGGCAGCGTGCAAAACGCCTCCACCACCTCCTCCTTCACAACAGCAACAGTGGCTGGGCAGTAACGGCTTCGCGCTCCCAAATTCGCGGTATGGGGGTGGTAGTTTTCTTCCTGGACATTGTCAGCAAGGTTTTCCGGATGTACAAACTGATACGCCTCCGCAGACACCTCCTAGTATGAAATTGCCCAGTGTCGCTGGGAATTTATTACCGGGGCAAGGGTCTTGCATAGGCGGTTCTACGGGAAGTGGTGGATATTCGCAGTCGAGCTTTCTGGGAGGATTCGGAAGGATACAGTCTCCACAGAGGCCGCAGGCACAGCAGAGTAACCAAATGTCGGCGAATAGTACGGAAAATGCTGCCTTCAAACCGTTCTACAAAAGGTAAGTGGAAGAATCTCTTACTGAAGACTCTCGATTACAGTAGGACTAATAGCTGCACAATATAAAAACTTTGCATAACTTAAAGTTTTTTTTTTAATGAATAAATTCATATGATGTCTTAAAGAAATTAGCAGACCAAATATTGTTATAATTGCTTTTATTGGATTTGACTTTTAGTACAATTATAGAACACTGTTTTCATTTTTTTTAATTTCTACTTGAATAGTTTGTATGTATATTGCAGACGTTCTTAATTTTTTCATTTTTAATACTGTAACGCGTTGGCTTTTAATATAGAATATACAAGTTGAAAACTTATTTGTATTTGCGATAATGGTCGGGACAGAGAAGGATATATGTATTTATTAAACGTGTTAATAATAAAGGCAATATACGAGCCCAGAATTATATCATTTGGCCCAAGTTAGGATTTTACAAGTCACGTTTTAAATAATTTTGTTTTACAAACCTAAAGAAGTATTTCAGATTAATGTCTCTTAAACATAATTTTCAAGGTTTTCAACAATATTTCAAAAGGTTTTAACAATAATAAATGTCTATAAATTAAATTAACACTTACACTATCCATATAGCAATTTCATTTAGACCGGTGTATGTGCGCCACAAAGATTTTCCAGTCCCATATATGGGTCACGCGACTCTTTTAAAATTATTTGAAACAGAACGGTATCAGATATCTCAATAATTTTTTTTCAAATGGTCTTCTTGAGTCCTTTGAAACTCAGATGGTTATTATTTTCACGTCCAAGTAATACATTTTTAGAAATGAGAACCATGATTCTGACCCACATATGAGTCACGGACTTGTGGTTCAAGAGCAGCATGAACCACATATGGATCATTAGATAGTGAACGTATTAAATTATTTAAAAAGATATCTCAATAATTTTTTTTCAAATGGTCTTCTTGAGTCCTTTGAAACTCAGATGGTTATTATTTTCACGTCCAAGTAATACATTTTTAGAAATGAGAACCATGATTCTGACCCACATATGAGTCACGGACTTGTGGTTCAAGAGCAGCATGAACCACATATGGATCATTAGATAGTGAACGTATTAAATTATTTAAAAAGTTATCTGTAAAATGTAAAATGGGCCAAACGAAATGATTCTGGGCTCGTACTATCTGTTTCAAAACGTTTTGGAAAAATACGTGTTGATTTGGCGTGCATGAAGTACCACATATGGCTTAGCGAACCAGCGTTAGCTCATGTTTCAGATCTTTTATTTTATATAGCCATTTCTGTCCTGCCGCTACCTTTTTATAAGTATCATTGAAACAAGCGGTATAGAGTGGGGACTGCATATCCTCACACTTTGTTAGCAATTCTTCTTTTAATCATATGTATTTACTCTAATACACTGGCTCCTTTTTCTTAACTTTATGCATGCTGCTATGTGACATAAATTGCTTTCCAATTTGTATACAAAATTCAGGAGAATGCTTCTTTGAATTTATAACAATTTGCGGTTCTAAGTAAGAAAATCAGTTGTTTATTTTGAACAACATTGTATTTAGAACGATTGTATTCAATAACATTTCGAGATTTTAAAAAAATTTACTTAAATTTGTTGATCTCAGTTTAATCAAATGCAAAGTAGTCCAGTCAATGAATGCCCAAAAGGGGGTTGTAGAGGACATGGAGGGAGGGAGAAGTTTTCTCTTCAGGAATGTGTTGGGGGTAGTTAGGAGGCAAACATACTAAAAGTCCCCACCCCCTACCCCTGCCGCTACAGGGGAAGCTCCCTTTTTTCGGCTTCTCGCTTATAATTCGGAAACTGCGTCTTACGAAAAAGTATCCAAAATTACAAAATTAAAGATAATTAAATTTCCTACAAAAATGTCTATATTCATTTTCTTCCTATGTGTTATAGTTTCCGAGATATTCGCCAGCGAAAATCGATAATTTTCGAAAAACTTTTTCTTGCCTCACGTTTTTCGTCAATCTTGTCTTTCTAATTCCTCAGCCTTTTGTTTCACAGATTAGTCGTCAAAAAGAAAGTTGTAGAGCATTAAGTGTCCTTCAAAAAACATATATATTTACTAATTTATCTTCAACAAGTCAAAAGTTGCAACAACGTTTACTCCACACAAAAAATGCAGCAAGTGGGACTGAAAGAAAATTTGTTCCTACATGCTTTTACTGGCTGCGATTCAACATCTACAACATTCCGGAAGAGTAAACTTGGTTTTATAAAACTTTACCAAAAACACCCTGAAGTTCGAAGAGCAGCCTAAGTCTTTTCCACAACCCCTGCTCCTCGCATGCTGATGTTGAAGAAGCTGGACGAGTGTGCATGTTAAAATGGTTCGGCGCCCCAGCAAAGGAGAGCTCCCTGAACCCCTACCGATACCATTCATTTTTGAAATCCGTAGCAAATATCAAACCAGATCTCTCATCACTTCCACCAAGCGAGGGGGCAACAAAAGAGCTTTCATTTCGCACATTTCATCAGGTGCAGTTCTGGTTGGGAAACTAACTACCACCCGAGTTGTGGAGTTGGGAGAATAAGGCAAAGACCCAGCAGCACCAAAAAAAAATTTGGACTTGATTTTTTGCAAATGCACTAAAGATTGCAGCAGTGACAGATGTGGCTGCAAGAAGGTGTCCATGACTTGTTACCCTTTATGCCAGAACTGCCATGGGAAATGTTTAAATGGAGTGCCCGTTTTAATGAACGAGGACGATGAAGAAGACATGGAATCCCTCCACACATCCTCTACGGACACTGAATCTGATATTCAGGAAATGAATGAAGACGACGACGACGGGGATGCACAGTTCCTGCTGCCATCAGATTTGGAGTTGTAAATACAATTTATGTGTACATACATAACACATTAGCTTATATTATACATATAATTGTAGCTTTTGAATAACGAGTGTACAGTTTTCTTGAGAAATCACGAAATTTAGCAGAAAACTTCAAATTGCTGTAACTTTTGACCTGTAGAAGATAAATTAGTAAATATATATGTTTTTTGAAGGACACTTAATGCTCTACAACTTTCTTTTTGACGACTAATCTGTAAAACAAAAGGCTGAGGAATTAGAAGGACAAGACTGACGAAAAACGTGAAGCAAAAAAAAGTTTTTCGAAAAATATCGATTTTCGTTGGCGAATATCTCGGAAACTATAACACATAGGAAGAAAATGAATATAGTGAGTGAATAAGTTATAAGCGAAAAACCGAAAAAGGGGAGCTTCCGCTCCTCCTTCCCCGCTGAAGCGGTAGGAGTAGGGGGTGGGGACTTTTAGTACGTTTATTCCTAACTACCCCCAACACATTCCTGAAGAGAAAATTCTCCTCCTCCCCTTCATGTCCTCAACAACCCCTTCATTGACTGGACTAAAGACATACATCAGTGTTTGTAAGTTCAATTTTTAGGAAACAAATTAATATTTGTCCCGATAGAAAAGAAAAAATGAACCGTATAGAGTCAATCGAAAGACATTATAACACACAGGCGAATAGGAAACCACCACGTGAATCATTGTTGATCGTTCTTTATATATTCAAATTTAATGAAATTGATAGATAACTATCTAACATGCTGAATGTAAACAATTCTTCGTAAGAAAATTGTTGTGTAAAATTATGGGTGGGCATTGCCAGAAAGATTTTATGCAACTCGTTTTTATGTCCTGGATTAATCTGTAACGTAAAAAGGGGTGATATACAGTGGAACCTCCATAACGGAATCTCAAGGGACCGGAAAATTACTTCGAGTTATAGAAATTTTGAGTTAAAGAAAGATATTTCAGTTATACACAAATGCACAGGAACATCAGTAAATTTCGACTTACAGAAAATTTCGAGTTGTATAGATCCGAGTTATAGAGGTGCGACTGTACCTTCATCATCGTACAATCAGATTCAGAAATACGACAGTAAGAGCAAGTTTCATAATGGAATTTAAAGGAGACTTTAAATTTAAATTCACTTGCAGATGCAAAACAAATATGAAAACACATTTGTTTACGCGTCAGAATGTGACTTTAATTTTAAAGTTTCCTTTAAGTTCCATTATGAAACTGGCCCTAACTAATTTAAACTACAGCAAGTGACAATTCAATTATACCGTCGCCTATCATTGCAGCTGTTTACGTATGTTTATATCTACGTATAAGCACTCAAAATATTATTAATTCATTGAAGGACTTCTCAGTATGTGAGGTCCTCTTGTAATGCATAAATATGTAGGTACACCGAGAATCAAAAGTAACGTCTCCCTTATAAATGTTAAATTGTGGCCTAATCCCTTCTGACCATTATTTATAATAAGCAGACGGTCAAGCAGGTAAACAAACACTAAATAAAAACTTTAAATAAAATTCCATATATATTTGTTTACCTTTGAAGACCGCGATTTGAAATTTTATTGGGGCGACATTATTTTTAACTGGAAATGTACTTCCAGTATTATTTTTATTTCACATTCTCTAGGTTCCAATTTTTTCAATAACTTTTTATGTTTCACATCACTGTTAAACATATCTTTGCTTAATTTTTATAAGTAGCCACAAAGTGAAACTTTCTTGATCTAGGTCACAGCAATATTATTAGTGATATAAAAATACCATATTTTAAAATATTTTATACAGCCCTACGTGGTTACGTGAATGTTATGCTAAAATCGCATAAAGTGACCTGAACACAGGTTCAACCAACAATAGGTATGTTCAAAATAATTTCTCGAAGCCACATACAGTACCTCAAATGTCCGAAGTGTTTTTACCGGACACTTCTATCAAGCAATTAGAAGTTTCGTCGTATGCATTAACATAAGGTTCAAGTAGACTTTCTTTGAATTTCTTAAGTTGTACCATTCTTAAGACTCAAGAATGTCCTAATTCTAAAGCATTATATAGAGTAATTCAATTTTAATGTTGAGAACTTCAGATATCGATAGAACTTTACAAAATAATGGAACTTTCTTTAATAAACAATTTTCAAAAACCCCTTGTTTCGTCAAATTCTAACTTTTTAAACAATTTTAAGAATAAGGACCTCAAAAACCGAAATTGATATTTAGTGTAATTCCGTGGTTTAATAAGTTTTACGAGGGATCATGTAAAAAGAGAAGTTTAAGCAAAAGTAATATTGAATTATGCAAATTTGTCCAGTTTAAATATGTGAGAGCTTTTTTAAACAAGTATATTACTTTAGTTGTACGAGTACTGCGACAATATTTTTGTCGTTACATACCAAGGTCGTGCTAGTTATTAATTGTGCCTTTGGAGTATCGTATAAGAATCGTATTGTACTTGTTTAAACGGCTTGGTTCCTAATGGGGGCTAACTGAGATAATCGAGAGTCTACTATATTTTCTTGTCATTTTTAACGCATGAATGAATCAGCTCTTTATGCAAATTTTATTTCCAGCCCCCAGAGTATGAACGGAGGGTTCGTGTCGCCGGTGTGAGCCGCTCCTTGCTGGACCATCCGCTAAGTAAGTGCCCACGCTAAATTATACTCAATGAGGAATGCCCGCTATCGCCACCTTAGTGACATTGACAAATGACGCGAGATTCTGATCAGTGAATGGCCCTCACGCGGCCGGACCACTAACTAGCCCGCGAGTTACTCAATCGGATAAACTTGGCCAGCGTGAGTATTCCGTCGCTCCCTGTTGAGAATCCATTGTTTTAAATCAATATCTACTCTCCACACCCTTTCTATTAGACGTGGCATTTATCCGACTTATTGTTATTGTCCACCGCCCCCGAATATACTAACAATCTAACAATTAGTGCGATAGTATCTGTGGATAACGGACATTCATCATTTCATTGTGCCGTGGAATTGTATGCCAACAAGTTCTGCAACGGGTTTTCTCTTGTTACAGGTTGACTGGGCGGACAGAGGTTCAGCGACTGCCGACGGATACAATTGGGCAAAGTGCAAGAAATAGTTAAATGTGTGAGTGTTAAAGAACTCGCGTGCAATCAGTTGTATATTTTGTGTAAATGCATTTATTTATATCTGTGATAAAGAACAAAATTTGTCCACAAACTGGTGTCGTCGTTTGGAAATGGGAACCTTTTCTCTGTTTTTTTTTGTTTTCGTTTTTCGGTAGAGTCTTCAAAGTAGAAATGCGCGCACCTTTGTTTGTAAACCTGTTGTGCATCACGAGCTGCTAGTTACGTTAAGCGGTTTCTGCTACATCACCTTTATTGTTATTTTAATTTTTAGAGAATTGTTGTGTAAAAAGAAATCATATCATGGATTTGTAAGATTATATTATTATGACTAACATTTAGTTTGGCTCTCAGCCATAAATTATTGTACATTAACTTTTATCTGTTTGTAAATAATTCTGTGTGTATAGAAGGATATTATTATAATTATCATTGTCTTAATTAAATAATTAACAGAGACTATAACAATGACTTTTATTTATTTTAAATTTAGTACATCCTTTAGTATGTCCTTTTACACATGTCCCAATAAACTAAATAAGACAATATCAAAATTGCCAAAAGTAAAATCTTAATAATAAACTTAAATAGCTAAAATCGATCATCTTTTTCTCGCCTATATCTTTTGAATTCATTACCCAATTCCTTTAATGGTACTTGTCAACACAGTTTCAGTACGAGCCAACGTAGTTTCTGAAAATGTCAAATCATTTTAAACTATTTTTATAATATCGAACCGATTATATAAATCAGTTTAGCTAGTAAGAATCTTCTTGCTTTCCAAGTAAGAACAAATTAAGAAGGAACGAAAATTTAGAAAATATGTATATTCGCAGCCAGGAAAATTGTTACGATTCGAAGAACACGTAACCGTGGAGAGACAGTAGCCGTACAATAAAGTATTTTTCATAAGAGAAGAGCTCTGCGTCACAAATAAAACGCATCTGGCGTTGCATAATCAGACGCAAAAGTCATAATTCCATCTTTCTTTCTTAGTCAACCTTGACAAAGAAATAATACTGAAATATTTGTTGGTATAACTTCGGCGATTAATGACACAGAGCTCTTCTCTGCTGTAAAATTGAATCTGTAAAATTAAAATGAGTTTGAGCTGGCTTAATTCGTTGTGAGATACACGAAATTACAACAACAAATCGTATTTGGTCCTTTGTTTCAATTCTTTCTTGTGCGAATTTGATTTTTAAAATGATAATGTAAATAGACTTTTCAAAATAGAGGCGAACTACATTTGAAATCTTTTAAGTTTGCGTGCACGTCGTAATTTGCTCCCAAATCTCCAACGCATGTTACTATTGAATTACTGAGTTAATGTGCGTAATAAGAAGGCGGCGGGATAGTTGTGGGGTTCAAAGTTTGAACGCCTGCTCAGGTGCGGCACGCGCTCGATCGTACGTAAAGTTACGTGTGGATATTTATTTTATTTCAGTTAGCGAACGCAAGGCGACATCCGTCACTGACTGTTGTTTACGTAAACTGTACAGATTTTGCGCTCTAATTATGTCATTCACACTACAATCCCACAAAGTTCCCTCGGCCTGGTAATAAGGATAGCTACAAATGACTATGATATTCCGGACAGATTCGTACTAATGCAAGCGATGTCGTGCACGCAAACTTAAAAAAAATCATATGTGCCTCTTCATGCCTTTTTTCCAATTAAATCGAATCTCGTTATCGAACCAGTCACATTCTAACCGATTTCCATGTTTCGACAGATAATTAACATATCCATTAACAAAGAGTGTGCAATAAAGACTGAAGGTCACATGCTCTCTAATTTGCCCGCACGTTATTCTACATAAAAGCAAATGCGGAGAAATAAGAACTTATCATTGTTGCTCACTCTGAAAAAAAAAGAACTCATTTACATAATTCAAGACAACCAATTCATCTTCGTAATCATTTGTTAATGATTTCTAAAAAGAAAGGTGCTGGTAAACATAAGAAGCGTTTACCGATTTTCCAAATTTTATCATTTCTGAGTTCAAATTTCAATTCTCAAATCTCTACCACACATATGCGCAATCATTTGTACAAAGTTATGTGCGCACGCAAAACTGACTCGCTTTGACAAATTGCAAAAGATCTGAAACATATGCATATGTCTATGCGATACTTGTGAGTTTGCGAATTTGCGTACAGTAAAAACCAACGGCTCCAGTAAATGCAGCGCTGCCCCACTCTACGCAAGCATCTTGCACCATTGAGTTAAATACGTTATAATCCAGAGTGGCATTTCTAATTTAGTTTTGACTGACTAGAGTAAAAATTACACGATCTGTATATATTGGTACGTGAATGATAAACCAATTTTCGCTTTCCTTTAGAACCAAAATATGAGTAAGATCCTGACTGATGGTAAAAATTAAAACATTTTTTGAGAAACACTTGACTTTTGCAGCTCATTTGGTGGCTGTATTGAGATCGTAATAATTAATTAATAATTTGAAGAAACTTTGAAAAGAAGGTTCTTGAAGTACATATAATTAAATGACAAATATGTTAAATTAATTAAAAAAATATATATTAACCTTTCCGCCCAAGCAATTTCACACATAGGGAATCATCTCAAGCCGTAAGCAAGCAAAGACGTAAGTACATCTGCGTATACCATTGTAAGTACTGATATAACTATTTAGTTTAATATCACATATAAAGGAAGCAGGTAAGGGTAATCTTAGATTATTTAATTTAAAATATCAGGAATTTGTAATGCAAAATAATTAAAACGAAAAAAAAAAAACTGTAAGCAATTGCCAAGCCATTTTTAAAAGAGATCTTAAATTCTCGAAACATTCAAATTTATGTTATCGGATTCTATTTCATTTCGACCGTTTCTGATCGAAGTTATAATAACGCAGAACAACGACACAAAGTGATACCGATTCTTATTCTTTTCGATGGTATTAATGTTCTTGAAAAATGTTGAGGATTGAAAATTTTCGGATTTTTACAAGCAGTGACGAAACTATAACTTCGATCATTTTGAAGGCGTCGAAATTAATTTCGACTGATCGAAAAGTAATGATGAATTTAAACCAATTACATCACGATCGAAATTATTTCGATTCAAAATTTTGACAGAATGGCTACACTAAAGAAGAATCAAAATAAATCGATTCCGCACACTCACTTATGTATGTGAAAATAGACTAAATTCTACTAGTATTATTTTTGTGCATTGTGAAAGTAAACCTGGTTAGTAAGGCATTTGTTACACTTTTAACCAGACAGTTCTAAACATTTGTTCGTCGATTAATTTCAGAAATGGCAGCCTTTAACGACAGAACAGCGAGTCGTTAATACGCATTAAGTCGAAGGGCACCCGTACACACCCATGCTGTCTGACAAAGCGGCGATATATTTAGACAAAACGAGTGTAAATATATCATTAATAAAGTTCCTTTATTTACGCGCCTCCGAGAAACGTTTCGGGCCATATATCATCT
This sequence comes from Dorcus parallelipipedus, assembly GCA_958336345.1. NCBI lineage: Eukaryota > Metazoa > Arthropoda > Insecta > Coleoptera > Lucanidae > Dorcus > Dorcus parallelipipedus. The sequence goes on from OY284475.1 coordinate 34,150,256, forward strand.
TGTGTAAGTAATGACCCCATTTCTAGAAGTATGGATACGCCAGTTTACTCTGTCGGGAAAATGCCGAGTTCCAAGTTCCAACTACTGTCGATTCTGAGCTAAATAAGATTGAAATTCTCCGACTTAAAATCATACAGAAAAATATTTGGGTAACAATCGACTTACAAAAACATTTTATTTTTAAAAACTAGGTACACTATTGGAAGAGATTTTGAAGAAAAAAAGTGTCTTCACTTAAAAGATTTGCGCCGTACAATTAGTTATACCACATGCTTTATTTTAAGTTGAAAATGTACGCAATGTTAAATTTTTAACAAATTTGTAAATTACTTACTCATTAAAAGCGCTCAGTTAGAGACGTTTCGTTTCTTAAAAATTTTGTACCACTTAACATTTGTAAAAAAATATACCGTTTGTCCGCCTGACAATGAGACATAGGGATTTAACATGGGAAACAGAAATTGCTTTATATTATCTACCTGAGTACATATAAAAGTTTTAAAGTTTTAAACTCAAGATTAATCTCTTACTTATCCCAGTTTGGAATTTTAAATAAAAATCAATTTGGTTTCACAAACAATGTTTCAACTAAAGATGCTATTTATAACACTTTGACTTACATATATGATAAGTTGGATAGTAAATTTAACGTAACTGGTATGGTCTTCGATCTCTCCAAAGCGTTCGACTCAATGGATCACGAAATCCTATTTAAAAAAATGGAGAGATATGGCATCCGTGGGCCAGCTCTGAGTATTTTTCAATCTTATTTATCTAATCGTAGTCAAATTGTTTCATTATCTCTTGAATAACATAACTAAACTAAAACATAACTAAACTAAAACATAACTAAAACCTACCAATCGGCTGAGTCACCTATTCTCCATGGAGTCCCTCAAGGATCGATCCTAGGACCGACCTTGTTTTTAATTGTTCAAATCCGAATGAGGACTGTTTTTCTTTTTTAATATTTTTTCAGATTTGAAATCACTTAAACTCTTAAAGTAAGTTTATTATTTTATTTATAAGTTTCATTTTAATAGGGGAAAGTTGGACCGGCTCCTAAATTGAACCACTTCAATTCAATTTAAATTAAAACCAACTAGAAGTATCTATCGGTATTAAAAAAAATACTTGCAGAAACGTTGTTTAATACAGTACCATCTGAGGTATATGCAGTGCTTACTGTTATTGAAGTTTCTAGTTTATTTTTATTTATTCAAAAGCGGTCCAATTTAGGAGCCGGTCCAAATTACGGAACTTTTCCCTATTAATTATGTAATATAATAAATAACGTTATAACTTTAACATAATAAAATTTTGCAAACAAGAAAACAAACATAAATGGAACATAATATTAAAATGAAACTTATAAATAAAATAATAAACTACTTTAAGAGTTTAAATGATTTCAAATCTGAAAAAATATTAAAAAAAAAGAAAAGTATTAAAAGTGTATCATTTCACTTCTGAACCGTCGAACGACGGTGAAACGTTAAGTGTATAGTGCGAGATTTAGTGTCCGGTTAAAAGATTTTGTGATACAAATTTCATCGGACAAGAACCAACTTTAAATATGTATCATTTCAATACAGATTTAGGAAGAAATTGAATATTTGATTAGAATCTCGGTAAGTTTCTCCATTTTGATATTAGTAACCAAATAATTAATATAATTAATTTAATTAGAATTTCGCAACTAGTATAATACAATCGACTTAAAAATAAATGTAATTTTAGAGTTCAATTTGTCGTGACATTGCAAAAACGTAGTAAGAAGTATTAACATTAGAAACGCATTTAGGTAACTTTTCTGTATGGTATTGTTATTGCAAAAGAAGCAATTTATGAAGTTTACTTACCTAACCTTTCAACAAATGACACTCCTTATGTACTTACGAGCTGAAATTCACTTGCGGTGCAAAGAACGTCACATTACTTATTTCTATCTGAATGAGTTATGTTCGTAAACTTTTCCAATTAATAAGTTAATCAGTTATTTCAAAAAACATTTGATTTCTCAATCATCCTTATAAAACCATTACAAAACATCTAATAGCGTTTTCGAATGACTGCTCTAGAGCACTTTCAGAATATCTCCATTCCTTAAAACGCCATAATTGTAAATGATCGGACAGTTGAAAAAATCAATTCAAAAGTCGACGTTTCGCTGTACGCTCAAGAAACTATCAAGCGTAATGCGAAATGCCGAGATTGAACTGATTTTTAAACTGTCCAATCATTTATTATTAGATATTTTGTCATAATTATAAAATCATTGTCGAACCCCCTTTACGGGCTTTGCTCTTTGGGTAATGTGAGTCTTCTAACATCGGCTATAACTAGTTTAGGTTCACTATATTTATGAGTACCAGTGAATTTCTCCGCTCGTTTCTATTTTCGAATGTCATTGAAATGAAGTCGACATTAAACAATTTTTATGATTTGTGCATTGAGCTTTGGCCATCCTTTTCTAATTTAGTTCTTTACATTTAGTTTCTACACTGAGAAAAAAGAATCTTTGAGGTTAAGAAATTTGTATCTTTGACATTTTGTATTTTAGTGAAATAAATATTGCTTCATTAAAATGTAGAAGCATCTTATTTGTATTAAAAGAGCTACTTATTCACATGAAAATAATATTTTATTCCCAAAGAAAATATTTTAACCTGGAAGAAATATATCTTTCCTACTATTGAAAGAAACAGTTTCTTTAAATTAAAGCATATTCATTAACTACAAAGATTTTTTTTCTCAGTGTATCCAACATATGAAAATTGTACTTCATTCATTGGCTCAAAAGTCAAATCTCTTCCTCGAAATCGAAATTCGTATACTAGCAATAAATAATAAACAATAACCCAACAAAAAAATAACTCAATAAGAAAAATTTCGTTTAATAAAATTTTCTCCATTTTCATCTTGGTCTTTGTTATAATATATTGATGAGGTTTGATAAAAATAAACGTACGTAAACAGCTAGCGTTGATTAGACAAACACTCATCTTTTTTAAATTTCCTTTTATTTACTTAGCAAAATGCTTTTAATTATCATAAAACTAATTACAAAACTTTTGGAGGAAATAAATGTTGGTCTGTGGTGAGGTTCACGAATTTGTAATGAAATCTTAGCGATTAAAGGATAACATATACAAGGACCCTTTAAGGAATTATACATCATGCATCATTGGTATGTATGTATTTCTTCAATAACTCCTTAACTATTATTTATAAAAGAAAATACCCTATACAAAAGTTATCATTTAAAATGAGTTCTATGTTAGTAAAATATTTTGTCATATATTGCATAAATTAGTTATACACCAAATTTATACTGTTTAAATGGAGTGTACCAATTTTTTTTAGATCCCTTGAAACTAAGTCTTTTATATTCAGCAACGAGACCTCTAAAATGAAATATTTTTAAGCTACGTGTAGAAGAACCTCCGCAGTTAATAGCTTTGTTCGCAGAGCAGTTCTGGACTTGTTCGGAACCATCAAAACCGTGCATTCATGAAAATTGTACACTCGAAAGTGTTGTTAAAATCGATTATTACTTCACTGGACACTCAATTTTAACGGCTCAGAACTAGTCCGGGACTGCTTCACGAACAAACCTAATACTAACATTTTAAAAATTAAATTTAAATTCTGACGCAGTTGAATAGCTTATTACATCTATTTCCATCATAATCAAAACGTATTGGTTTAAACCTTACAGGTTCCAACATACCTGCATTTACATTACAGCTTCTGAAAGAACCATAGGTACTTGAAGAAGATAAACAAAAAGAAATGAATACAATTAAGTTTGTCTATTAAATATACACAGATAAAAATGCGCAGTTAGATTTAACACCGTTTTTACTCTTTTCGGTTGTTCCCGCATGTCCATTTACATAATATATAGTTAAACACGATGATGTTAAAATTTTAAGGAATCAAAGTAACTCCAAGAAGGAAATAAATTTCCTCTGCAAAAGATATAAAAGCATGTTAATTGTAATTCATGTGTTTGTTACAATCACTTTTTTGCAGAGTTGAAGTAACATTAAAAGTATGTTGACTCTAACACAGTTTTGTTGTTGAAATAATACTTACCTTCTCAAATCTGTAACACGTTCAACGGTTCGGAAACATTTAAAAACACAGATATGTTAAATTCATTTTTAACAACGTGAAATTGTAATATTTCTCCGTTTCGTATATTTAAAATTTTAACTACTGTACAGATTGTTAAATATACATCGAAAAGAGTTACTTCGAAGATATAAAAGAATAGTTTTTATTACATTAAGCGAAAATTTAACATAACAATTAAAAACTTAGTCCTTAAACCCCGCACAATTTTTATCTGTGTAAGGGAACTAATGAATAAGAATATTACTGATGTAAGTGATCTACAACTTAATATATTTGCCAGTTTTGTCAATACAATGTTGCAAATAATTGATTTTGTACGATAAAATGTTCAAAAAATAGTTTCATTATCATTGCATTCAGTTCTCATCATGAGTGTTATTTATTTCGGTACTTACCATTCTCTGTTTGATTGATTAGTGGTTGGTTTCCAACGTTTCCTCTTAGATGTAAAATTACTCAGTGTATATTTAACAAACCCAGTCATCCATAAAATGAATATTGAAATTACAAGAAACTTACGCACATTCATCGTAAACTTTCCTCCACATCAACAAGATCACAACGAGCTGAACGTAATAACCGGCTTAATGAAGATGGCTAATTAATAACGAGCATTTAATTTATGATTTTATTAATTGGTTCACTCAATTATGCGTGCTAATCACATATTGTTGAGTAACGTTCCGTCCTTGTTTGCGTATAATTTATGGTGCGATGGCGTGCTGCGAACGTTGTGAGAACGAACTATGAAAAAATAACGGGCGCATTTTCCTGAGATTTGTGCGACTAAAGTCCTGCGTGCGTTAATAAATTTCGATGATGAAGTCGTTTCCGAATAATTTTGTCGGTGCTCAACCCACAATTCTCCTGAAGTAGACAAATAAAATTTAAAAGGTATACAAATTCGCATTATAAAATTATTTTTAACTGAATTTCATTTATTACAAAAATTATTTCAGAATTACAAAACTGGAGTAATGGAATTTTGAAAAGAATTCCTAATTAGATTGTATTACAAAAATTCGGAAAGAGAATTACATTTATCGACATTAGAAATTCACATTGTTTAAAAAAAATATATAAGTATAAAATTACATCAAAAGAAGTTAAAAATGGAATCAGAATTGAACGATTTTTTTAATTTTATTTTCGTATTTTTATTTCGCGGACTTACTAGAAATGCAAGTTATATTTATAAGTAAATTACAGGCAGTATTTCTTTACCTATCCTTATGCGTATTATTTAAATGTGACAACTTACTTGTGTGATTAGTCAGTCAGGTTATAATTCAGCGAAAAAGGAGTATTTGAAAGAATGAAATATTTTACCATAAATATCACAAAATAAATATGTATCAGTTGAAATAATGTTATGTCAAAGACACAAAAAAAAAGTAAATTTATTATGAGCATTTTGTAACTCGGTTTCTTTATAATGTCATTAGACATAAATCAAGACCGGCATTTACATTTCCATTAAAATATCAAATATAAATCAGGAACGTCATAACGTGGCCATACACGGCTAAAAAAATAAAAAAATGCTAAATATCTTAAACACTAAATTTACAAAAGATAAACAGAGATACATCTGTAGATAAACGTGACAAAGGTTATAGTTAGTCAAACAATAAGGTAGTCAGATCCAAAGCGCCATAAATAACTCTGCAAGTGCCCGTTCAATGCAGGGTTGGACGCCCCGTGTAGTTTAGCCTCGTGACTATTACTATTCCCGACTGTTAAACGTACTTCGAAAACAACCATAACTGATTACAATCTCGCTCAACTTTCTCCAGTTACACTGGTCACAAATTTGAATATGTTAATTTCAACTATTCGGCTGAAATTTATAGTAATGCGTTTGTGGGGGTCGGTGAGGGCGCGACACGATCGAAACGGGGTGTTGACACGATCCTGTCATATTTAACACGGAAAGGTTAATCTAAGCTCCGTTTTCTCGACTCGCATGTTACACACTCGTTGTTGCCTTGTGAAATGCCTTTTATCGGTTCGGTTTCGTTACAATGCAATCTTTTATTTTGAAAGGTGAATACGTAACATTTGTTTATAACGCTCGTAAAACGTCGATTAATATTTTTCAAACGTTTTATAACTTGTAATTGCAACTATTACCGTACTTGATAACTTATTTAGAACATATATGCTAATAAATATGCGTCTGACATTACGAAACCAATAAAAAATCACTCGTTCCATGCAAATCAAATCACACGTTTGCAACTTTGTGTTTAATTCAATTACAGATTATCGCGTAAGTGAAAACAAGACATAGTTTCTTGTCTAGTTACTAAATTTAATGTGAAAATAAGGGTGAGAGCTCATGTTTGTGAAACTAAACTGAAATAATCAAACTTGTTTTGCAGTAAACTCGAAACGAAAGGTAAAGTTCAAGCGTGGGCGAAAACGACGTGTTATCTGAGGTAGTCATTTAAATGAATTAAAATGGAATTATCGTCTGTTATAATTTATAATCTGTTATATTAAATAATTAAAAAATAAAAATGGAAATACCTAATAATTCACTTTGTTGTATGTTAAAATTGCGGATCTCTAGGACAGGCTAATTAATGAGTGATTTGTTATTTTTTAAAGTTCAAGTATGAGAATTTAAGTTTTCGTGTGAATTATGACGATCAATAAATATAAAATTGACTACGAGGAATCCTTTATATTCGAGTATAACATTTCTATTTATATAGATTTATTTACCTGATAAATGTTTTAATTTTAAATACATCAAGTTCATGTTCACCTAACCTATTTTAAGAGTTCAGAAATAACATATTTTCGTTGAAAATATTTTTCACTTTTTGAATAAATAATAATTATTTATTACAGTTATTATTATTATTTTTTTTGAAGGCCGTTGTATTAACAAGAATAATACGTTGTTGCATGAATCATTGATTTTATATGTAGAAACTCAGACGTGTTCAGGATGATGAACTATAAAACCTAACTATATATAATTATTAAAACTTTAAACCGAAAGAAGCAAGAAATTTACAAGTAAATTTGTTTCTTTTGAAGGTAAATAGATGAAGTACATAAAAAATTATTTGGAATTTTATAGTATTTATTTGACTGTCTGATTTGTATTTATTTGACTGTGAGTTTATAAAAGAAGTTCTTAAAATAAATAATACCAACAACGCCAAACTATGCAATCAGATGAGATATGTATTAAATTACGATTGTCGACATTTATCAGCTTATCATTGAAAATGACTTCATAGAAATTGAAATTCGCATTCGTTTGTTTACAATCTTGTATGAGAAGAGTGTTTGATATAAACAATGGCCTTGTTAAATAATTCTAATTTTTTTTCTTACTCGCTTATGTTCTTAAAAAATATATTTTTAAAATTTTAAATAATAGGTACGTGTTTCCTGTAATTTTAAATGCATGTTTGATCTTGATCATGTATTTTACATTGTGTATGGAAGAATAAGAGTAGATAGTTTATACAACGACAAGGCATTCAAGGCATTATAAAATTGGTGTTTGAGATTTGATTAGTTTTAGTAGTTTCTTATATTGATTTACATATATCTGTAATACATATTTCAATAAACGGAAAATTATGTATCAAAAATTATATACCGGATGTCCCACGCCACGTGCAGTATTTGGTATCAGTGAGCGCATGGCGTGGGACACCCGGTATATTGAAATATCAAAGAAGGTCAAGTTTTAAAAAAATGCATCATTTTAAAAAAATGCTTTTATTTTACGCACACATACACAACAAATATTTTTTTGCTTGTGGAAATATACGTATGTTTCAGTCCTTATGTTTATTAAGCAATAAAAAACAATATCTATTTTATTAAAATTATTACAACTTACTCTGACTCAAGCTATAGGCGTTTTCGAAAATTAAACCTGGTTCTCTAACCAGGTTACTTGCGTGACGTCAGCAGTTATCAGAGGTTACCTCTGTTCGGGTTCCTCGGTTATTTTACGAACTCATTTTGCAATGAATTTAATAAAATAACCTTTTTCAGTTAAGTAGTCTATTCTATTTATACATTAAATATGAATGAAAATCTAAAATAAATAAAAATTAAGCAGATCTTCACTTTATTTTTTTTAGTGGAGTTATATTATCACATTATCATAATTAAATTCATTTATTAACATTAACACTTCTTTGTAACCCTACTCACGGACCAGGGTTAGTATTTGATAACCGGGTTAGTTAACCTGGTTACTTTTTTGCAATTTTTCGAAAGCGGAACTACGACCAGGTTTAATAAAAGAACACTATTTTTTAACCAGGTACATAACCCGGCTAACCCGAGCGATTTTCCGAAAACGCCTTATGACATATTTTTATGCCTTCACAAGTAAGTACTTATAGTTGATAGATTTTTAGGACACTCATTATAATGAAGGAAAATTTTTTATTCAGTTCTTTCAAAATAAATTTAACTATGCTCCATCTGCAGAGGCCGTTTTAATCTTTTATTGAAATTTAATTGTATTTGTCACATTAAGGCCCAGTGGAATAAGGACGGAATAACTGTTCGCTGAAAATCCTTTAAGGTTCCTCCATACCTACGTCACACATACGTCACGTTATTCTAAGAATAATGCTTATCCGACGATTGTAAAATCGGGCCTAAATCCCATTCTCCCACCATATTTGCTAAAATATCATTTAATTAGTCAGTAAACACTGGTTTTGTTCCAATAAGAAAACTAATTTAGATAATAAAAGCAGCGCAGAAGTTTTTCATTTAATTCTGATTCTAATGTACAAAATTTAGACATGAAAATTAGGATAAGTAAATTCTGTCTTATAAAATTTTAAAAATTACGTAAATCATAAGTTGAATAGACAGGTAAGTTATACTGGGTGTCCACTTTAATTACGCACCATAGGAATTTGCAATGCAATTTTTTATAATAATTGTAAATTCCTGCTTCCTTTTTGAAGTTATTGTAGAAAAAAGCACCATGCTGAATGCAGGCTTGTTGATCCATGATAGTCTGCATGATCGCCGGATTTAATACCCAACGATTTCTTCTTGTTGCCTTATTTAAAATTAGATTCCTTTCCGCGACTTGAATGAGTTGAGAGGTAGAATCGTGGACGAATGGACAACTATTACTTCTAGAATGTTAAACAACGTTCGTAGAAGCTTCTAGGGCAGGTGGGTCGCAAACGGCGAATTATTTGAACATTTGATGTGGTACCTATTAATTTATAAATAAATATTTTTCAATACGAATTATGTTTGAAGTTTCTATTTTTCATTACAAAATTTTAAAAACCAATAAAGTTTGTCAATTAGAAGTTTGCCTGCTTGATCAAAACTGTGGAATACAAAATATCTGCTTATTCAATTTTTTTCTTTTTTAATTTTGAAATTCTATTTATTCGAAAAGCTTATTAAAAATATTCTTAGCTAATGCATAACACAAAGCTGTGTATTATGCCGTTTAGTGGTTTATGATATATTCCATAGGATAGCAGGAAATTACAATTTAAAAAAATTGCATTGATATCCCTATGGTGCGTAATCCAAGCGGACACTCGGTATATTACACTGATATTTAATATACTATACTATAATCCTTAAAATTAGCTTAATTAAATTAATTTCTTAAAATATACCTTTTAAATCCATTAATGGTACAGATGACATCACTCCCAGTCTACAATTCTACTTTCTTGTTTAAACTCTCCATATTTGTTTATAAATTTGAAATATTCTCTCTCAATTTCCAATGAACACCTGTGATGTAATAGTCTTCCTAAGTCTCAATTTTTATTTTTTGGCATGATCGATTGAAATGACTAGTTATTAAAAATAGCTTTTAGAATGCCAACTGACAGACCAAAATTATATACCAGCCAGCTCCTTCACGTAAGTACATACAACACTACAAAACGTCCTGTGAAGTCCTTCAAATACGATCTCTACCTGCCGTGCGCGTGTGGGATGGGAGCTTCTCCATCGAGACTCATTAATATTACCACTTGTCCGCACAATTAAAATATATAATCGCATTTGGACAATTTATATTATTGATCGGCGATAAACGGCCGGGGCTGATCATTTATCTTGTTTGTTGTGAGCACGAATTGCCAAACTAAATAAGAGCTGGATCACATATCTGTATTTATGTCTTCTTTTTACACCACCTGCCGACCTAACTTGAATAAGATTAAAAATGGTAACGGCTGTTTTCTCTGAATAGAATAAAACGGCAATATCAATATTCATATACACAAAACGGGAAATATATCTTCAAGATTAATTTCACATCAATAATTACTGAGTGCACACCGATCAGAGAGAGGAGGTAAGAGTAAACCGAAACAAAATAATTTATGTTCTGCTTACTTTTATTTTTCCACAGCAACATCGTAAATATGTGCAATAATAAAGTGGTAAGCAGCGGACAATGCAACAATAAAAACAAAATAATTTACAAATAAGGCGAATATGATTATTTAATTACACTATACAAAACCAGTTTTGGCAACTTTCATCTGCTCAAAAAAGAAACATGTTCGAAACGAAAAAAAAAACTGATAGTGCCCCGACAAAGAACTGTTTTAATGTTTATTCTGGCGCATCAAAAACGAATAAACCGTCTCTGAAATATTGAAATATAAAGAGGATACCCAGGTCAGGTAAGTTGGTTAGGCATTATCAATATTGACACGATAGTTATTAAAATCAAAGTCGGAAGAAACACCCTTGTAAGCGGTAGCTCAAAGATTTGTAATATACACAGACTCACGTACACACTCGTACATGAAAATAGAATACACTCGGCAATATTTTAGGACTTTCGAAAAATTTGTTGATGATAAGAAAATGGGGCGCCTGGTAAGGTGGCGCCTAAATACGGCTCATAGACAGCAGAAGGGATTGGTAACGTTATACTTTTCCTAAAATCTGTTTGAGAGTGAGGTATCTTTCAGCAAATCTTTGGTTACAATCACCAAGCTGTTATTTGTGTGTTAATCTTGAAAGTCTGGGCAAAGTTTGAGCGCTTATTTTTAATTTGAGATTGTTATCTTATCACCTAGTTCGAATAGTATCAGATGAACAAAGTCTGCTACTGTGTGTTGCACTTAAATTTGTTTTAAAACTAATAAAAAGTGAGCAAATAAAAATCAGATTAAAGTAGGCAGTGCAAAGAAAATGTATGTCTGTGATTAACTGAATTAATTAATGTAATACATTCGTGAACTGTCAAATTTATTGACTTTTCATTTAATCACAGACATACATTTTCTTTGTACCGCCTGCTCTAATCTGATTTTTAGTTGCTCACAGGTTATATACAGTAATAACTTAAATATTAAAGTCCTATTTTTAATGCGGCAAAGTATGTAATTAAAAATTTTAACTTACTTTGAAAACAAACGGATTTTTTTTTGAGAAAGGATCACGTAAAAGTGTTTTGAACTGATTTAAAACAAAAACTTTTCCATATCTTTTTCAAAAAGAAATTGATTACAATTTTTGAGGAAAATAAAAAAAAATCATGACCATAAATATTAAATTATTATTATTTTTTATATTAATTACATTTTAGTAATACTTTGAGAAATATTCTCCGAATGTCATGTTATACTTGGACAACAAAATATCGATTTTCCCACCGCAAAATAAAATGTCTCCTAAAAGATTGCAGATGTAATAATCATTTTTGCTTTATTACTTTGAAGACACAGTACAAGTAAAAGGTGTTTCAAAATATTTTCAATTACAAAAGGCCATGGAAAAAAGTCGTTTGAACAGGGAACCGAAAGAGTCGTACGGGTACATAAATAAAGAAATCTGAAAGAGCTTGGATTGTAACCAGTAAAATTATATATGTTCTGAAGAACTTGAAACCTGAAAAGGATCTTCTCCTTTTTTGCAGTTCTTCTGCTTCAGTATAATAATATAAGGAAATATTTAAGTTTTAAAAATTGTTAGGTCAAAAATCGGTCGCAGAATGTTACGATCTAAACTATTCAAGCTTATGATGTATCATTGGTGTTAAGAATATCAGCGCTGTTCGCTATTCTCTGCCTGTCAAAAATTGACATGATATATCATCGTAACATAACTTGCACGGTTATTTTGTAGTGTTATTATACTTTTTTTGAAGAAACATTAAACCACTGATGCATCATAAGTACAGTTAAAATTACATAACTATTGAATGTTGTCTTAACACTCATGATACATCATAGGCCTGATTATGAAATTTTTAAAACTAAAATTTTCGTTAAAGTTTCGTAATAACTTCTAAGGTATAGTTTTACAAACGTAGAATAAGGACAAATAACTAGTCGCCGAATAGCTTTTAATATTTTACATCACGTTATTCCAAGTATACTGTTATACTCAATTGTCCGACGATTGTAAAATCGGACCTAACTGACAGGTGCTTTAAAATTGCAAATTTATGTACGTTTAGGTATTGTTCGGCAATTTCTTTTGAAAGTTGTTAAGAAATTAATGTACAGTTTCAACAATATTGACACAAGTTTAGACTTCTTTATATTTGAACCTCTTTCATATAAAATTCAATATCATACATTTTTCTCAAATACACCAGTACTAAATTAAAATAAATCTGTTAACAACGTTTGTCCAAATATGTGTTACAAAATCAACAAAAACCTGGGATTGTAACTTTTGCAACGTTTTTAGATCATTATCTTTGTCCGCTACGAAAAGTGAAAGCATATCCATGTAATGCACCGAGACACATACAAATATTTACGTCACTGTTTGCAAATGTGTTAGGAAAGATTTGTGCAAACAGCGAGACATTCGCCTACAATTGCCAAAGTATTTACCGTCAGGTAACTAAACAATGTTCCTTGCATTTCGATACATGCGACATGCCTAGTTATATTTGTAATCATGTTCGAAATTTTTACGCCGACGAATATTGTAAATTCTATTATCCACGCGTTATGTTTCAGTACGGTTGTTTGTCATTCCACGCTAGTGAAATTATCAATTTACATAATGTGTGAAAATTCCTACTACCTGTTATATTCCTAAAAGAAAAATTGTATGTTGTTGCTCAGGATTTGTAAAAGAAACTTTTCTTTACTAGATCTTCATTGAATAACAAGAAAATTGAAGTACGTACCATCAAAATTAATATCTAAGAACAAGTAAGGACCTTTTTTTAATAAAACGATTACATTTTTTTCTCTTTAATTTGAAAATACAAATAATTTACAATTTTTGTTAATTTAACACAATAATGTTTATTTAATTTTTCTCTAAAATGGTCTGTATTGTTTGAGAATCCTCAAAAATCCAGAAATTAGATGATGAATAACCGATTTTAATTTGAAAACAAGTGGCAGGAAAGATGTTAAAGGTGCCGTTTTGTTTATGAAAGTACTTAGTAGCATTCATCACGAAACACTTTTTCATGCTAGAAATATTTACCAAGTTCAAACTTGAAAATCAGTGAAGACAAAGGTACTAGTCTTTCATTGCTTTAAAACAAAAAAATTTATTTTTCTGCTTCATTATCATTATCAGTCTGTTTAAAGTTTAATTTTAAATTTATATATTCATATTCATTCATAAAATAAAACATCAAGGGCCAATTTACAGAAAATTTAATTGCAATCAAATTTTAATGACATTTTTAATTTGACAGTTCGCAATGTAATTCTTATGGCAACTTAGGGCCAGTTTCATAATCGAATTTAAAGGAAACTTTAAATTTGAAGTCACTTTCAGATGTCAAAACAAATATGAAAACACATTTGGTTTAACATCTGAATGTGACTTTAATTTTAAAGTCTCCTTTAAATTTGATTTTGAAACTGGTCCTTAATCGTGATTAGTTTAATTCGAAATTAAATATTTGATTTGCTTTCTGTAAACCCACCCCAAATGAATTTACTAATCGACTAATGTGTAAATATGAGATAACAAAAAGAGAGTGAATAAGTAATTCCTTTCTGTGTACCTAAACCGTGTTTGCATAAGTTCCATGATACAGTTCAGACCAATCGCTTCGCCGGATTACGTTATGTTTGTAGAATCTTTTAGCACCTAGTTATCTAAGGTCACAAAATTTAGCGATTGGATAAAGCTTAAGATAAATATCCTGCTGTGTATTTATAAACCAAATGCTTCAAGTATTCCACTTTAATTCATCTATTTTATTAAACGATTACCAACTTAAAATTTAGATTGATTTAATATGAAATACGAAAATCCTATTAAATTATTGATTAACGACTTTAAATTAAACACTTTTCTACTCCCATGGAATTATATTGCCATTATTAGAGCTTTCTCGATTAATAAGAGTATCCCTAATTTAAAGGTCGTGAATAATGAATTATGTAATTAATTCAAAATTTACTGCTTTTGACCAATTACAAAATTCATAAATTCATTGTTATTTGTCCAATGACGATGGTTTCCTTCAAATTGCTTGAAGTCATCCTTTTTGGCGCGATCCAACTTGACAGTTGACTTAAGTTTGTTTGCTTTTTTCAACATAGTTACAAAAAACTATTTAATCATGTCAGATTCTTTAGTTCCTCTCGTATACTTTCTACAGTCTCTGTCGTTTGCTGGTGATTTGAATATTGCTAAAATTACGCTAACATATAATGTTCGCAGCACTCGTAACGTTCTTCGATGGCGTTCCGTTTAATGACGTTAGCGTTGAAGAGTGTTACGACGCGTACCAGGGGGTCGATTCTCGAATTACGATAGTCAATGTCGCCTGCGACATGACGTCAAAATGACGCAATTTCCGAACAATTTAAATAGTTTTGAATGAGAGTCTACGTCACTTTGACGTCATATCGCATGCGACATCGGTAATCGTAATTCGAGAATCAACCTCCAGGGGTCCAATTCTTGAAATCATTGGACATCATGTCGAATGCGACATGACGTCAGAATGACGCAATTCTCGAACGATTTTTATAAGTTTTATATGAGAGTCTACGTCAATTTGACGTCATGTCGCATACGACATTTGTCGAATTATTTCAAGAATTGGGCCCCTGAAATTCGTGATCTCAACGCTCTCGTTACGAAGATGGGTCGTTGTGAGTGTTTGAAAACATAACCTTATTTTTGTTGATAGTTGTGTTACAGGTGCTTTGATTCTTCATCAGAAGACGTTTCACTGTCTAATGCTCCTTTCACACTATACGGTTTTGGTCATACGGTAAAAAACCGTACGGCTTTTTGCCGTGATCTTGTCAAACTAAACGCTCTTTTCACACTATACGGTTTTGGTCGTACGGTAAAAAACCGTACGGCTTTTTACCGTACCACTACAATGGCTCGAGGGCAACTCATCGTACGATTTAAAACCGTCTAATGTGAAAGTGTGCGTTTGGTCATGTACACCACTGAGTTTTCGGTCGCCGTCCGGGCGCCGTGCTTGCAGTGGTAGTGGACGGCTGTTACGCAGCATGGTGACGCAAAATGCCATCACTGTATAATGTGAAACGGGCTATATGCTTCTTCACTCCACTAAGACAATGTGGCCGTACGGTTTTTTACCGTACGATCAAAACCGTATAGTGTGAAAGGAGCGTGAATGTCTTCTCTTTGTCCCCGAATCTGCAAGAGATCTTTTTCCTGTGACGTCTATTTTTTACTAAGCTTTTAAGGTTATGTCAAATACGTATTTACGTATCCGCAGGCGTTCCATTTGCACTGGTACGTACCTCACTTTGAATTTTAAACGGAACGATGTTACGATGTCATCGCGAGCATTACTAGCGTGAGCATTATCTAGAACGTACTTATGGACATTAGTAGCGACGAAGAAAATTGTACCTCATCAGAAATAATACAAGCAGCTAACCATCAGCTAACGACCAGAAATTTGCTGCCAAAAAATCTTGTAAAGTATATGAAACCACTTACAAGTTTTTTTATGGAATGACGTGATCGCAAGAAATTCTCTGAAAATGTCTTATTGACTTACTTTGTGTAGCGTATTTCAGCTAAATGAAATTAGCTCTCTTTGTTTTCTGACATTCTTGTCAAAACATATTCAATTTGTAACTAAGTAATTGTAACAATAATTCTATCTAGATACGTCACTTTGGAGACAGCAGAAAAATATAGTCTTCATTTTGGACACAGCATTCGATGTTGCGAAGTACACTTGCAATACAATTACACTATCAAATTGGAAAGCTATGGAAAGTCTAAGCGCAAGTCTGATAGTTATCAAATAAAAAAAAAGTCACAACATTCAGTCCAGAAGAAATAAATAATTTCATTGAAAATGCTGATGATCAGAAATATTTTGCTACAAAAGTTAAAAGTCACACTATGGTGCATTCCACCCTCAGTTCAGTCCTTATGGGGAAAAGTAATATGGTTGCCAGATCATCCCAACAGGCTAAACGCACAAATCCCTTGAAGTGGTAACACTGAAATCAGATGTGAGGATAGGCATTATTAAAATTAAAGATAGTAAGGGAGGTATATCTCCTATTTGGATTCATACTGCATCCTAAAGTTGGAATGCCCTATAGGTACTTTATCATTACAAGTATCTATATAGGTACTTATTTCATGTGGCATTGATTATGAGTAGTCACTATGAGTGAATTAAAAGGGATGAAATTGGCGATCATCAGGATCTTATAACAGCCATATTAGTGAATATATTCTTAAAACAAAAACCAAAGTAGTGTGCAAACTGACCATAAATTTTTTTTTTTATGAACTATGGATACTTACTCATTACAAGCATTTACATACTTATTTCATGTGGCATTGATTATGAGTAGTCACTATGAGTAAATTAAAAGGGATGAAATTGGCGATCATCAGGATCTTACATCAGCCATATTAGTGAATATATACTTAACCCGGCGACAGTGTTGTGGGGTCTACCATACCCCACTACTTTTTGATAGGACTGTACGTTGGTGTTCGTTTATTTCCGGTCTTCTTCTTCTCAGTACCTTTAAGTTAGAGTCCATACTTTAGTTTCTGTGATAGTTGAAAGCTGGTGAGTGCAGAATACTATATTTGTATGACCTAAAAGTTTGTTCGAGTATCTCATACCCCACCACACAGTTAATGTTACTATTTTTTCTGATAATTGTGACATCATTTTTTAACTTTATTATTTTATTTCTTACAAAATATATTATTTATAGCTATCCGCTTCAACTGAAATGTCGTACGAAGTTGAACAAGCGCGTATGCTAGCTCTTTGGAAAGAGTTTGGCGAAGAAGAGAATGAATGCTATCGAAACAGAAAGTGAAAATGAATTCGATCATGAAAGTGTAGATATGCATAATTCTGATTACGGAAGAAGAACGTGCAGAAAGTAATACGACAGGAAATTCTCCCGCAGAAGAAGATTTACCTGCATCGAATAAATACTTCATTGGTAAAGTTGGAACAAAATAGGCCAAAAAAATGTTATACTCAAACAGTCAGTATCAAACCAATTGCCAGAACTGCAAAAATACCGGTGGAAAAAGAAGTACAAAAGTTTACTTTATTGTAATTATTCCATTTAGAATTAGGTTTATAGTATTTTTGAATATCACTGTAATATTCTTTATTTAAAATTTCTAATAAAATTATCATATTTTGTTTAAAGAAATTACTGTTACTTTTTTTTTAATTAAGAGAAATAAAATTAATGGCGTAAGCAAACATTTATTGAAATGTTATTGCTTTACATATTTTTTTTAATTGGGGTACGCCATACCCCACCACACAATTAACGTTGCATTTAGTCTCCACACTGTCGCCGCGCGCCGGGTTAAAACAAAAACCAAAGTAATGGCAAACTACCATAAAAAGGATTTTTTATGAACTAGTCCGTTCATTCAATGTTGCACGCTCCTCCTTCTTCCTGAATTATTATCAAAATTAGAAGTGCACTAACCAAAAGATGTATCGATAAGTTTTCAGCAATTGCTATTTTTTTAAAGGCTTCCTAGTCCAGAATTATATATTGGGCATTCCTTCCAAAGATCTTCTGTCACTTAACTTATAGATCTAGGAGCAGACGTAACTGCATTAAAACGACTTGGGGGCTTGAAATCCACCACAGTGGCAGAAAGTTACATCGAAAATGAAAAATGAAATGGACACAGAACCAGAAATTTCTCAGTTCATTCGAACTAGTTCTGCTGGTAGAATTGCCAACTTTGAACTTTACAAACTGTGCCATTTTACAGTACTATATGGTCATGCTAATAGTACAGTTAACAAAGAGTAAAAATCAATTGCCAAGTTCCTATGTTATACATACATATAATTGAAGTAGAAAAGGCATAGTATTATTAATAGTCATTATTCACTATGATGATTTGTTCCACTTGCCTACGGTTCATTCTGCAAACTTCATCTTTATGAATAATGGCTGTCATAATCGTTCGTACAATAATATACATACAGATCTTTTTTTATTATATGCCGATTGATCCATCGAACGATAAGTCAAAGAACTTTTATACCTATAGCTATCTCCTTCTAACTTTCGTGGAACACTTTTGCGGCTTTCGTCGTGTCATGTCATTTCGTCGTACATTTTCTTAACTTTCTTATATGCCGATCATAGCATATACAGCGTGCCGCAAAAGAAGCGAACTGTTTTTAAATATTTTTATTATACACATTTCTGATGTCATCATTTATTTAAAAATGACAGTATAAACCATCATTTATGGAGATTTTTCTAAGTCACTAATCAATTATTAAACCACGCAACTAAGTAAAGTAGAGTAGATCGTAGAAAAGATTTCAAGAAATTCTGCAATCAACTGGATCGCCGGATTGAACAGCCCTAAACTATTTTGTCTAAGACTACTTAAAGGATAAGAGAAAATAGTCTGGGGCTATTAAATCCGGCGATCGGACAGGCCAGTTGACTGTAGAATTTCTTGAAATCTTTTTTACTATACTTATTTCCGCTACGTGAAAAGCAAGTGGATAAAATTTACAATCAACTTCTTATTTGCTTTCTTTATAACGGCAGAACTTTTAATTGCATGGGAAGGAAGTGAAACGGATTCCTGCAGAAAACAAACTTTGCATAACTTTTGTAAAAAAAAACGCAATGAATATGGATTTGGATTTGGATTATCAAAGGATTCGCCAAAAGGAATGAATTTTCCGAGGACTATCATTAAAAGACAAACAGCGTTTAACTTACGTCTTTCAGTTAAACCAGAAAAAAATGAATCCTGAAAAATGTTAAGAAACAGCTTTCAGAAAAGGAAACTTTGCGGTTTTCGGTTTGGAAACATCGTTAATTTTAGTTGTCAAATAATAAATTCATTTGCTAATACATTATTACCTATCAGAAACTGTATCGTTTTTGCAAAAGTAATCTACCTGCAATAGTTTTTCAGTACAATCAATTTTTATGAGTACGATGTAACTACATAGTTGAATCGCGAAAATTTGTGGATTATGATTTACTACTATTTTAAATTTGATTTAACTAGAGAAGATTGCACAGGAAACTGTTTTTGACGAAATTGTCCCAAGTCTCAGCACTTTAGAAAGGTGATATAACGAATTCCTCTGAGCTCGAGAATAATTAAAGGACGATTCGAAAATCGAGCTGTTCCTCCGAAAAATATAGATGCTGCTCGTCGCCTGTTAGAAGAAGTCAGACGAATAACATGCAGGCAAATTTTTGTTATTAAGCTTACTTTAGAACCATATTACACTATGATATTTTGTATGTAATCAAATTTAACAAGTGTAAAATGGCCTTTACATTATACCAATTTCTGTGAAGAAATATGTAGTACAAAAAAATATTAATAAAAATGTCATGGTTACACGTTTACACACTTTTGGTAACATAATTTGTTTTCCACTCCAACTTGATATGCTTTATTCTGGCATTGTTTTCTATGATAATGTAAAACAGACTTTAGGCATTTCTATTACGTTAATTAAAATTATCCCTCAGGAAAAATTAAATGACAGGAAGCTGTGTTGCCGCTGTATACCGAATTGTCTAAGTGAAGTTTTACACTGTTGAAAATCGCATTCATCGGTGTGAAAGTAAAGAAATTGCGTGTAAAAATTTACACAGTGACCGTGTAAATTTGCCACAAAAATCACACCGGCTATTGCGTATTATTTATTAACTCCTTTTTGTTGAAATTACACGGAAGTGATGAAAATAACACAGTTAAGTGTGTCTGGACCATCTACGTAATTTTTTTTATACGGGTGATGTCAGCTCGAGCCGTTTGCATATAGCTGCGGTGAAAAACGATGCAATACAATGAATGTGTAAATTATTTACACTAAAGGTCTGTGTTAGTTTTCACACAAAAGTCGGTGTGGCCGCAAATGACACTGCGATTGTGTGGATTTTGGCACCAATTTTTCAACAGTGTAGTTAATTGTGGTAAAAAAATGCTTCAAAAATTTAATAAAGGACGATCAAGGCTGGTACATGATTTCGTCACAGGGGATGAGAGCTGGATTTATTGTTATGAGAACGAAGGCACCATGGACATTCGAAAATGAGCCAAATCCTACAAAAATTAAATGAGGACACAGTGCAAGAAAGTATATGATTGTTGGCTTTTTCTCACGGATAGGTCATGTATTATAACAACAGAAGCACTTGACGGTTAATGCTGAATTATATAGTGTCATTTTTTTGCTAACAGTGTTCGAAAAGGTTCGGGAAAGACGTCCAATAGCCCAGCAACCAAAATTATTGAATTTTTGACCAATTCATCCGTCGAATTATTGGACCATCCGCCCTGTAGTTCCAATTTCGCATCTTGCAATTTCTGTTTATTTCCAACAATCAAAATTAAAATGCGTTGTTTACGTAAAATTGTGGACAAGAGCTCTTAAAATATTGTCTAAGCTAGGTGAAACGAAGTGTAGATTATACAAAAGATGATTGAAATTAAAAAGTTTATCTGTTATATGACATAACATAAGTAGGAGTGAGAAAAATAGAGTAAAGGTGTTAAAAGTGTAGAAAGTGCAGAGCTATCGAACAGACCTATTATCATATAAACTCGCGAGAAGAATCTGGCGGAGTTTTTGAAAATTTTATTATTTCGCATGCACTTAGTTAAATTCTGCCCGCTACTCTATGTAATTTGACCTTTACAAGAACTTCAGCAACAGTAGCGACAAGACGAACAGCAGCAGGAGCAGCAATTCTGAAGAAGTCTTTTTGTCACAAAGGACGAAACAGCGGCAAGAAGTTCAACTAGAAGACAGAAAAAAAAATAAAAAATCCATATTCAACTGAATTTATAAAACTATTATTCAAAGTATTTAATAAATATTTTTTTTTGTATGACTTATTTGATGAGTTAACTTCTTGCAATATTTAACTTTTTGCTTTTATCGCCATATGAAGTGTTTCGCTTTACATCAGAATTGTCGGTGTAAATGTTTCCTTCCTAGTATTTGTCAATTTGATTTATAGAACATTTCAAATTATTTGAAACTCATAACGTGTTATGACAGTCATAAACAGATTGCGATTTATAACCCGTAATAATCTTAATTAATAACTTTCCCCCGAAAATGAACTGAATGCATTTCGTCCGTACACATTTTACGTATCTATAGATCATTTTCTTACTACATGCCGATCATATAGAGTTAAGTTAAGAAAATATATGATGAAAAGACATGATATGACAGAAACCGCAAGGCTGTTTCATGTTAAAAGGAGGTAAAAGTTCTCTGACTTATCAATCAATCGATCGGCATATATTGGAAAAATGTACTGTAAATAAAACATGGAAAATTAACCTTTATAACGAAGTCGATACGGCTATTAATTTGTTGAAAGCGTTTAGAATACGAGAATACCGACTGTAAACTAATTAAGATTGCTAAAGGGTACCGATAGCAATCTATTTTATAATAGGACGTCGAGAATTGTATGAATTTCAAATAATCTAAAACGTTCTATACTTTTTCTGTCGATCAGTGTGTTTCTCTTTTGGTATAACCTTTATTTAATTATTAAGCCTCTTGTGTTAGAAATGTAATAAATTAGAAGATCAATTGAAAGATTTTTAACTATTGACAAGGTGAAGTGGAATCATTAAAAGAACAAAGAATACAATTTTTAATCTGTAGTTTTTTAACTGAACAAAATTAATTATTTTTTAAGATCTTATTTTCGAACACAAGTACTCGAATATTTTTAGGGTACTCGAAATCGCTGAATCTGACGCAGAAATATGACTTGTTAATATAGAGATTTCATGTTCTATTGCACAAATTATTATTTCATTACAAGTACACGCGACTACCGTTCGTTTGTAACATCGATCTCTTAACAACGGCATTTCATTTGATATGTATCGCGCAATTTTTATCGCCCGATACGGCAGTCCATCAGTAGTTCAATGCAATTTGCAATTTAATTAACTGATTAGTAATATTTTTAATTTAAGTCTTAACGAGCAATTTTTTTAATTAAAATCTCTGACGTAATTTATCACAATGCACACGATACTCGACAGGAGAAACGAACGCGAAAATATTTAACGCAGTAATTGAAAGCATATTAAATTTCTTCGGCGGCGGTTGGAATAGGCAACCTCCCGAGTTGTTTCGTGACTGAAAGTCATAAACACTTCGGAGCTGTCAGCCAGTAGTCCGATCGCACTCTGAAGTCGAAACTCCATGAAAAAATAAACAAAAACATGTTCATTCAGTATCCCGAGTTGAGTCGATACGTCCTGTATGAAATTACATATCAAATATGAAAGATGAGCAGGAAAGAAAGAGTTCATACTTAATATGGGAGGGGTTTTCAAACATGGTTGTTAGGCAAATATTTACATCTTATTCGAACTGATTATACACAAAAAATACGCTCGGAGTACTTGCTTCGCCATTTTGTATTTTTAAACATGTCTTAGCAGCATGTAATAAATTAATATTCTATCTTATCTGTAGCCTACAATAATCTTGGATTGGTTTGCTCAAATTTGTGCAAATAAAATAGCATGGAGTTTGCTAATAATTATTTTAGGCCTATTAAAATAATATTGTTAAAAGGTCAAAAAAATATGTTACGTTCTTTAATTAAAGGCAGAAACACAGTAAATACGTACAGTCATGCGCACCTAAAATGCACCTCCTGCATGCAAACATCACCCTTAAAACCTTGTGGTACAAGGCTCACAGAACTGTCGAGTTGTAGCATTTACGCTGCGCACGACTATACCCCCATGACAAGAAAACGAATTACTTTACAAATTTGTAAATGGGTTTTCAAAACTACATATTTGCGCATGCAAAATCAAAATTAAAGTTCATGTTCATAAAAGTCCTAAGAAAGGGTCAACATAATTTTGTAGATGTAGGTATTTTCTAAACAGATTCAGTCGACTAAATTATTGTTTGTCAGCAAGAAAAATTTTCTCTTAGAGTAAATTTCGGCAAAATATAAGCACTTGATAATTTACAAATAACACAAATTTTGCTTACAAAATAAAAGGAAAATTCATAATTCAAAAAACGTAGTTAAGTTAATAAAAGCGCAAAGAATATGCGAAGTAAAATATGCGAAGTAAAATGGAAGTAAAAAGTGGAATAGAAAAGAAAACCATTATAAATAAGGCATCAGGTGTTGAATAAGATCGAAATGGTTTGGAGAAGTGATACAACACGTAAAGATCATAATCAAAATTTGAAAGAAAAGTTGAAAATGGGGAGGAATAAGAATGATTGTGAAAGGAGGAAGGAAGTATATGCGTTTATAAAAATTGGGATAAAATAACACATTAACAGCGCATTTACATTATATATTTTTTTCTTACATTATATATTTTTTCTTGAATTGTTTAGTTAGTGAAATTTAGACCCATTTCTACAAGCTGGAATTATACAACTGGGCCTTAGTGGTGCAATTCCAGCTTAACTTTAAGCCAAAGCTTAAATCCTTAACAACAATTATTGAAATAATCGTTGTTATAGGTTTGAGCTTCAGCTTGAATTTAATAGTATATTATTTTACAAGTTTCACAAGAAGGCTTATTGTAACACGAGTGGGGTTGGGGTACGACGAGCGAAGCGAAGCAAGCTCGGAACGAGTGTTACAATGCCTCTTGTGAAACGTGTAAAATATACCACTTTTTCTACTTTGCGTCACTTATTGAACAAAAATATGAAAAATACTGTCAAAAATTGGATCTCCTTAGTATATGAAGAATTTTAGTTGTAATGCGTGGCAACACTGACAACCCTTCGTTTTAAACAAAAATCACATTGACATGTTATTAATTTTTCTTATCCAGCTTCATTATGAGTACTCTGTTAAATAACAAATAAATAATGAATTATTTTGTAAAGTCTATTAAATATTTTCAATTAAAAATTGGCTAAAATTTCCCCAAAAACACAATGAGCTTCATTGTGAAACTGTTTTTGGTGTCACAATGAATTCATTGTGAACGCAAAGTAGAAAAACTAGCATTGTAGAACTGGGTCCGATTCTTCGATCAAGTGTGCACTCAGAGTATCTTCATCTCGTATTATTAGATGAGGTTAAAAAAAAGCAAATACTTTGCTTAATAAATCGAAAACGCACAAATGAAACCAACGATTTTCTTTACGACGTGTGTTTCTCAAGAGTGAGAAATCAATCAACAAAGAGTGAAACGTCGATTATGCGTTGTTAATATACTTTGTTCAAGGAATAATTATTACGAATTTGATACAATATGAGTTTTATTCCAAAAATCATTAATTAGAATAAAATCCATTTAAAAATGTAAGTCAATGCACATTTCATGATCGAATACTTTGAAATAGTTTGTATGAGTGATTGATTTGGAAATTCTTTAAAATTTTTCTGTTTTTGTTTTTAGCCAACTATGAAATTCCTAAAAAAATTAATGCGTTTTTTTTCTTCAATTTTTTGATGTTACAATTAGTTATTTATAGCTTGGTATCCTATGTAATGTATTTTCACAATTCAAAGAAATTTCTAAGAATTGAAAACATCAAAAGATTATTTTAAAATTTATAATAATTAATTTTCCTTCTTATATTGCTGATACTTATTCGATTTCGAAATAACTTCAAATATTACGAAATTATTTTACAAGTATTCACAGGAATCTAAAATCTAGTTGTTAATGATTGTTAATAATCATTAAAGCAAACTTATTTACAAGATTCCCAAGATTATTTTCGCTTATAATAACCAAAAAGACAATAAATCAATAAATGTAACCAGTAGGAAGGAACGAAGTTTTGTCTCCAGAAATCATTTAAAATCTAATTCAGAGAGAGAGGGGGAAGAAAACGAAATCAAGGGTTTCTTTATAAAAACTGAAATGTGTTTCTTCAAGGAAGAAAAAAATATTTGCTAAGCTTCCCCGATTTTGCTATAAATCTGATATTCTTGATGAAATTTTGTATTAATGTAGAAAGTGAAGTACATTAATAACATAATCTGTTATACATAAAATTCAGTTGAGTTTAAGTGTGTTATTTTCTTTCTATACCTACGTAATTTATTTATAAGAGTTATAAATAATTGATATAGGATTCAAAATAAATTTGTTTATTAGATAAATTTGTAGCGACAATTAGTGGACAACAATATTTCTCGTTAAATAAATTAATCAAATGTCTAAAAGTTTTCACAGAATTTCTGGGAACAGTTTCCACCTTTGAAATAAAATACATCATAACACAAGCAATTTCTAGGACAAATTTTTGCATTGTAATTTCCTATAAATAATTTTTGACAACTTACACGGTGATAATACTTTTTGTCTATAATAAATCTTGTTTATTAGCTAATTTTTCAGGCTATTTTCACAACGATATTTTTAAATAAGTCATTGCAACTAATCGCTTATAATAAGAAATGGAAACCAATAAAATTTAGTAAGTATAAGTGTGGTGATTCACAAATGTGAAATAATGATTTATAGTTCAGGAAGTGAAGCATTACTCACTTTGAATTTTTCAAAATAGCAAACACGTGTCGTTTTACCTTTTTTATATTCTGTTAAAGTACAGAAGACCATCTCAGAAAAATGAAAATAAAATTTTAATCAAAGAAGACTCAAATTTGGATATAAATTGTGTAGAGTCGTGATTTACTTTTCGACAAATTTATTCAATTCAAATAACGTCCGAAGATATATTTGCCTCCTTAATAGTACAAACTGGTCACAAAGTTACTCATCGTATCCAATTTTCTTTTCAGCATTGAAGGAAATTATTAGGTGTTTTCTGGTTGAGAGAGTATTAATAAAAAGTTTTTTCAGTGTGGATTCATCATCAGCTGAATAGGCCTTATTTTATTTCTCGATTTCATGTTTGCCAAATTCAACATCAAATTATTCAGAAGATTTAGGTTAGCAATCAACACTAAAGTGTCAGACTTGATTTTTGTCATGTAATTATTTATTTATGCTGATTATATTAGTTAAATCACTTGGTTAAAGCCAGAATAATAGTGGTAAAGTTTTAGTAGTCGATTATTAAGATGCAGTAGGTATTCAATTTTGTATGACCAAGATTTATGCAGATTGAAACAAGTTCCGTCAATGAGGTCGTGAAGAACGCAAATAATTATTGGTCAAGACAGCAATACTCCTTATTTTCTATTTACGATCAGCACCGCCGACCGAGTGGAAACCGCGCTCACAATTGATAACCCGTAGTGTTTACAGGCAGAATATTATAATAAATATAAGGGCAGGCCTAAATCTTAATTTGGTTCGTTTGCATTGACATTTTTTGTATTTTATGACTTATTTTAGAGCGTGGCCGTAGCTATAGGAGAGCTGCGGGGCACGCCGATGGGGGGCACTTCCTTCCTACTGTAGGGGGCCGCTCCGGGAATTCCAAGAAGAATGCCTTGCCCAGGCGTGTCACTACTTCTTAGGCTCCAGAAGACATGTACGGAGTCTACACGTTGCATGTTGCCATTGTTACCGGAGATCTAGTAATGGTCGCTATGCTTTGCTCTTGCTCTTGCTCACTGGAAGAATTTGTGATCTATGGTTTCGAGCCAACAATGTGATGCTATGAAAAATTATTACATCGCCGCGGATTATACAGCTCTTATTTTATTGCATAATGCGCCGGCAATTAAGACTGGAATGTTAATTGCTTTCTTATTTAATCTTTACCTTATATAAACACTTGTCTTATTGTCTTATCTGCTTAGACATAATTAACATTAAAAAAAAGTTCCCAGGAATTACATACAGTAACAATGTACGAGCACAATGCAAAATTATGTCATACTACATTTGTCAGGTAAAAAATTAACATAATAGTCATTGCAAATAATAGTTACATCAGAGAACAAAAGGTTTTAAAAAGATTCATTCTTCTGAACTTTCGTTTTCTATCGATAATTTCCAATTAATTTGACATTCTTAGGACCGGTCTTTTAACTTCCTTATAAACTCCCTTTTTACTAAAATGAACATTAAATTAGTTGCTATAGCAACGCGTATTCATGTGATTGAGATAGATGCACTCGTCTAGCTAATCCGAAAGAGATGCATAATGCTTGGTAGGCAACTAAATGATAGATTTTTCAGTTACAAGACAGATAAATTTACAAGTAACTTAAAAGGAAGTTAAAAGACCGGGCCTTAGTATTCGTAATAATTTTACATGAAACCCTATAAGAGACCAGAGACGTGGCGATATATCAAGGGATATGATCGTTGCAATGTGATCGCCCGCAAATTACACGAAAACCGCCAAACTAAACAGTGCCCCACTAACGCATCAAGTGCCTACGGAAAAAAGCCAGGAGATCAAAGTATCGCTTATAATACATAGGTAATAAAATTTGATCAAGTTCGTGTTTATTTTAGTTTATTGGTTATTATTAGAAGTTTAAGTTCCGTTAAGTAAACTTAGGGGAAATTTCCTCATTGTGTTGGTATTTTTTCAAAATTTTATTAAGTTAAAAAGATTTAATTTTAACCGTAAACAAAAGAATCACAAAATTCTGTTAGCAAATAATTATGTAACTTCAAAATTACTTTTGGAGCCCTTGTGAAACGAACTGTTGTGATTGCAAATTAAGCTCAAGCTTAAGTGTGAATTATTGAATTAAACAAAAATAGTAATTTATTGTCATAATAATTGGTAGATTCTCTCCAAATTCTAAGAATTGCAAAAGGCATTACCTTTCAATAACCTAGCATCCAGCCTTCTAAATTTGAGCGACAACTACCCCAACACACGTGAGGGTTTGTCTTGGTTGCCCATAGAAAATCCAAAATAGGCCTCAAAAAACTTGGTTCCCGTACAATTTTATGTTTTGTTTAGTTCTTTGTTTTTAGATATCCGCAAAGATAGCAAAACAGATCAGGAGATAGCTGCAAGGCATTTTTGAATAAAATTAACACGCAGGTAATCTGACGTAAAACAGAAAAAGGGCAGTATCTGTTAACGTACCGACATGAGAACAATAAAAACCATCTACTACGTTTCCGGAAGACAAATTTTATCGTTTTATTCAAAAAATGTCCAATAAACAATTTTACTGTTACATAGTGAATCGGCGATATTGAAGCAGTCCGGTCGCTCAATACGATTGCTGTCGACCAAATCGCCCAAATATCGCAACGTCTGTGGTCTCCATAAGATAATGTGTATTTCTTTATATTTTCTATTAAAAAGTTTTGGTGAACAGATAAAAATAATCGATTTAAAAAGATGTGAAAACAAATTCGACGTTGATCAAGTAAGAATCAGTAAAAAAATAGGAATCGAAATTTTATGTAAAAATCTTCAGGATCAGAAAATCTAGGATATTTTCTGGTATACGTACTATGCCATACAAAAAAATCTGGGACATGTAATATGTTCTATTGTAAATACGACGAATTAATCATTGTTAAAAAAATTCATCCGTTTTGTTTATTTTTGTGTCTTTTTACGTTACCGTAGAACAAAGGAAAATGAATTCTTTGAAGCTGCATTCAAACTTTTCTTTTTAGTCCATTTTGACGCTCAAGCAATTTCCGCAAATGGATTTGTGCTAGCATTTTCGCATACAAATTTGCTTGTGCAAATGTATGCATTTTGCCAATATTTTTAGCTTGTGCAAGCAAAAAAATATGTTTCCATGCAACGACTTCCTTGTGCAAATTTGTGTGCACCAGCACATTTGAGCAAATTGCTTGAATGTGAAAGCGGACCATTATTATTAAGGTCCGTTTTCACGCTCAATCAATTTGCGCAAATGGATTTGTGCCAGCATTTGCGCATACAAATTTGCTTGCACAAATGCATGCATTTTGCCAATCTTTTTAGCTTGTGCAAGCAAAAAAATACGTTTTCATGCAACGACTTCCTTGTGTGCACAAGCACATTTGCGCAAATTGCTTGAGCGTGAAAACGGACCATTAGGGCTTGTTCCTACATCCTAAAGTAATGGTCCGTTTTCACGCTCAAGCAATTTGCGCAAATGTGCTTGTGCACACCAGGAAGTCGTTGCATGCAAACGTATTTTTTTGCTTGCACAAGCTAAAAAGTTTAGCAAACTGCATGCATTTGCGCAAGCAAATTTGTATGCGCAAATGCTTGCACAAATCCATTTGCGCAAATTGCTTGAGCGTGAAAACGGACCCTAACACGTAACTAATTTTACTTAACTGCCAGAGGAGCATTATCTTCAATGGCGCGAAGTTTTCTGCGAATATGTCTCATTTCTCGCTGGACAAAAGTAACATCTATTTCCCGAATCTTCTGAAATATTCTTCTCTGCAAATGGTGTTCGTTTCGGGCTTCTCAACCATTATCATAAACTTTTCTAGCGAGATATGCCCAAAGTTCTTCAATAGGTCTCACCTGAGGAACATTTGAGGGATTGTTTCCTTTGGGTACAAAATTAATGTTACTTTCGTTTAAAAAATTCTTGGTTATTCTGGCGTAATGACATCAAGCATGATCGGGCAAAAATATTGTTTCATCATTTTGATGATGAATATTAACAAAATTTTTACGCCAGAATAACCACATTTTTTTAATCGAAAGTAACATTAATTTTGTACCCAAAGAAAACAATCCCCCAAATGTTCCTCAGGTGAGAACTATTGAAGAATTTTGGACATATCTCGCTAGAAAAGTTTATGATAATAAATAATGTCTTCCACTTTGTGACTTTTCAAATTGTTAAAGGTTTGTCTTTATATAGTTGAGAAACCCAAAACGAACATCAGTTGCGAAAAGAATATTTCAAATTCAGAAGATTCGGGAAATAGATGTTACTTTTGTCCAGCGAGAAATAAGACATATTTGCAGAAAACTGCGCGCCATTGAAGATAATGCTCCTCTGGCAGTTATGTAAAATTAGTTACGTATTACTTTAGGATGTAACAAGCCCTAACTCATGGATCAATAAAAAACTTGCTACTGTTTTAATGGTCCGTTTTCACGCTCAAGCAATTTGCGCAAATGGACTTGTTCAAGCATTGGCGCAAATGCATGTGCAAACACATGCAGTTTACCAAACTTTCTAGCTTGTGCAAACAAAAAAATTACGTTTACATGCAACGACTTCCTTGTGCAAATTTGTGTGCACAAGCACATTTGCGCAAATTGCTTGAGCGTGAAAACGGACCATAAGAGCTTTAAATTTTTTCCCAAACTTATGTTACATACCTTGCTATGACTTTAAAGATGTATTTTTTGTACTATAAATGGTCCGAGAAGGTCGCTTTAGAAACCAGTATGAAATAAACTAACAAGCGTCTAAATAAAAACCTGGTCAAGCAGGTTGTGATCGAGAATTTATCCATTGCATTTACATAACAGAGTCACTAAATGTAGCCTACTTGACCAGGCTTTTATTTAGACACTTGTTACTTTAGTGTTTAAACATTAAATTCAATAAAATGATCACTCTTGTTTGTGATAATTACTTAATATAGTTAGGGCATTCTGTTTTTCCAACTTCTAGGAGTTTGATGGGATTAGGATATGTGAGGATTGGGAAGGTCGAACAATAATTTTAAGTTTTTTCTTAACTTACTTTTGCTCTAGGAAATCCAGGAATTAATAAATTTGGAAGATAAGTCTGCACTACAATATTGTGATAAAACACGACCGGTTTCGTCCTATGTTTAAGTTTTCAGGACATTTTCAAGTGTGAAATGAGTTACATGATTAAAATAACACGTTAAAATCTAAAAGACGGCACGTGCTCCTCTTTTTATACCATGGAGCATTTCATTAATAAATCCATGCATAGTTTTCATGTATGTTTGGATCGTTGTCCACTTGAATATCAACATATCACAGCCATTTCCTCTTGTAGCTTTCCTTGTTCGATTTATGCAATATACCCTAAATCAGTACCCGCAAAGCAACTTCATATCATCATTATCCATATTCGCCACCATGTTTAAATGAGGGAATTATATACTGATCCGACTGCTCTCCAGCTAATCTTCAGTCTTCCAATTGGATATCACTTTTGGATTCATCGCTCTATAGAACCTTCTTCTAAGTATTTATTGGACAATGTTCACATTCTTTTGTCCATTCAAATTTTTTTCTCTTATTTATTCGTCGAAGATACGATTTTTGAACAGCTATCCATATAACTGCCGTCTGACTGTTTTGTTTTTGGGATTAGTACACATTTAAAGTCATCACACTTCTTTGTATCATATTTACTAAACAATATTGGTATATTTTAATCACTGAATACCTATTCTTTAAAAGAAATATCATAACATATTTTACCATTCAGTTCGGGCACTATTTCGAGAAAACATTTGAAAAAATTTGAAATTTGCAGATATGCCCTTTATGATTCGGACCGCAGATAAGCCTGCTTCATTTAATCTTCTTTTTACAGTTGAAAGGCTAACTGACTGTTGTCGACTGGCGTTAATTTGGAGCGCGATCTTAGGGTGGTGTGAAACGTCGATTATATCGTTATTCTTCTCTCTGGTCCGTTTTTGGCAACGATACTATCACAATTCTTACAGTTTTTCACAATACTGCCTATTATCTTGATACATATTTTCAACTTTCCTGCTATTTGTCGGTTGCAAACGGCAAAAGAAAGCCAAAGGAAATTTCTAATACAAAATCCAACTCAAAATCCCATGTAACTTATTTCTGTCGGATTTCCCCGTAATTGTTCTTTTATTTATTTTTTTGCTGCTATCATTAGATACTATTTTGAATTTCCTTGCTTCCTTAAAACTAGAAAATTGTAATAAAACAGTAAATAGGTTAAATAAAGCACAGTGGTAACTGGGATTACCTGAATAATTACGAGCGAGACTGTAAATAAAGTAACTACAGTATTGTTACAGAATATAGATTTCAGTGGTCAAAATGTTACTTACAAATTCTTGAGTTATAAAATGGAAGACATGGTCTCTGACAGATGCAGAACTGATGTGTAGTAGCACATTTTGTTTATGATTATGGTATAGGTAAGTACTAGTTGTAAAAAGACTTTATACAACTGTAATACGTCCCTTAAATAATATTTATAAATTTGTTTATATTGTGAAATTATTAATTTCACAGAACTTCTTGTGATGTATATTCAGACGTTTTCTTACGCTTATTAATAATTATCAGGACGATTTTCATAACTTAAGAAAAAAATTGACGCTGACATCTCAACGACAGATGAAAAGTAATATTGTTGTGTAAAGAAAAGAAAACTCATAATATTTGGCTATTCAAAATGTAATTGGGTGTTATAAGGACGTAGGCCTACGATTATAGATAGCAATTAGGCTCTTTTTTAGATACATTTATTCTTCAACTATAATCGTACACCTGTTTCTGAAATAGATTTCTCTATTCTGACAATGAAATTATTCATCTAGACGACATGTGAAAAGTTGATGTTTTAGAAATGTGCATAACAGTTAGAAGTCTTGTAAATTTATAACATTTTAGCCTAAAGATAATTTACTAGTAATCGACAACGACACAATGTAGTCTTTGAGCGACTAAACTATTTGTTTTGAATATGCAAAGTTTCAACTTTAAAATCGTTTGGTTGTGAACTATGATGACGACTAGTCAATATGAAGCGTTAATAAAAAATAAAAAACCTTTTAGAAGTGAACAAAAGCATATATTGTATATACATATATATACAATATATTGTATATATACATATATATACTAAAAGTAGAGGATATTGCCGTGTATCTTAGTAACTTCTTAACTATATTTAGAGAACGGGTATTAACGGCTTCAATAAAACTTGGATTATACTGGTCGATATTTCGTAATATTTTATTACTTCTTCAGGACCATTAAATTACTACAATTGGACAACTAATTAAACTATGATACAATATTATATATAATACTTACTAATAATAGAGAAATTAATACATTTTTGAAAATTTTAACTTAAAATTTGATGTGTTATTTATAACAAAAATTGTGTATAAATAAAAGAACTCTAGGTGGCGTGACTTATTAGATTAAAATATATATTATTAAGATCGTCAATGTCAGATCTGAAATTGACAGTTACGTCATTATGCTTCTGAATGCATGACATTTCCAAAAATAATCTAGTTTTATAAAACATTTCTTTTTCTAAAATTTTAACATTATTGAAGTCAAAACAATGGTTATCATCAATTGAATGAATGGCAAGAGCACAGGACCTTTTACCAATTCTACAGTCACTTTTGTGTTGGGAGACTCTGTTCTTTAACCATTGACTGGTTTGGCCTATGTAACATTTATTACAAGAATCACAATTGATTTTATATACAACATTGGAGTTAAGTAAAAGAGGAGTTGGATTTTTTATATTACTAAATATTTGTCTAATTGTTTTAGGATTATAATAGGCTATTTTAATTGGAGTGTTCTTAAATAATGAAACTATTCTTGGAGTGACTGATTTTATGAAAGGTAATTTTCTATATATGGAATTTACAATTACATTATTGTTTCTATTTTGTGTAGCATTAGGATTTCTTTGATTAAAAATTAATTTTTTAACAAGATGCTGAGGATAGCCATTATTTACAAAAATGTCAATAAGTTTATGAAAATTTTTAGTTTTTAGAGATTCATGGCAAATTCTATCAACACGACTCTTCATGGCAATAATGGTATTTAATTTATGTTTTAAACAATGGTTTGAGTAGAAGTTAATAAATCTTCCTGAGAAGGAACATAATTTTTCAGAATGTTAAAAATAATAACATTAATAAATTTGACAAATTGAAATCTGAGTTAGTAAAACCAAAACTATTTTATAATAACGATAAATGGATAATTAATCTCACTAACACTGAAATCCCTAATGATATCAAAGATTTCCTATCTCTTGGTCCTAAGTTTAGCTTAAACATGAACTCTAAACAATGTAATATTAATAGACTCCTTGCTGAAGTTGAAAACATTGTAACACAAACACCTAATATTGCAAATTCACTTAGATTAAAAATAACAAATATTATAACTAATTATATTAACAATAACAAAAATCAAGCTAATCGTTCTGCTTCTGAATTTAAAGACATTTTTAATCGTTCAAAAAAATTCATTAAAGATAATGATGATATTATTATGACTAATGCAGACAAAGGTTCTGTTACAGTTCTCATGTCAAAAAATGATTACATTAATAAATCTTTTGATTTATTAAATGATAATACAGTTTACAAGGAAATGAAAAGAGATCCTTTGTCGAGCTTACAACAAAAAAACAATAATCTAGTTAAAAAACTATTTTCAAAAAAATATATGGATAAAAATACACTGGACAAATTAATCATTAACAATTCAATATTACCAAAATTCTATGGTTTACCAAAAATTCATAAATATAATGTCCCTCTTCGACCAATAGTTTCTTGTATTAACTCTCCAACATACAGTCTCGCAAAATTCATTTGCAACATTTTAACTGCTAGTTTGTCTAATAAATATGAATACAATATTAAAGATTCTTTCACTTTTGCTGAAAAAATTCAAAACTTCAATTTGCCAGTAGATCATCAACTCATTTCTTTAGATGTGGTATCGTTATTTACAAATATTCCTATGGAATTAGCTTTAGACATAATTTCTAATTGCTGGAACGATATAGAAAAGGAATGTAATATTCCAAAGAATGATTTCCTTAATATTATCAAATTTATTTATAGTAATTGCTACTTTACATTTCAAGATAAAATATACCTTCAAATACAAGGCACTCCTATGGGTTCTCCTTTAAGCCCAATAATAGCACAAATTGTCATGGATTTTGGTCTTAAAAATTTGCATTCCTAAATTAACTTTTCAACTTCCTTTTATATTTAAATATGTTGATGATTTGATCTGTGCTGTCCCTACAAATAAAATTGATGAAATCTTAAATACATTTAACAATTTCAATAACAAAATTCAATTTACCCTTGAAACTGAAAACGATAATTCAGTTCCCTTTCTAGATACAAAATTAATCAGAACTCCTAATAATACCATCATTTTGGATTGGTACCATAAACCCACCTTCTCAGGAAGATTTATTAACTTCTACTCAAACCATTGTTTAAAACATAAATTAAATACCATTATTGCCATGAAGAATCGTGTTGATAGAATTTGCCATGAATCTCTAAAAACTAAAAATTTTCATAAACTTATTGACATTTTTGTAAATAATGGCTATCCTCAGCATCTTGTTAAAAAATTAATTTTTAATCAAAGAAATCCTAATGCTACACAAAATAGAAATAATAATGTAATTGTAAATTCCATATATAGAAAATTACCTTTCATAAAATCGGTCACTCCAAGAATAGTTTCATTATTTAAGAACACTCCAATTAAAATAGCCTATTATAATCCTAAAACAATTAGACAAATATTTAGTAATATAAAAAATCCAACTCCTTTTTTACTTAACTCCAATCTTGTATATAAAATCAATTGTGATTCTTGTAATAAATGTTACATAGGCCAAACCAGTCAATGGTTAAAGAACAGAGTCTCCCAACACAAAAGTGACTGTAGAATTGGTAAAAGGTCCTGTGCTCTTGCCATTCACTCAATTGATGATAACCATTGTTTTGACTTCAATAATGTTAAAATTTTAGAAAAAGAAATGTTTTATAAAACTAGATTATTTTTGGAAATGTCATGCATTCAGAAGCATAATGACGGAACTGTCAATTTCAGATCTGACATTGACGATCTTAATAATATATATTTTAATCTAATAAGTCACGCCACCTAGAGTTCTTTTATTTATACACAATTTTTGTTATAAATAACACATCAAATTTTAAGTTAAAATTTTCAAAAATGTATTAATTTCTCTATTATTAGTAAGTATTATATATAATATTGTATCATAGTTTAATTAGTTGTCCAATTGTAGTAATTTAATGGTCCTGAAGAAGTAATAAAATATTACGAAATATCGACCAGTATAATCGAAGTTTTATTGAAGCCGTTAATACCCGTACATTACATATATATACAATATATTGTATATATTCAGGCCTATTAATGTTAAAATAACATTAAACAGTTATATTATTTTAACTGCACTTGGATAACATCTCTTTTAAACGCTTCCACAATTTTTATATAAGACATCAGTGGTTTAATGTCGTTCAAATAAGTGCATATGAGATCACTTATAACACTAATAACTCACAAAATAACTGCACAAGTTATGTTGCGATGATACATCATGTCAATTTAAGCCTGAATTAAATACTTCCAACTTACGCTACGCAGGCTTGATTGGCGGCTTTATTAAGAGAAATATTTACACTTACCAAAAGCAAATTTACTTTTGATCTAAAATGGTTTTTTTATTTTTCGTACGAATTCATGAACAAGATAATCCGCGAAACCTAACATTAAAAATTAATTCTTGTACATTTTGTTGTTTGGCCGCATATCGATCCATTCCTGTCCGTCTATTTGACTATTTTCTCATTAATGTGCCCGCCTATACAGCGTGTCCCGTGACGTAATGTCACCACTTCACCTGCGTGATAATCAATTCAAACTAAGTGAAAAAGTCTAATAAAGTTTTGTTCTAAAGTAAACCGTTTCAAAAATACTGGGTGTTTAAAGTTTAATTTTTTAGTTTTCAAAATTTTAAAGTTCATCTAATCATTTATCCGTTTACCTAATAATCAATTCAAACTAAAAAAAAAACTCTGATAAAGCAAATCGTGTTTCAAGGATATGATGTTTCGTAATTTTCAGAATTTTTAAACTTTATCTCAAAAGGTGTTCAAAAGCACTTAGATCTCTTTTGAAGCGCGTTAGAATATGTTTAGCAAACAACGGGGGTCATTTTGGACACCTTTTGATATAAAGTTTAAAAATTCTGAAAATTACAAAACACGTATTCCTGAAAGGCGGCTTAGAATTGATCATTAGATGAACAGATAAATGATTAGATGAACTTTAAAATTTAAAAAAATAAAAAATTAAACATTAAACACCCAGTATTTTTGAAAGGGTTTACTTTAGAACAAAACATTATTAGAGTTTTTTACTTAGTTTGAATTGATTGGTGATAGGTGAAGTAGTGACATTACGTCACGGGACACCCTGTATAGGTATACGACGCATTGATAAACTATTTCTTGACTTTTAAACTGAGCTCTTCAGAGGCTATTGGTGGGATCAAAATCAAAACGCTGGTGTGGGCACTTACATTTATCAATTTCTAACTAGACTAAGTAATCTCACAACTAATAATACTGGTACACATGGAAAAATACGGAGTCAAATCTAAATCCTTTTTAACTCTTTTTATTAGTTCCCTGGAAACCATCCGTGCAAGGTGTTAGATTTAAGGTAGTTACTTTCCTTAACTCCACTTCCCACTTTTTATAGTGTTGATATTTAATTCGAAAATATTTACAATATTTGTTCCATAATCAAACGCGTGTGCTAAGAAGCAGGTGTTCAAATGTAACAGATTTTAAGATTATTTTAATTCTTTGCTAAAAGATTTCACATCATCACGAAAAATTGTAACAACTTTTACAAAGGTGTTTAACAAATTTCGATATATACTTCCACTTTATGTATGTAAAAATCGAATATGTGAAGCTTAACTACTTACGGTGTGGTGGAATTTTTTATTTCCTCGGAGTTAAATAATTCCACCTTATTTTAACTACTTCCAAAAGATAAACGTCTCTCCAAAAAAGTGAAAAATACATTAATTTTTAGTTAGAACTAACAAAAAAACAGATATTAATTGCAAATTAAGGAGATGAGTTTAACTCATTAAAATTTCCCTGTGTAGATCGTAGATGGTAGGTAGTATCGACGGTAATCCAATTTTTTTATATCTTCAGGGAAGAGAAATTAAAGAAAATTATTGAATTACTACAAAACAATCTTAAGTTTTTTCTTAATTTCATGTTTCTTCTTTCTATAAATTTTATTTCAAAATTTGTTGTTTTAGAAGATATTTTAAAATATTTTTATTTTTGTGATGCAAAAAACTTTTGGCTAAAAAAGTAAAATTAACACTTTAATAGAACCAACATTACCCGAAAACCTAAATTCATCAGATCACCTAAAAATGATTACCTAAATAAAAAGTGTATGTAATCAAGGGTATATTTCGCCTCCATTTATTTTTACACTAGTATCTAATCTCAATAGCTGAAACAATTTGTATAATCTGCGATTAAGAAAATCTGGAGTGTTAGATACATTCCACGTGCAAGAAGTCTGGCGACAGTTAATCTTGTTCAACAGATAAGCGCATGGGTTCTTATATTTAAAAACAAGCGATAAAGCTAAACTAAGGCGATAATTTCTTAAATTGAAAAACAAATAAACGCGCAAAAGAGCTTTTAATTATCACTATCGTCCATCGCATAGCTGAGCAAACACAAGTAACTTTACAGTAGGAGGTTTCTATTTGCTATAATTTAGCGATACGCTTGTACTATTTTGTTATGTAATTACGGCAATTAGAGCTCATTTTTCGGCATTTTGTCTTTTAAGAAATTCACCTGCATACCTTGAATGCATTAATCATTTCAGAAAACGAATGCAAACTGCTCGAGATAGACGCAGGATAATGTATGGCCGATGACATAAACAGTCACAGAGATGAAAGTTTTGTGATAAAACTTTCAATTAGTTTCAGACTTGTTCTTAATTCATCAATTTTAACAATTCACCGCGTACCAACGTCATACGACGCCTTTCCAAACTTTCTATTACACACGTGCTTTCAGTGAAGCTATGTCTCTGTCATGGGTCGTTTGAAATGTTGTCGATACTTTTCAGATGTTAATTGCATAATTTTTAATACTGAAATAAAATGCTTTGTTCTTTCGTTTTGTAATAAAATTAACTTCTCGATTCTTTACGTAATACCATCTCAGACAGGCGAGTTTGTGAAATTATCTGAGAGAAGAAACCAAAAATAAAAATTTGACTAACGATGTTCGCACTTACTCCTGTATAAACAATGATAAAAATCGGTCAGCTTCATTAAAAATGGATATAGAAGAGCCAATCTGTCAGATAGGATGAACCGTGTGATTGGATTTAGAGGGCGAGAGGTCTAACCGGGGGTGAGCTAGGATTACAAAAAATACCGCTGGGACGCCAATACCGTCCGCATGTCAGTATGTCCAGCCGACGAGCGACGAAACAATTACTTATTGTCAGTTGCTTAGGCGATAATAACTTATCATTCTGACAATTCGTGAATTGAAAAAATTGCCGCTTGTCTACGAAATAAACTCAATACCAAACATTTCCTTTAGGAGCCCTATTCATTTCATTTGATGCTATAGTCTACATAAACACACCAATAAACTTCTTTCTATACAAAACAAAATGAATAATATTTAATAACAATAATCTTCATATTTCGAAAAAGAATTGTAAGTGAATCAATTATAATTATAAAGACATTTTGCTGCTATAGGAATAAATCAAAGATTAAAATAAAAAACCCAGTGACTAAAATACCGGACTTACGAGTATAATAAGGCCCGATTTTTCCACCTTCTAATAAAGTTCCCGATAACGTTATTTGGTAAATAACTTGATTTTTATCAATGGTTTCCATTCCATCAGGTAGATGTTCCCTTCTGTAATCTTTATTAATCTCGTTGTTGTATCCATGCTTATACCAGGAATCAGAATCAGTTCTGACTTGTAAAACTTGCACAATGCTTATTTGGTTGCTTACAATGATAATTGTTCCGCTTTTAAGTGATTCATTGCATTGCAAAAAGAACTTGTTTTACACACTAGTCAGATCAGTAAGCGCGCTCTTATTTTCTTATCGTCCATATTTATTTTTAACAAAATACGAAATTTGAAAAGTTATATATACCTTAAATTATGTTGCAACCATATACAGAAGCTGTCGAACGACGGCGAAACGTTAAGTGTTTAAAAGATTTTGTTATGCAATTTTCATCGGACAAGAACCAACTTTAAATACATATACAGAAGGAAACAAAAGAAGTCATATCTGTAAAGTAGGACTTTTCATTCCCTTCAGAAACGAAAAAGTCAAAAAAAGAGTAATAGGAAACAGAAGATGGTTAAATCCTTACAAAAATTATCACAAAAAACAAGTGCTATACATTTTTCTTTAAAAGGACAGGTATTTAAACAAATCCGATTACCATGATAAACTTTTGAAAGTTTTAATGCAAGAGAAAGAAAGAGTTGAATAGGAAAACATAAAAGTTTTGCAAAATTCCAGTAAAAAAAAACTCATAAAAGCAAACAGGAGGTAAAATTAAACAAAATACTAGAAAATAAATAAAGGAGTTAGGTAAAGTAATTAACAAAAAAACGTGATGCAATGAGAAAGGCCTAGGACAGATCCATGAAACCTTTCAAGCGGTACAATCAATTATAAGTTTTGAAATATTGTATATCTAAAGAGATTATCTCAATTGACTTTGCTTTTATTTATTTTTTTTAAGAATTTTATTGTGTCCTGTGGGTCGCATAAAAGCCCGTTCACAATGACTTAACGTAACAAAATTAAATAAAGGAAATTAGAGTGTTAATTTATGTGTTCACAATGAAGGGATTTCTTGTTCTTTGCATGCGCAAATATTTGGGAACTGTTAGTGGTTGTTCAGGTTAATACAGGACAAAATTGTTTTGCTCAACTCGAGGACTCAAAGACTACACTCACTAAACTGTTTTAGAACGCTATTGCTTGATTGTACTTAACAGAGTTAACTTAAAAATGGAAGTGTCAACTTAAGAAACGTAAATTAATAGAATTAGTCAATTAGTACGCTTACTTTTCTAACAGTGCTTCCAATTTTTATTAAGTGATTAATTTTGTTACGTTAAGTCATTGTGAACGGGATTTAAAGCTGTTGGAGGAGTCGCTTGCGGCCCACACATCGCAAGTTGCAGATGCCGGGTCTAGAGTAATAGAACAATTGAAATTTAAGATGATTTCTGAAAGAACTATATTTTTTAGAAATTTCTAAAAAACAAAAAACAATTTTTGTGTGCGATAATTTTCCTGAAAATAAATTAAATTTTAATTTATGTTGGCCGAATGGTATAAACTAGAAAGAATTTGATGAAGAAAATACCTAGAGATACTTAAGATTTGTATAATAAAGTGAGGAGTTTTTGTGAAATAAAAGGATAATTGGTATATTTTAGCAAATGATCTGCAGTCAAAACTTTGTGCAGCAACTTTCTGTACAAGGTAGAATGGTACAGTTGAATGTGAACAAAAACTACTGAATTTCTAGTTAAAATTTCATCCGTGCGTTCCGGTTAAAATTCACTTCACGAAAAACGCGAACAAATACCACAAAACCCCAATCAGGCCGAAATAATAATAAAAGTAACGCGCTGTAACCACGCAAAACAATAGAAATTCCGAAATAGTCCATCAGGACATGTAACAAATACAATAACCGTGCTCGGGGGCCACGGCGCCCCCAGTGGCGCCGGCTGCATTCTCCACGTGCCCCGATAAATCACGGGGCCCCCGCTAGGCGTCTCACGAGCGCACAAACAATGAAACAATAGGGTAAATAAAACACGGCGACATCACTTTGTTTATTCCGTATAATTGTTGGCGTGCATGTCCTGCCTCGAGATTGATGGAAGATCCTTACTGGAATTTTATTTTCACTTGTGAATTGCTGGACTATTTCAGCAGGTGTTTCTAGATGTTCTAAAATAAATAACTACTCTTATAATAATTACTCTAATCGTTTTTAGTATATTACAGAGTTTATAGTTTCAGAAACAAGGTAGAACTTCATCGAAATTTAAATTGTGAGAAATTAATAAAGTAATTAAATTTCAACAATGTTTCACGTTATACAGTGAGAATCTTGTAACACTGCACATATACGAAAATTACGTGATCAGATAATACATTTCTGAGTTATATAAAATTGCACATAGGGGTTTTAACATTACGTTGCTATGGTTACTACTCAATTTTCAATGCTGAATCATTTAAAAACTGCACATAGAAAGTATTAAGGAAAGGTTTATTTCATTGCATGTATTTAGCTGGAAATTTGTCTATCCGGAAATTTGGCGGCAAATAATGCAGTGACCTCTCTCAACGAAGCTCCTTTTGAGATT
This sequence comes from Dorcus parallelipipedus, assembly GCA_958336345.1. Taxonomy (NCBI): domain Eukaryota; kingdom Metazoa; phylum Arthropoda; class Insecta; order Coleoptera; family Lucanidae; genus Dorcus; species Dorcus parallelipipedus. The sequence goes on from OY284475.1 coordinate 34,192,986, forward strand.
AATGTGTACATTTCTACATTTTCGGCGGTTGTATACATTATTTTACAATAAATCAAAAGAACAATTTAATTCAATCTGACAATTCAAAATCAGTAGTGTCATTCTCATTACTAACAACGCACGGTAACCATGGCGAATGAAATAAATTTGGAAATAATAATGTAATAAAGCTTCTATTGATATAATTACTATGTGCAGTCTTATAAGGTTCTCAGTTAATGTATTATCTACAGAGTAAAGTTATTTAATTATCAAATGTATTTTATTACTACTAAAAAAATGAAAATTTTTGAGTGGTTTAGATGAATCAAAAATTAGAAAACTTTTTACTGATAACATGATGTAAAATTTGACATACCGGTTGTCTCACTGAAACTTGGAAATGGCAGGGATAGGACAGGCTGTATTATAAAGTGAAAGATATAAAACGAAACGCTCGCTTTATTACTGTGACATACTTACTTCGATGTATACCGTGTGATTCAGTTTGGTATTCGCACTCCTGTAATGTTTTTATTTCTAATTTTAGGAAAATGGCATTTGGTGTAAACAGTTTATTTGACAACATGAAAGGAAATGTATCACTTCCGGTTTAAGCGGAAGTGGTTTTAAGTAAAAAAAATTAAATGGGACACCCGTATATTTTTTCAGTTTTAGATTCTAGAGGTAACTTTAGAACCAAATGATGTAAAGTATCCCACATACATGGCGATTGAAATTCTAGGGCCAGCATGTGGATCTCTCTTACTATAAGAGACCGAAGATTGGTTAAATAGAGGCAAAGTTGACATATTTCGTGCTGATTAATAATCTGTTAAGAAATTTGATATATTTCGAATAGTTTGTTCGCAATAGGAAAAGAAAAAGTAAAAATTGCAACTTTCGGAAATCGAACATAACTTCTTTATTTATAACTTTTGTCAAAATCTGTGGAAACATTCCAGAAGCGCCTTTCTCAACTCGATTGAATTACGAACGTACTTTATTTCTGAAGCGATTCGTTTTTGTTTGTTCAGAACCAACTTCGTTTTTCCTTATGGGCACGATTCTTGTTGTTTAAATAGCACATTCCTTTCTGAATTCATTGGTATGCCACACTTGCTGGTTTGTTTTAATTTTCATTGAGAAATTTTGGAAAAACTGAAATTAGATTCATGTGGACACATTAAGTTAGCTTAGATTCAATTGTAAGCTTCAAGATTTTTCAATTTTACTCTAAAACAGTCGAACTCTGAAAAATATCACGTAATGTGTAAATTAAAATGTTTGAAATATATTTTAACTTCTTTATTTCTCTTTATTCTTGATGTGTTCGACCGAAGCTAGAAAATGCACCCTAGTGCGAGGGTACTCCTGCTGACGTCACAAGCCATATACAAGTGTTCGCGAACGAAGCGATAACAAATGTATTTACAGAAAAATTAAAAGAATTCCTTTTGAAATAATATAACATCGCAGGACCCAAATATTTATGTCATTGAATTCCTAAGAGAAAGCTCTTTTTAAAGCTTTATAAATATACAGAGTATTCCATTTAAAAAACAAAAGTTGATATCATTTCCGGTTAAACCGGAAGTCTGATTCGAATGAGCTAATGTTAATAAGGTTCGCCTTAAAATCTTGTATACTAGTAAAAATTTTTAGAGAAATTGAATTAACGGTATAGACGATATTAGCTTGCCCAACCCGGTATACGAGATCAAAAGCGGGTTGTTAACGGGCTTGTGACGTCACAACGCGTTTTACGATTCAAATATAATTTGGAACTTTGAGGACCGATTTTGAAAAAACTAAAACGCGTTGCAAAAAAATCTTTCATCTAAACGAGTTTTAGATGCTTTTGTATAATTTTAACATAAAAATACAAATATTTAATTTTTTGGAGAGTCCAATTGTATGCTGCTTAGCGAAAGAAACGTATACCTTTGTTTAATTCACAGTATAAAGATTACACAGTAGCGCGACTCTCATGAAAATATTAAATTCGCGCATAACATCCCGCGCAAGGTCTGAGTCACAATCTCGGGATGCAGAGCTCATTCATTCACGGCTCTGGTGCCGAATGGATCTTTATAATTATGTTAATACACATTATTTATGCGTCGTTTTTTTTTACCACTAAACACTACAATCCGGCCTTGGTGTGTGAGCATGTGCAAATTTACAATTTACAACAAAATCGCTCACACTTAAAGCAGAACAAACAGTTCGACACATCCCCTTTAATCTACTCGAGGTCAATGAAAATCCAGTAAATAGATAAAAGTGCCGACAAGCGAGTTGCGCTACTGTATTCTTTATACTGTGGTTTAATTGGTCTGTCATTAAATAAGAATGGCGTAATCAAACGGAGAAAAAACGAGATATGTTGAGTATTTTTTATTTGTTACAACAAAATTCCATTACAATTTCTTAATATAGATTAAGAATTACATCGACCTAGAATTACTTCTACAATCCAAAAATTCAAAAATGTACGGGACGTGTCACTTAATTTTCTTGCTTAAAACCACTTCCGCTTAAACTGGAAGCGGTATATAGCGTACCATGTTGTCAAATCAACTATTGGCAGGCATATATTATTTTTACCAAATGTTATTTTCCTAAGAGTAGAAATAAAAAAGTTACAGGGGTGCAAATACCAATTTGAATTACTCGGTATACTAGACATAAGATTCATACAAAAATCAAAGGATTGAAGACGAGAGTACACAAAATATGTGCTGCGTTTTAAACTTAAAATGAAACATATGATATAATATGCGGTATCGCATGATATACATTTACTTCTAAAAATAGTTTTGCTTAATAAATTTTAGATTGTTTTTTTATTGACTGCTAATTAAAAATTATTTTGTATATATAGTTAGTTACTTTTGCACATACTGAATAAGATGATATGACACATTGTTACGATTGAAAATTCATTTAAGTTATTCCATAATAATTGGCAGACACCCTGTGTTTTTACGGGAAGCCAAACTTCAACCGCCTACGTGCCGGCCGCCATATTTCACAATTTTCACAATACTTCACCAGAAAATACCATACGCTGTTATTTAGACCTACTGTATATCTCCATTTCACTCTGTCGCCCGGCTAAAACTGATTTTATTTGTAACGACTTTCCTCGTAGCGATAGTGGAAGGGTACGTCGCACTCGTTCTCGCGGGCAGTGTTTCATTAGCGTTCATGGTGTGCGTTTCGTTTATTTGTGCCTTCAATCTTTGTGTTTCCTCTATGGAATTTGTGATTGAAACCTGGAACGAATTTTCTCCGAGATTTGCTAAAGCACGCTAAGTGACTGCAAGCTTGTTTAAACAGCTTATCGAAGACCTGCTCCTGAGAAAAGGAATAGGTATGTTTTGTTGGCCATTTTGGGCGTTGTTTCGTGAGTAACGCATATTTCTCTCTTCTACTAGGCTTGAAGTTCTAGATTTTAGTGGTGGTTTTACCTATCTACTAAAACACTAATAACCCTTGGGTGGAAAGAAAAGGCTGGTTTTCGGCTTTTGAAATCATTTAAACCTCGCAACACGGCCTTCCCCCGTCTGTGAAAGTAGACTCGGTCTGCAAGACGACGTTACTTCTAGGCGGCATAAACGCTCCACCAACTTACGGCGCTAATCACCGTGAGAGGGCGCTCCGACACTGATGACAGCTGATTGACATTGACGTTGGATGTTTGGAATTACCAGGTCGGATTAACTTTAATTATTCTTATTGATTTATTTTGGCGGTTCAACTTTCCGCAGCGTTATTATTAATATTTTTTTTTGTTTTCTGATGAATTACTTTAAGCGATTAATTGTAAACGAGGAACAGATCTGTTGATCGGATAAATGTAACCTGTCAGTTTACTTATTTACATTTCGTGTTCGTTTTATTGGACCCCTTCTGGGTCACATTTGATACTTGCATTTTATTATTTTTACCAAATCTTTGAGAATTTTAAATAAAAACAAGTGTGCTCAGCTGGTGCTTTTTATTTTATTCACCTTGCCCACCTTTTGCTTTCGGTTACGTCGAACCTCCCTTCTCCAAGAGCTTAGCCGAGCGGTGCTGGAGAAACGTCAGTCCCTCGTACAATTTGCTGGCCTCCAGGTAGGCAGCAACATATGGTTTTCTTTTCAAGTAAAGTAATAAATTATTAAAAATTATTTAATCAATTGTTCAATCCACTAGGTCAGCGATTATTTCTAAAATTTAATAGATGATGCGTTGCCGGTTGTATTACGAGGTAAATTGCGAAGTTTTTTGATGTTGGTAGAATGGCAACGATGTCCGAAATTTTGTATCTTGCAATGACCTCTAACGTGCTACGGTTTTCTCTCTTCAAACAATCCAAAGCAATAGGTTAGGATTGATGGTTTCATCGATATGACTCTCAACTATCTTTATGAATTCTACCTTAAATTTCCACTTTAATTTGTGAAAACGACAATATTCTCACATAAACTGTTAATTTAGTTTATCTACAAACAACCATATCAAAAATTATATTAATTTTTGTCATTGATTTTTCCTTAGTTTTGTTAATTTTATTTTTACCAATTTGAACAATTTGATATTCGAAATCAGGAGAATAATTTTTCAAAATTTCTTAGACGTCTTATTACATAAGGGTACATTTTGTCAAAGTGGTGCGATTGAAATTTTCGAATAAGTTTATTTTTGCAAATGCATTAATTTCATTAATGGTACCTTCTCTGGTATTTTTCTTTTTTCTAAAAGTTATCGGTTTACTCAATATGTTTGGAAAATGTTTGAAGGTAGGTAGAAGAAATTTTTGTGCATATTTTTATAGACCCCGAAATAACCAACATTTTTTTATAATTTAAGCGTGTTTGTATCTCTTACAGTTTACGGGATCCCCATAGTGGTCCTTTAATTAGTTGTAATTCTGCATACATCAGATATCTTGTGAGCTAGATTTCATGTCGCTTAAAATAAGCTTGGTCACTCTACTTGTATTTTCAACCCGTATGTTATTATGAATTCCATGTTAATGTCGATCTTCATATTATGTAAATTATTTTATAATTTCATTAAAGGTCCGAAGTAGCTAACATGATTGAAAATTAATTTTGGCATAGCAACATTTCATCTGCTATTAGCAGAAAGTGCAGATGCATGCCGAAATCAGAATAAAAGGGTTTACATATTCCTGATAATTTCAAATAATTGATTTAAGTTAATTAGCTCTTAATTGAAAGGGGTTCAGTTTTGTGTCTCACTTTATGAGATACAGTTCGGAAATGACACGTACCACAATTAGTACAGTAAAGCGTTAAAACATGATGTAAGTAATAAATTATATAGGTATAATTAAAAAGTGCTTAACTGCAGGGATCAACACGAATGTATAATTCTGGTAAATACATACGTAAATCCTTTTCGTTTAATTATGTATTAAGTATATGGTTATTTATTGAATTCTAATTACTTAAAGAATGTTTAAGGTTAGAAAGATTAGGACTGAAAGAGGAACACCCAGAAAATTTCGCCAGAACTAATAAATACATCGTACAGACAGGGGACCTTTTAGTTCGTAGGGTCAGTTACAACTGTGTGAAACAGCAGACCCCTGACCGAGAGGCCACCATGAAATTTCTTTACGAAAATGTTTGTCAACAAAGATATTTCGTGTAAATACAAGCATAATACTGTCGGACGGAGTCTAGTCTGCCCTTACAAGAGAATAATAGCAGGCTCGACAGAGAATGATGACTTCGTGTAACTGAATAGGATGACAACCTAATTTAAATGCCGAAAATAGTTCGCAAACTTCCACATTTGGTTCGAATAAATATTTAGAAGTTTTTTTTTTGTAGTAGCAAGCACAATGTACCTGAAAAATATCAGATTTAGGCCGGTATTACCAACGTTTTAAGGAGACCTTAAATTTAATTCGTGTTTAGAATGTGATTGATTATATAAACCAAGCAGAAATGTCACAATCTAAACACGACTTAAATTTAAGGTCTCCTTAAAACGTTGGTAATACCGGTCGTAACACATTGTGTAATTCGTTGAAACGATAATTAAAATAAGAGAATGGCGGAATTTAAATCTCGTAGAAGTAAAATGTTTAAGTACAAATTCCTTAAAAAAGTTTATTCGTATTTTAAGTGCTCTTTATAAAAATAGCGGCTTATACCGTATGATTTTTAAAATTTTAGATAAAGGGAGGCCTTGAAGAGGAAAACATACAGCTTAAATTAACTCATACGTACAGCCTCAATCAAAAGTAATGAAACTTTGAAAACCCAAATGCTGTAGTCGAGTTAGAGTTAGAGAGAGCGCAAGTGTTGTGGGGTTCCGAAGGACTTCGGAAACATTCGTTGACCATAAGACTTCATCTCACTCGGTATCTTCTCTCTCTGACTACAGCGTTTCGGTTTTGAGCGTTTCATTACTTTTGATTGAGGTTGTACGTTTTGGTTAACATCATTGCGAAAATATGGTTCAATGATGAATGCCTTTTGAAGTTTTGTAAATATTATTTTGAATAAATTGTTGTATTTGCTAATTTTACGCCATACGTTTTGCTTTCACGGCCTCCCTTTATCCAAAATTTTAAAAATCATACGGTACAAATATTTTGTATATTTGTTACGGGTAAAGTCTACACAGCATACAGATTCGGTTTTGTTCGCAGAAATGATTAATTTGTGAATTTGGCCCACTTTAATTAGAACAAAGTCAACACTATACCTTACCAGCGCAGCGGTAGATGACGTCAGTAAAAAAATTTGCGAATTTTGCTGGGTTTGAAGTGGGCATTGTTATCTCTCAGGCGAACTATATTATATACAGTGAATTCTTTTTAAGTTTGGCCATAGGGATTTACATGCTAAAAATTTGACCTCATGTTAATGTATGTTATGGGACAAATTTTAAGTAAATTTTTGTATTTAGTCGTAAATTAAACGATTTACTACAAGATGAACTTTGCTAGAATATCCTACCTAATATGTATTCCTTAATTTTATTTTACTGTGAAAAGTTGAAGAAAATAGACACAAATTATTGAACAAATGTAATCCATGTAGGCTGACGTTATTAATAATTTGTCACTGTGATTACCAGGGAGTCTAAAATAAAATCAGTTCTTTTATGCGCGTTAGTCGACCAAGCGGAGACGGCATATCTTTTCCGCGAGCTTCGATGCAGTAACGCATTGTTCGACTCCGTGCACTCGCAGCGTCGTCGAGCTCGCCCACTGTTATATATGCAACGTATACTGCTTACGATCCCACTCTTTCCAAGCGTACGCTCGTGATAAATCAAACTGATTAAAACCAAGACTCTCTAGTGATTACTGATAAACCAATTGAGAAGGAGAAGTAACAATGGGGTGAAGTGTCAAAACTTTTAACACGGGAAATTGACTAAAAACTCCTTCATTTCCAAATAACAAACATTTTATTCACAACTTTCAGCCTACTTTTCTCGTAGAATTTTTTCTCGTTGAAGTTAGCACGAAACACAAAACGAACTTTTCATATAATAATATAATAATCAGGAAAAGACTTCTTTATACAAGATTAGATTGACACATTAAATTAATATATTTTATATCAACAATAACTGTTTTTACGTAATTCAGAACTAATCGTAGATACATATGAAGTACAGTCCTGTAGTTACATATATTCAACAGTGTCTGAGCACTTAACCCGTTTTATAGGATGTAGTCGATGGCACATAGAACCTTTTTGTGGGATTATCTAATTTTTCGACAAATTGGCATTTAGCCCCTTTGTTACTTCCACTCCTAAATTATTGCAACATTAATTTATTACCACTTGTAAAAACTACTTCTTCATACCATTGAAAAATGAGTGGAGCTTGTTATAACGTACATAATTGATATTTTTAATGCTTGCTTAATAATAAGGGACATTTTTGTTGAAGAAAATGGTTGTAGGTATTTTATAAAAGTTAATAAATTAAAAATAGTAAGCAATGTTAAAAACAAAAATAGTAAGTGAGTATTAAAATGTATAAAGACAGACAATCTAAAATAAAAATGTTCAAGTTAATTCTTTGAATTATGGCCGATTTCTTCACCATATTTAACCTAAGGTTAATTTATCTAACAGTTGGAATGTGAGGTACAGTTTGCCGTACACATCCTATGTGTCACATTCTAACTGACAGATAAATTTAACCTCAAGATAAGGCGATGAAGAAATCGGGCATAACTCTGCTAATAAAACAACAGGTTATGCGCCCAGTGGTGTGCTCTTGTGAAAATAGAAGAGAATAAAGAGTATTGTCAGAGAAGTTAAAAAGTTTCACACTAAGAATACATTTCCGAATTTGGAATTTTTTTTAAGAAGCTCTTTTTTGAATTGTATTGATGTTATTGGTGAAGGAAATAAGAAGATTTCAGCACATTAACGAAACACAATAGTCAAAAAATTGAGAAAATATTTCAATTGCATTTGAAAGGTGCGTTTTTTCAAGTTACGTCAAATTGAGCGAATTTTTTTTCTTGACATAAAGTTTCTATATAAAAGAATGGATTTATCAAAACATATTAAACCGTTAACTGGAGAATTAGATTGGCCTCTATGGAAAAGAAAAATATGGGATTTGTTAGATTATTATAACCTGAACCGTTAAGGGAAGAAGCTACGGAAGTACAAATTAGGCAGTACAAGGAACAGTCCGATTTGTACCGTAAGGCAAACAGTTATGCAAAATCCATGATAACGAGTGCAATTACTGATGAAGTATATCAGAAGGTAATGGACAAGGAAAAAGCTTGTGACGAATGGGATGCATTAAAGCAACAGTTTGAAGCCACTTCCGAAGACCAATTATTCAAGATTTGCACTGATTTCTTCGCGTTTAGCTGGATACCAGGTGAAGATGTTGCAACACATATAGCAAATTAAAGAGTTTGTGGAATGAGTTGAATAACGGATTGACAGCTAGAAATGAAAATACTTTGCCAGATCTTATGTTAGTTTGTAAGACTTTGCACATTTTACCAAGTAAATTCAAAACCTTTCAATCTAGTTGGATGTTACTAACAAAGAATGAAAATAAAACATTCGACGAATTAACGATACAATTATGTATGTTTGAGAGAAATTTTATGAAGACTATGAATGGTGATAAAACAGTGCAGGAAGCATTAGTGGCAAATACTGGCAAACAGAAACAAGGTGACAAAGGAAAGTCCGTTAAAGGCAAGGCAAGGAAAGGTGACATCTGCAATTATTGTAAACAAAAAGGTCACTGGATAATGAACTGCAAAAAGTGGATTTCTGATGGAAAACCTAATAAAAGCGGAGTCAAGAGCATTACTCAGGAAACAGTTGATAACGCTGTGCTCATGTTCACTTGTGAAGAAGTTTACACAGTTGAATCAGACACCGCAGTGTGGTGGATAGATAATGGAGCTACGAGGTACGTAATTAATTGTTCAAATTATTTTATGGATTTTCAAAGTTTGACAATCCTTGTAGTATAAGAGCTGTTGGAAAAGAGACTTTAATGGCATTAGGAAAGGGAACTGTACGAATGTCATCGAGGATTAGCGGTCAGGATATAACACTAATGGATGTTTGGTATGTTCCAAAGTTATCAAGAAATTTATTTTCTGTGTTAGTTGCTCAAGACAGAAATCCCAATAGCGAATTTAAGTCATCAGTAACAGAATGCTGGCTTAAAATTAATGGTAAGGTAGTACTGCATGGATCGCGCGAAACAAGAGGAACATTGTAGCTATAAGGCATATTATATATTAAACCAATTTCACCAAAACAAGTATTTGAGATAAATGCTACTGATCACACTTCACAACTACAATTGTACCACGAAAGATGGGGACATCAGGATAAGCGCCATGTCAAACAAATGTTACAGAAAGAATTAGGCATAAATGTTCCTTTAGGAAAGTAATTTTGTGAGCCATGCATTTATGGCAAATCGCATCGATTGCCATTTGGGCATAGAAAAAAGGCGTCTAAACCTGGCGAATTGATGTCAGCCGATATTTGTGGACCGTTTGACGAATATTTTCAAAAGAAGAGATATTTAGTTGTGTTTAAGGATCACTTCACAAAATATCGCTACTGTTATATTATAAGAGAAAAGGCAGAAGTTAAAAATGTACTGAGACATGTTCTTAAGCATTCAAAAAGATTAGGACATTCAATAAAAGAAATGCTTAGTGATAATGGTGGAGAATTTGACAATAAAGAAGTACAGAAAATACTATGTGAAGAAGGTATCACTCAAAGGCTGACGGCACCATATATACCTCAGCAAAACGGCGGCTGTGAACGTGATATGCGTACGATAGTCGAAATGGCCAGAACTTTTAAGTATTCTAATAAAGAAGCCAATTTTCCACCAGCAATGTGGGCAGAGTTAGTTGGAGCATCAGTGTATACTCTCAATTGAACTGGAAGATCAGATCTATTGAAAACATTAGTCCATTTGAATTGTGGATAGGTAAGAAGCCTAGAATAAAACACTTACGTATCATAGGATCCACGTGTTACGCTCATATACCAGTTCAAAGTCGACGAAAAATGGATAAGAAAACAATAAAAGGTTACCTTATAGGATATGATGGAGATGAGCGTTATAGGATTTGAGTAAAAGAAGAAAACAAGGTTATTCTTTGTAGAGATGTCATTTTTCAAGAAAAACCTATTAGTGTGATCAACATATTGAATTATCAGCACGAGATAGAAATCAGGGAAAGCAGATCGCGCAAGAAGAAGATGAAAACAAGAACTTCGATGAAGAAAATTTTGAAGAATCAACATTAGAAGAAGAAAATGATGCTAGTGAAGAAGAAAAGCTTTTCATATCATCCAATAGACAGCTAAGAGATCGTTCAAAACTAAAGAAACCATTACGCTTGAATGATTATGCTATGATCACTGAAGAAATTATTAACGGAATGCATACTCCGGAAACGTATGAAGATGCGCTCAATAGCACGAATAGTGTTAATTGGAAGCAGGCTATGGACAGTGAAATGAAGTCACTAGGAGAAAATCATACATGGGAATTAACGACTCTCCCAGAAGGAGCAAAAGCCATACCTAGTAAATGGGTTTTTCGAGTAAAAACTAATCCAGACGGCAGTGTCGACAAGTATAAGGCAAGACTTGTTGTTAAGGGATTCAGTCAACGTTATGGAATAGACTACAATCAAACGTTTAGTCCTGTAGTCAAATTGAGCACGATTCGTTCAATATTAAGTATTGCTGCAACCGCAAAGATGCATTTAATACAGTTTGACGTGTATACAACATTTCTGTATGCAGAGCTGAAAGAAGAAATATATATGCAGCAGCCTGAGGGATACAAAGACAATACTAACCAAGTATGCAGGCTAAAGCGCAGATTGTATGGACTTAAACAAGCATCAAGGTGCTCGAATAAACGTTTTGGTGATTTTCTTTTGTCAGCGAGTTTTAAAACAAGTGAGGCTGATCCATGTTTGCATATTAGAGAAAAGGGTGGCAAGAAACTCTTGCTTGCTCTTTACGTAGATGATGGACTAGTCGTGGCGACTGACCAACAAGATGCTCAACTCTTTATTGAAGAATTAAAGGCTGAGTTCAAGATCACAGTAAAACCAGCATCGTACTTCCTTGGCCTTGAAATTAAACATTTTAATGATGGAACAATAAAAATAAGTCAGCAAGCATATGCAAAGAAGATATTAGAACGTTTTAATTTTGAAAACTGCAAGCCTGTGTCAACACCAATGGTAAAGGAACCAGACATAGAATCCACAAAGGAAAGTATGACAAAATGTAATGACTTTCCCTATCGACAAGCAGTTGGAGCACTCATGTATCTCATGATTGGAACAAGACCTGATTTGGCCTACAGCGTGAGTTTTCTGTCAAGAACACTCGATTCAGCATCCTCAGAGGATGTAGCAAGACTGAAACCAGTACTTAGATACATTGCAGGTATGTACAAGCAATTTAGGCATTGTTTATCGCCCAAATATAAGCAACAGTGGTATATTAGAATGCTACAGTGATGCAGACTTTGGCGGGTGCAATAAAACTGGTCGATCAACATCCAGGTTTTACACATGCAGGTGGCGCTATTTCATGGTTGAATCAAAGACAAGCAATGACTGCTACATCTACAACTGAAGCAGAAATCCTAGCTGCAAATGAAGCTGTTAAAGAGATCATTTGGTTGAGTAGACTGTTTCAAGAATTGGGAAGGCTGAAACAAGTCCCTGTTCTTAACATTGATAATCAGGCTCTACGGTGAGATTGGCAGAAAATCCCAAATTTCATCGTCGCACAAAACATATAAAAATCAAATACTTTTTTATTCGAGAAAAAGTGATGGAAGGAGAGTTAGAAGTTCAACACATTTCCTCAGAGGACCAAGTGGCAGACATAATGACAAAACTTATAGCAAGGCCTAGATTATTGATTTTATGTCATAAAATGGGCCTATCATAAAAAAAATTAGCATGTTCTTTTTACATATGAAATGTTAAGCTAACTTTTATCAAATAAGGGAAAGTGTTGAAGAAAATGCTTGCAGGTATTTTATAAAAGTTAGTAAATTAAAAATAATAATAATAAGCAATGCTAAACTCCAACTTTAGTATAATCGCTATCACGGAAACCTGGCTAACACCAGAAATACCAACCGATATTATTGATATTCAAGGCTATTCGTTTGTACGATTGGATAGGTGTACCCGTGGTGGAGGCGCAGGTATTTATATTAGTAATAAGATAAAATTTTCTAATGTTGTCATTAATATAAGTATTGAACAAATTTGGGTTCTGGTTAACATTTGCGGTAAGAAAATCGCTGTTGGATCGGTTTACCGTTCTCCTACGCTTGACTATAATACATTTATTAACTTATTCGATGAAACTATTTCTTTCCTGTTGCCACTGTGCGATGATATTGTGTGCCTGGGCGATCTTAATTTTGATTTTCTCAATATGAGCGGGCCTGCTACGATTCAGTTCTGCTCACTGCTGGATGCTTACGGCCTTAAACAAATTATTCAAACACCGACGCGGGTAACACCTTCCTCCGCATCATTACTCGATATAATTCTGGTACTCGAATCTACAGAAATAGAAGCAACTGGTGTAATTGATGCCAGCGACATCTCGGACCATGATCTAGTCTATTGTACGCTGCCATCTAAAGTAACTTCTCAATATCCTATTTTCAAAACGATACGTGATTTCGCTTACTTTAATCAAGAAAAATTTCTAGCTGACCTACAATTAATACCATGGGATAATATTTTTTATATCCATGACATCAACGACAAATTAGAATTTTTCGATACTAATCTACTTCATCTCCTAGATTTACATGCACCGGAAAAAAACATTAAAATCTCGAAACCCTGGGCTCCCTGGCTAACGGACACTATTAAAGAAATAATCAAGTTACGTAATAAAGCTTTGAAACGATTCCGCAAGTCCGGGAGTCAGGTGGACCGAGACTCCTATAAAGCCATAAGGAATTATGCTACATTTGCGATTAGAAGCGAGCAAAAAGCATATCTTAAATCGCGATTCACGAATAACAACATTCGTGAAGCTTGGAAAATGCTAGACTCTCTCTCGATTATAAAAAGAGAGAAAAAACAATCTGTTCCCGCAAATCTGGCTGATCCAAGTGAAATGAATAACTATTTCGTTAACTCCGTGCCTACACTCCCATGCAACGATGATACATTAACTTTTTACAATTCTAACAAAATAATGCCAGATATCGAATTTCATCTGCAAGCTGCCTCTCAAGATCTTGGAGGCCTTAGCTCGTATAAAGTCAAACTCAGTAGGTGCGGATGGTATTAACATATTTTTCATAAAGCTCTGTTGTCCCTTCCTTCTTCCAATCATAGTACATATTATAAATTTCTGTCTTATTGAAGGCGTTTATCCTGAGAGTTGGAAGGAAGCTGTAGTCATCCCGGTCGCCAAAGTGCACTCACCCAGTGATTTTACTCATTTCAGGCCCATTAGCATTTTGCCTGCTATATCTAAAATATTGGAAAAAATTGTAGACTCGCAGTTACGTGATTACTTATACATTCACAAAATACTACCGGAAACTCAATCCGGTTTTCGTTCTGGCCATAGCTGCAATACCGCACTTCTCACAATTTCTGATGATATATTTAGCAACTCCGATAAAGGTATGCTAACTGCTCTAATACTATTAGATTACTCCAAAGCGTTTGAAATGGTAAATCATCAGTTATTGCTTTCCATTCTTCGGTATATTGGTTTGTCAAACACATCGATTAAATTTTTTCAACATTACTTATTTAACAGATCCCAAAGAGTAAAAATTGGAGAATCACTATCGGAACCACTAGCTTTGAGCACTGGTGTAGCTCAAGGCAGCATCTGCGGACCACTGTTATATATCATATACACATCTACTTTCGGGAAAATTATCAAGTCATGCTCCTACCATACTTATGCAGACGACAGTCAAATTTATTTCTCATTTAGTCCATCTGATACTATCAATGCTGTTCGGGTTATAAACGATGATTTAAACGCGCTTGCTAAAATTTCTGAAGATCATGGCTTACTGATGAACCCTGGTAAATCGTGCGCATTGATATTTGGCAATAAGAAACAAAAAGAATTAATAAGTAGTCAATTAACCATTAGTATTGCGGGAAATCCTATCAACACTGTAGAAAAAGCTAAAAATTTAGGTCTAATATTTGACACCAATCTTCGGTTCACTGAACAAGTTAATAAAATGATTCAAAAATCGTACTATTCTTTAAAAGTAATTTACTGTAATAAACATATACTTAATCAAAAATTAAAGATTATACTAACAGATACACTTGTACTCTCACACTTTAACTACTGCGATTCGGTCTACGGCCCATGTTTACTCGCGCAGGATAAGGCTAGGATTCAACGTGTACAGAATTCTTGCCTAAGACTCATATTTGGAATTCATAAATATGACAAAATCTCTCATAAGCTTGTTGATGTTGGATGGTTAAATATGGTAAATCGACGGCGCCTCCATTCTCGTTTTCTGTATTACAAAATTTTAGCCACACGAACACCGCCATATCTTCATAATAAAATTAGATACAGAACGGATGTACACAATATAAATGTCCGTCGTAAAGATCTCATCTCATTGCCACATCATAACACTGCTTTGTTCACAAGATCTTTTATATACAACATCGCTACGTTTTGGAATAACCTCCCATCGCAGCTAAAAATGCTTAAGCCATCTATTTTCAGAAGCCAGTACAAAAAAATGTTATTCGGTGAGCAATCATCACAGTTTGCCTCCTACTAATTTGATTCTTCTGCAGACTATCCTATTATCTTCTTTCTTCTCTTCCTCTTCATTTCTCTTCTTCACTCTACGCATAGCTTCCATTAATATAATCTAAGTTTAAGTCAGGGTCCAGGTGGAAGATCAGATCGTGCTTCATAGCCAAATCTGAACCTGCACCCATTTAGCAGTACAATTTCTGTTGGTGTCAGTGTACACATTTATTTTTTCTTTGTATTCATTTCTTTGTATTTATTACTGCTAATAAAGGCATTATTATTATTATTATTATTATTAAAAACAAAAATAGTAAGTGAGTATTAAATTGTATAAAGACAGACAATCTAAAATAAAAATGTTCAAGTTAATTCTTTGAATTACTCTGCTAACAAAACAACAATTTTCTTTATAAATTTGCAGTAGACAGACATTAACGGAACTTTTCTCTTAATGACATTTCAGCTACCTTGATTTTTGACTTCGGTTAATTCTATACTTATTAATTTCAACTTCTAACCGGAAAGTAATTAAATAGAATATGTTCATGATATTCTAGCAATGTGCATTTCGTAGAAAAATATTTGATTTACTAATAAAAATAAAAATTTGCTTCAAATTTGTGCCATAAAATACATTAACATGAGGTCGAATTTTTAACATGTAAATCCCTACGGCCACAGTTAAAGAAATCACTGTATAATATGGAATTAAAATAAGAAGTAAAGTCTTTCAGTGTTATCCAATAATGAGCAAAGTTTATTTAATTATTATGGCATGGCGTAAATTGCGACATTCTGAGTTACATTAAATTCTGCTTTCTTCCAGAGGTTTGTTGTGCATTTATCTTACAGTTACATTTAACATAACTTTGAGACCCAAAGGCAGATTGATCAACCCTAGCCACAGACATCTCACAATTCAGAACATTTTACCATTAGAAGGATTTCCTTGCAGGTATCGAATTGATTTCGGGAGTATATACAGTGAAGATAAGATATCACTTTTGGTGCCAATCTTACAAAATCCTTCTTTTCTGACCTGTTATTATACCTACTATATTTCTAGGATAACTTCTATTGTGATTAACGCTTGGGATGGCAGTTCTGCTGATGGAAGTTTAGCTTTATCAACAGTGCCCACTTTTTTAAATTAATTAATATATACCTAAAACTTTGTGTAACATTGGCAACTAAAAATAAAGATTTATAAGTTTAGAAAAGTGATAGTTTTCCGGTGAGTGTAAATGTTTGAATTCACGAGTGAGCGTAGCTTACGAGTGGATTAAATTTACACGAACATGGAAATTCACTTTTCTAATGTGTAGATCATGCTATTTTTTCGTGTAGTTGACGAAAATAACGAAAATAATTATGAGAGTGTCAAGGTATGTCAAGCATTTGTTGACATAGAAACAAAACATCAATCAATCAATCTTCAACCTATGAAATGTCACCATAATAAATAAAATGAATGAAAAAAAAGTGTTGCTACCTGAAATCGTGAAGAAAAGTGTTGCTAACGAGACAAGTCCTACTTTTCTTCACGATTTTGATTAAACATTGTGTCACTTTTCCGTCAACTACACGAAAAACTGAATTATTCTTCCCTGCGATACGAATTGAATACATTCAGCTTCCTATTTATTCGTATCCTTCACGAGAACATTCCATGAACGAATCACAGAATATTTAGTAGATGCTTTATGTCAGGTATTCATCATCAAATAATTTTATTATCATCGTTAAGAATTATTGAGGGCACAGTCAACATTAATTAAAATTTGACTTTTTACAATAACAGAATTCTGCTTTAAATAACTTCGTGTTAAGTTTCATAGATTAGGAATAAATTTTATAATTTTATAGTAGTTCGGTTATAGTGTTACATATGATGACAAAAAACTTCGAAGTAATTTATTAAACTTAGCATAAGCATTTGCGTCTAAATTTGAAACATGATCTCGGCTTAGGGCACACATCTGACTTCTGATGTCCTGGGGAGGAGCACTGAAGGTTCTTTGCGTGCCATAACGAGCAGCGTTATACATGGCCATTTACCGCCCACATGGAGGCATCATGCAAACTGACACCAGACTTGCTGTTAGTGCAGTATCACGGTAACACCTCATACTTGTGGATATACGCGGTTGGAGTCACTTAAAACAGGCTTATTACGAGAAATCTGTATTAATTGCGAGCGGTAACAATAAATATCTGCGCATTAACTTATAAATTGCAGCCACAAATCATTCGGATGCTGTGTAATTAGTTTAAACTAAATCGCTACTAATAAATTATCGGTCGCTTTGCTTGTGATTTCTGCACTAATAGGTGTGCAAGTTCCTTTGGCATGAAGCTGGATTTGAATTAATTAAAACTGTCCTCAATTACCGAAACTTTGCCAAATTATGAATAGTAGAGACGTAAACAACATATTTAAAAACCTCTTCGCATTTCTCTTACTCCATTTATTTTATTTTCTCGTAACAATGTTACTGTTATACTAAAAATTGTCGCTTTAACTTAACACAGTTAACTTAAAATTTACCACCGTACATCAATCATTGCATTTTTCTTCTTTTATATTATTTTGTTTTTAAAATAGTCAGTCGTATTTGGTTAAGTTTTAATGTGCTCTTTCCTTTTTGTTTGTTTTTTTGAAATATGTATTATGGTTCTTATTATAGAAGTGCAGATATCTCGAAAATCGTAAGCTTTAGGACCAATACATGTTAGAAATAGAATTTGATGAGCTACTTAAATGTGCCAAAATAGTGAGGACGTCCGATCTAAATTTTTTGAAAAAATTTAACCTTTAAGTTTCAATTGTTACTGTGTAAGCGTACATGGATAATGTTACTATTACTCATAGAGGTTATTCTACACGATATTTATAGTTAGTTATGCACAGTAAAAATATATATTTTTTTACCACTAATTATGGACAAAATATTTCTACATTTTAGCTCTTTCATTCAATTGAGTAGCTATAAATTGCGAATGCTGCGATTTAAAGCTACAGCTGCGTAACGGTTGAGGAGATATTTAATATTATTTCATAATTTTTGCATTTTAACGTGTTAATTAAAATCAGGAGTGAGTATTTACTCAAACGTTTTATTTGTTTCGAGTAAAATGTCGATTTTCTAAGTTTATTAAGCTCTGTTATAACAGGTGATTAATATCTTTTCTAATCAAGTGACCTATGGAAATAAAATCATGTGTCTTTAATTAGTTTATTATTTCAAATGCCACTTGTATTACATATTTATATTGCATTCCTATAGAATATATTTTAAAAATTTACGTCTTTCTTGGATTCACATCGTTCATTTCTATATCAAAAAATTTTACAAAAATCAGCTTTTATGATATACGAAATAAAACTCCGAAGATATATCAAAGCGTTTTTGTTTTTGTTTTCACAGCATACCATATTTTTCTTTGCACTATTATTTTCAACAATTTCTTCATTTGTATTGTATTGCATTTTATTCAATCTGGATGTATGATATATGGAAATGCATCAGAAGAAATAGATCTATTTAATGGTACTAGAATCCAATATGGCACCCATAAGAAAAAATGAAGTTTATGATGATCAGAACGAAACGAAATGTTCTAAGTAAAATGTAATGACATCATCGTAAAGAGCTCAAAAAAGTGCCTGTAGAATGTATTAATTTTGTTGTGATCCCTACAATAATAACTTACGTTTTTCAGTTTTTTGGAAATATTTCAAAAACTACAAATCGTAGAAGATTTATCAAAACGGATTATTGTTCAGCACCAAAATACGCAACTTTGTCCTAATTTAACCGACTTCGTATCTCTTACCGTTTTCAATATTACAATGGTGAGCCTCGAATTTGTAACAGCCTGTATATCCTCAACCGTCAGTAATTGGTACAGGGAAGTGTATAGCTAATTGAAAGATATTTTTATGTTTAAGTTGTTGCCCTTTAATTGTTGGAAATAGTTTTACTGGATCCCTGTTTAATGAAAAGTAAATTTTGTAGCTGGGGCAGATATCTTCCACTTAGCTTGTAACAGTATCAGAATATCTGCTTTCTAACTTTCTTCGTTAATATGATGTTAATTATAAAAGTTACATCTGTATTTTCGGGAAACCATAAACAAAGCCTAATATCTTAAAAACCACAGAACTTAGGTACTGGGAACCTTTATCAAACTTACTCTAAAATAACCCGGCAAGCTCAAATTCGTTATAAAACAGGGGATGTTCCATTTAAAATAACGAAGTTACACATCGTATATTTGAAAATAATTTCAAATTATGCGGAGCTTGAAAGGATGATACTTTTGTATAAACATTTTTCCATATATTCAACAGGAACGACGTTAATGAAGAAACCTGGTTAAATGTCACACCCTGTATAGTTAGTTTTACATGCTATTTTGCTATGTCTGAAAAACGAATCATCATGATGTAAATGTGAAAATAATTTACTAATACAGAACTCATTAGGTATAGACGATAATTTCTGTGCAGGATATTTGACTTTATAATTAATAGTATAGGAGCTACATAAGGAATCCATACTAATGATGCACCCTGTATAGTTCGCACCGACTGATTTCCTTCCATTTTAAAAGTTACGGCATTGGATAAGGTGCAAGAAATTCCAAAATTGGCTCGCTCTCTGAGTTTTGAATTTATCAGATATCAAAATGTTCGAAGGCAATAAAATGTATGACTTAGTTGATCTGTGCTACTATTAAAGGCCGAAAGAGAAGGGTGGCAGAAATTCGAAAATTGGTTCACTTTCTGAAGTTTGAATTTATCAAATATCAAAATGTTCGAAGGCAATAAAATGATTGACCTAGCTGATTTGTGCTACTATTAAAGACAGAAAGAGAAGGGTGGCAGGCAAAATGCAATTACTACATTAAATTTGCAACATATTTCTTCACAAAGTGCTTTTTAACATTCGCTCCAATTAATAATTAAGTTTTATGCACAAGATTGCAACATTTGTCATAAGATTATATTATTACTTACTGTTTCTTGGAGTTTGGCCTTAAAGTATTCCGCGTTAATTGTTAAAGAACTCAAATGTTGAAATATTTTTGGATAAAAACGTATTTGTCTAATTTATAGGGTAAAACATTAATAAAAATTAACGAAAACTAAATGAGTTTTACTACAAAAAATTAATATACTATTGAAATCAAATAATACTTAAATATTTCCTATATTACGTCCGCTATACATTTGATAAATGGACGGTGAAAAAATAACGAAATAAATTAGGAACATTTTTATGTATAATCCCTTTTTTTTGAAATTAAGGAATAATAATTTCAAAAAAAAAATATATAGACAAAAATTTTGTCGGAATAGACAGGTAATTCCTAGAAATTAATGATGTCTGCATATCAGATATAAACAACCATAATTTTCACTTGAATACTTACTTCAGAAGTAAATAAGTTATACCACTACACAAGCCCAAAGATAATATAAATCGCTACCAATATTAGTAAATAATTTATTTTTCTTGATTATGTAAACAGGTATATTAATACACGTCAAATTATATTCAAGATAAGTATCGCACGGCGTAATAAATCTCGCAGGGTAATCATATCCGATATGTCAAAACGTTTGCCATAAATTCTCCTGACAACATATTTCTTATTGTTGTAAGCATTTCATCAAATAAAAATTGCGCGCGCGGAAAATGTAGGTTGCTCTAATCGGTGCGACTCTTGCAGCCAGATAAATGCGATAAATTCTTAGTAAGCGTGTGCAGAAAATTCTGCACACTTTGTCGGTTGGGATTGTTGATAATTTACATCCGGTCCGTTTCTATTTTTATTCGCATTTGTGCGCGATAAAGAACACCACGGAGGCTTCGAAAATAACATTCTCAGAATACTTATCAATGTGCAAGTCGCAATTATTTTTGCTGGAGTAATTAGCATCAGCACATGTTCTTCAAACATAGTGTTTATAATTATTATAATTATATATTATGCGGGTGCAGACTTGAAAATGGTAACTCTTCAACTAATTAATGCCAATTTTAGTTTTTGTTTTTTTCTTTTAATTTTTGTCATTGAATTGTAACAGAATTTTAAATTACTATTACAACAGCAACATAGATATCTATAAAATTCAAATACAAAATATAAATTTGTTGAGAAATACTTAGACAAAGCAAACTAGTAAATGTGAATAGAGTAAGACAGGATTTTGCTCGAATCTTCATTTGGAGCAAATTAGGTAAGTTAATAAAAAATAGAACATCAGCATTAGTTAGAATAAGACTAGGCGCTGACATGCAATTTTTAAATAATATATGACTACAAATATTGCTTGGATGTAAGAGTTGTAGAATACTCCTTTCGAATTAGTTCAAATTGTCAGGACGATAGGAGCAGGTTTAACATTGCAAGGAATTGTTTGAAGCATAAGCCTCAATACAAGCTATCGTATGTACTTGGAGTATAGAGACGATAATCTGAATGAGGGTAACTAAGGCGAGGCCTAAAGACAGTGGTTGCTCGAGCAGAAGAGGTTGTCATCTACGGTAACTAGCCTTAAAAAACCTATGAAATCTTTCCAAGTAACAGGAGTGTAAGGAGTGATAAGATCTATGATACAATAAGTATCGAGAAGTACAGTATATCCTAGAATTAACTTGTTTGGCCTATGATTTTATTATTCTTACTAACCACTTTAATAGAGAACGAGACGCATCCAAATTATAATGACTTCTTGACGAAGAGCATTGGGGATGTGATTGAGAATAGATTACTTTCACCGGTGAGTATAAATTCTACATTGGTCGTATAAGAGGACGATGATAGGTAGTACTCGATGAAACGTTGATCTTAGCTCTGTTCCAAGTTCGCTTTCTGATCGTTTCGAAACCGTCATAATCAGTTGCCCACCGAAATAATGATCGATTTTAACAACTTCATCAAGTGTAAAACTTTGATGAGTGTATGTTTTTGACGATTTCGAAACCGTCAGAAAGTGACGTTGGAACAGACGTCTCGTGTGATATGGGACGCTTACGTTGAGTGGCGTATTAGAATTTCTCTTTTTACTCGATCGTTACTTAACAAAGAAATAATAATTTTAAAGGAAAAATAAATTATCTGCGTTACAAATAAATAATTGAAGGGATTAGACTCGTGAGGATCCAAGTGCAAATTTTGTGTAATTGTTTAAAAAACAGATTGTTTTTTAAACGTATTAGTTGTTGTGTTTTACACTAAACTGCCCTAAAAATTTATTTTATTCCTAAACACAGATTTAATTATTACCAAAAGTCTGTAAATGAAAATATCTTTCAAATTCTAAAGACTCTGACCCATTAGATATGACTTATTAGATGTGACAGTTATAGACAATAGATATCTTGATTAAATCACTTTTATAGGTATTCTTTTCTTTCTTCTGTCTTTCTTATCTTTAACTGTTTTTATCTTTTAACAAATCCGTTTTATTTTAGGTAATTCTTAAGATTTTTAGCAAAGGTTTCTTTAAAAACATAAAATCCACTATTACGAATCTTATTCAGTACAATTTCTACATCCTGAAGATCTCTTCTTCACGTGCAAATGTGTGAAACTCTGTTAAATTATATACAGAAAAACTAAATTTGCCAGGACGAATAAATTCCAATTTGTTTCATTTGCTAAATAAATTAACCATTTTAATAGAACTAGAAATATTTATTTTGCTTAGTAGAGTTAATCAAGCAAGTAATTTCCATGATAAAATTGAAGTAATTGTCGAAACCTACTTTACAATATCAACATTTAACAGAAAAGAAAAATTAAAATACCCAAAAACAACTAAAAATAACGATAAAGCTACCTATACAAAATAGAAAGAAGATTATATTCCGAATTAGATGATTTATTTTATTAAATTAGATTAGGTGATGAAAGTTATCTGCTGTTTAAAATTATCAAATTTAATGAGTAATAATTTGAATTTTCTATAAAGCATACCTACAATTTATATTTTTATGAAGCAGTTATTTGTGTAGAAAAGGAAGAAAGCGATATTTTTCTTTCCGTAGTTGGCGTTTATTTCCTGAGTCGAAGCCAAGGTACCTAAAACACCCAAGGGAAAAGTAAACAAATATTTTCTTCCCGTAACACCAAAAATTATTTCAAATATGAAACGAGAGATGATAAAATTCACGTTTTAAAAAATACTGTTTTATATTTGAATAATAGCATGTACTATAATTAATATTAATATTGTAAAGAATAATTAAAGTTGCTAATGTTCTGATAATGTTCTGTTATTTCCGAATTTTTTTTGAGGGAAGAAAAAAATTTTCTTTTCCTCCTTTTCCTTCCTTGGGAAGAAAAGATCTTTTTTTCTCATGGGAACAAACTTGCCTACTTTTCTTCCTAATTTTGGGGACCAAAAGTGATGATATAGGGAAAAGAAAAATTCCTAACTTATTTAGTTTTTGAGAAATCCTAATTTTTCGTAGACATGGCATGGCAATATTGTAAAAATTTCTAAATAAACATGCATATCATCAAAACTATGCATTTTACACATTGTTACACTTCCACGACGAGATGGGATAAGTAAAGGTATTAGAAAGAAGCAGGTTTTTCTACTCCTTGCCAAACTGGTCCATAGGTTTAAAAAGGGTTTATTGATCAATACAATATTAGTTACAACAAAGTAAAATTTCTACTGCGATAAAAATATGATACTTAACTTATATGTATGTAGGGTGTGTCAAAATAATTTAAAGTTATAGTACTCAATAGGCAAAAACTCCCTGTGAAAGAAAAACATTTCTAACTTGTTCTATAAATGAGCTATCGGACCCGGAGAACGGACGCTTAGTGACTCAGCCTGTATGTTAACAACTTTTACAATTATCGTAAGATTCCTCAAATTTTCAATTTCTATTGACGATTATTATGAATTCTTTTAAATTCTAGTATTGACGTATGAATTTCCGTAAAACTTTCCTAAATATAAAAATATTTTCAGAAAAAGTTAAGCTGCTGAAATTAAATTTTAAAATTCACTATATTTTTAGCGATCACTATAGTCTGTTTTTTAATTCGGAGGAGTACTTTGAAATTTTGTGGCGCTTGTCATTGATAGTTGGCCAGTAACAATCACATTAGCAAAATCGCAGCCGATCACAATTCGCACCATATCAGCCTTATTGTTTCATCAGCTAATCGAAGTTTCGTTTTGTGTGAAGAAAATTTCCAATTCACTCCTCCGAATTAAAAAACAGACTATAGTGAAATTTTACTACTGCGGAAACGACGTTTTTACACGAAAAGTAATCTTAAAAGTATCGATTCGAAAGTTTTTCGCAACAATTTTAACAACAGCATCGATACCCGTCAATGCACAGATGCGAACTTATGAATAATTACGCGCAAATCAATTATAACTACAATTTATCACACGTTTCTCCTCTCGCGCGTCAGATTTGACGTCACAGCATCAATCATGACTCTACTTTATTACGCTTAAACTATGGAGTTTGTGATACATTTAAATACTTAACAAAATTTAAGACATGCCACTGAATAAGCCCAGTTTATATCTTGTTTGTGACTTCTTCTGAAAATACAGTTAATTTAAAAATAAGTAAGAAATTTTGTACAAGCGTTAAAATTATGTGTTGAATACATATGATCCGTGTTGAGAAAGCGAAAACTGATTTTGTCATCATTATATTAAGTTGCAGAACTTTTTATTATCCCAATTAAATTAAGGAGAAAAGAGGTTATTTTATTACTTAAGCTAAATAATATAATAAAATAAAAGTGCTACGAGAGGTATATAATATTGATGATGATGACAGTCTGAGCCTTCACAAGCAACCTGAGTGATGTTTAATTTTATTTGTTGATGGTAGTACAATAATTTATCTTTACGTATTTATTTTAGTGGAATCACTTATCTTTTATACTCGGTAATGGCCTTTCAAATGGCATTCACATATGTTAAATTTATTATGTTATTAAGTTAAAAGTGCCTATAAAAATTTTAGGCATATACGAAACGAGATTCTTCGTTGGCGATGTAGTTAGTTTATTATGGGCATTAACAGAGGATTCATAAAACCGACGACCGTTTACATCACTACTACTGATATCGAACCCGGGGCCCTAACAATGCTTTAGTGTTTTACTAACCTGTTAATGGACTTCCAATAGTCTAATACAACCAGTGAGGAACTATAACCTAGATAAATTATTTATGTCATATCACTGAGTTTAAGACACTAAGAACAAATTTATGATCTACAGGTAATTTTCAATAGAAAATTATAAGTAAGGTATCCCTATACCTAACTACAACCGTTTTTGAAATATTTTTAATTATTCAAATTTTGTGCTTTAGCACTCTTGCCTTTTTAAACTCATACTCTTTATTTCAAAAAAATATGGAAGATCTAATCTGTATCATTTCAAAGAGGAACTTTTAAGTAATGAGTTGATGTTTAGAAAGTGTCCTAAAAACTTATAGTGTGCTCCGCAGATGGTGTTTGTTTAAGCGAACGTCAAGTCACCAAAACTTAATTTTTCTAAATGGAATATCCTGTATATTTTTACTATCGGATGCAGAATTTAATTGTGCATTGATCTGCATTAGCTTACCCTTCCCAAAACTGTTAGTTTTCTAGTAATAAGGATTCTCTTAAAAAGATATATGAAAGACAATGTAAATATCGCAATTTATTGCATAGTAGGCTTTGGATATGAAATAAAATTACTGTTGAAATTTTGATTACTTTTTGCTGCTTCTTCTCCTGTGAAGCTTATCCCAGTCTTGGTTTCTTTGAGTTTTCGGTTTTTAGTAAGTAAGGAGTGAGTTTGATGTGTTTAATAGCATTTCTAATTTGGCTTTATTTGTCAAACCATAAAACTTTCTCCATGACCCCTTTGATGAGAACTTTGCATGAGTAGATATCTAGATTTAATAAAGTAAAATAGCAGTAAATGCAAGAAGTTGTTCAACATAACAGTGCAAAGAAAAATTACGCTGGAAAGACAAAAACAAAAAAACTTCGTAGTTTTATTTCGTATATCACAAAAGCTCTTTTTAGTAAAATTTTTAGTTATAAAAATGAATATTATGAACGTTCGATTTGGACAGTCTTTATATTATGAATATTATGAAGTCAAGAATGACGTAAATAAAATGACGTAATCTATTGTGCTAACAACTGTAGCGAGCGAAATTCACTTCCAACAATGTCCAGAAAGACGACGATAAAGCAATAGTTGATTAGATTAGGAATTAAATTATATATTTTTATTATTAAAACAAATCAGATTAAATTATGTTTGTATTTAGGAAATTCGTACCTTAAAAGATATTACTGCTCGAGGAAACATTTTTCTTGCAGTATCATAATTTTACACGTTTTATAAATAACTATTAATTAGGTACCTCTTCTAATACTTCTTCATTCTCATCATCATTAAGGCGATCTCCAAACGTCCTTCCAGTTTTACGGAAAGATCCATAAAGTGCAATTTTTCTATTTCATTTGTTAAACATTGTTCTATGTGGTTAGCGTCTTCTTGGGTATTGTTGGAAGTAAATTTCATTCGCTATTACAGAATTGTTTTGTTACCAAAATAAATTTTTAAATTTACAAGAATAAGAGTTACTTAAATACATAATGATACTTTCTTGCTTTAATAATAAACATGTATAATTTAATTACGAATCTAATTAACTATTGCTTTATTGTCGTTTTTCTGGATATTGTTGGGAATAAATTACTCTCGTTAGCACAATAAATTTTAAAAATTTACGTCTTTCTTGGATTCACATCCTTCATTTTTACATCTAAAAATTTTACTAAAATCAGCTTTTGTGATATATGAAACAAAACTCCGAATATATCAAAGCTTTTTGTTTTTGTCTTCACAGCATACCATATTTTTCTTCGCACTGTTTCAACCATTTTTTTCATTTATAGCTGTTTTACTTTATTAAAACTGGATATGTGATGCATGGCAAAGCATCAGAAAAAATAAATCTATTGAATGGTATTAAAATCCAATGTGATGACAACCAAAAAAAATGAAGAAGAAAAAATGAAGTTGATGATGGTCAAAACGAGACGAAACGTTTTAAGCAAAATCTAATGATATCATCATAAAGACCTCAAAAAGATGCCTGTAGAATGTATTAATTTTGTTTCGATCCCTGTAATTATAACTTCAGAAAAAATAAATAAATAAGAAAATTACGTTTTCTGGTTTTTGGAAATAATTCGAAAACTGCAAATCGTAGAAGATTTTCCAAACCGGATTAATGTTCAGCAGCAAAATACGCAATTTTTCCCTAATTTCGTATCTCTTAGCGTTTTCGAGATCCCATTGGTGAGTTTCGAATTTGTAACAGCCTGTATACAGTACAAAAAAAGAATTTAAATTATATGAAGAAGAAAACAAGCCCCCAAGCTTAAAAAAAAATGTTTATCCAAAAGAACAATAAAAACATGCATCTACCTTGAAATCAATTTATAAATGCCCGCCTCCAAGCCCAGCGAAATGTCTTCGCAAATTTATTTGGAAACTGAATGAAGTAAGGTATCATTACTCATGGCCGGAATGCGACCGAGCGTCGTGAAACATGTGAGATTATAAATAACACGATTTCATAACAGCTAACGTTCAGCCGTTACTTGGCGTACAGTTACCGTTTAGCGTTTTGATGAAGTGCTGCTGTGCGACTTGATTAATTTTACATTTCATCAAAATCATTACGGCGTTGAACTTAGAGATGACACGAGGCGCAAATATTGAACGATATTTCAGGGATCATTGGAAGAAGTAAAACATTTAGGCATCAAATTTTGTAATAGGTTTATTCTCTAGAAAGCTTTCTGATAACTAATTCAAATATTCATTTTGAGTCGTTCATTGACTTCTGCGATCACTATGTACAATAAATTATCACTGTGGCACAATTCACAAACTACATAAGTAAATTTTACGTAAAGTCATCTTTAAAATGATTCGATTACGCAGCTAGGTGTTGGTTACTCTAGTTGCATGTACTTTCGCAACTTCTTTTATTTTTGATGGAAATGATTCCATAGGTATAAAAAATGTATACCTAAAACCTATGTAGTACATAATTCGAATTGTAGAGCAATTACACATACATAGAATTATACTATACATATACCCCTATGAAGATTTAGGATTAGCATTTTTTATCTGTGGTGGTTGCCCAACGGGGTCATAGACTTGTCAAGACCTCAGGAGCGGTAGTGTATTTGAGTGTGTGTAAAGTATAGTATTCCATGGTTTTGTTACTTCCAAACATCCTCGCCGTTTAAAGGGAAGCAGTGTCGAATTTTATCCCCAACACTGAAGGGTGCCTGAAGTCGATACCAACCACCCCCGAGAAAAATCCCGAGCGCGGTTCGAACCGACGCGACGACCATGCGATTGCAAGGCCGGTCCCTTACCACTTGGCCCGTTCAGGTTTTAAAAACTATCAATGCTAAAATTGGTCTGAATTATTTTCTGTTAAACCAAAATTTCTCTCGTACACAAACTGTGAGTGTGCAAGTAAAAATAAAAATAATTCATTATTTTGATTTTATGTGTTCGGTGTAGGAAAATGTCTCTTAAGAATAGCTACCTGAATAGCTACTTATACTTATGCTTTTTACAACTCTTGCATAGTAATTTATTAATTTATTAATGTTACTTAAGGTTGGCGACACATTCCTTTTTCAAATTCGATTTCCGAATTCGTTTTCAGAATCTGAATACCGGAATGTTCGAAATCCATATAAAATGCTTTACGCGGCACTCACATTCGTTTCTCAATCGAACGGAAAATTTTCCGATCATTCTTTTCGAAAGCCAGCAACTGCATTCGGAAAAACCAAATTCGTCTTTCCGAACGCAAAAGTTGTGTTGCCTCATACTTTCGGAATTTTCGATTCAGTTTCCGAATGCGTTGCAAACAGAACATTCTTGGATGCTTGACAACTGTTTTTTACGTTTCCGAATGAAAAATATGGAACGTCTGTGGAACGTATACGAAATCCTCGATTCGTTTTCCGAATACGAAAATCGAATTGGGAAAACGAACGTCTGCGGAACGTATACGAAATCCTCCTTCCGAATTCGGAAATCGAAATCGAAAAACGAATGTATGTCGCCAGCCTAGCGATATAGAACCAGTCACATTAATTTTTTTTGACTGTTTCTTATCGTATTAATTGTAGCATGAATGCCACGATGGTCGTAAGTAACAACTGTCTAAATAAAAACCTTGTGAAGTAGGCTACATTTAGTAATTCTGTTATGTAAATGCAATGGAAATTTTCTAACTTAAACTTTGCACGATTGTGATTGTAGTGGTTCCATTTTGATGTGCAGATATAGGAGAAATGAATGTTCTTAAAAAAAAAGAATTCTAACCACTAAATGAGGAATAAGCTTGGTGTCAAACACTAAAACAAGAGACCTAAGTTTTCTAGTAATTGACATTGATGTCAACTACTAGTGTTAAGCAAAGACTCTTGATTTTAATACTTTTCTTACTGCATTTTTTCATTATCTTAAAAAAACATTTCCTCTATCAGTAATATTGCTTTAGGTTCACTGGATCTAGTAGTTGACACTAATGTCATTTAGTAGAATTTTAGCATGTCATCTACTGAAACATGGAATTTTAGATTAAGTATGCCGCCTGTAAAAGGACAAACGTTGAGATACAGAGGATATGGAGAAGGCGATTGAAGAAGTCCTACAGGGACAACCAGTTGCCACAACAGCTAAATAATACAATATTCCCAGAGTGACCTTATTGTATAAATCAAGAGGCAAAACACCACGAAAAAGGAAAATGGGTCCCCAACCGTACATGTTACCGGAACAAGAAAGAATAGGTACTAGTAAAATGGATCATAGTCGTAGCAAAAGCGGGATTTCCCGTACAGCCCCACCAACTTATGACCCGTGTTCAGGTATCAACTCTTCTTAAACTTTAATCACAGCCAACAAATTAAAGTTCACTTGCTTTTAGGTGCTCATGACTGAATTGAAGCAACAAAATCTATTCAAAAATAACAAACCAGGAAGAACATGGCTTGCAAGTTTTCTAAAAAGAAATTCTGAGATAAGCAATAGAGTTGCACAAAACCTTACTTCCACCAGAGCAGCTGTAAAAAAGAATCAATTGAGAAACGGTTCACTGAAGTGTACAGCTACCTTCAACAGAGTAATTCCGAGGATATTCTACAAAATCCTTGTAGAGTTTTTAATGCAGACGAAACGGCATTCTTCCTCAATCCAAAGGGCAGTAAGGTATTGGCAAAAAAGGGTGACAAGACCATTTACCAACAAATTAATCCGGATGAGAAAGAATGCCTTACTGTTCTTATCACCGAAAATGCTGCAGGTCAGGTAGTGTTACCAATGGTGATATTTAAATATGAACGTGTTCCTAGAGAATTAGCATTTAGTGTTCCTGACGAGTGGGGTATTGGGAGATCGGAAAGCGGCTGGATGACAGGACATACATTTTATGAATTCATCACAAATATCTTTGAGAAATGGCTGACTAGAATGAAAATTCCTTGCCCCGTTATTCTTTTCATTCGTCACACATGACCTTGCATACAAGCAGATTTTGTGCTCAAAATGGTATAATTCTAGTAGCTTTTTACCCAAATGCAACGCATTTGATTCAGCCTATGGACATTGCTGTTTTTCGGTCACTGGAAGGTGGTTGGAAGGATGTAGTTCATCAATATCTACGACCACTACTGTAAATGACGAATTACGTACAACACATAAATTAAGTAAGCGGGTATTTACAAACGTCGTGCGTAAAGTAAGAAAAACGCACAACGCACCTACTTTACGCATATTTGCAGTTAGATCTACGTAGCCGCATCACATTAGATTGACAGTCGCCGAAATTGCAAGTGTCATTGCTGATTACTTTGAAGGTAATTTTTGTGGTCGTAGATAAAGTATAGTACAAAACTCGAGTTGTAAAGCATTTACGCACTTGTGGAATTACTTGCAACTTTTCCACCGTGCGTAATTTGCTATTTACCACGGTCCGTAAACTATAACGGTTATCTCATGCCGGGAGTGTTGGACGAGGGACGGGTGGAATGCGGGGTAGCGTTTGTGACGTCAGCCATAGACCAGTCAAGGGTTGCTTGTTGGAGTTAAATTCAGTTTTGATCAATTTCAAAATTTGAAAAGGAAAATGACACTAAAATAATGCCGGTTGAAGTACTTGATATGCAGATTAATCGCTAGTTGCACCAAACTCTTAAGCTAAGCATAAATTTAAGCGGTGTTAACAATGTGACATTTCAGATACTCAACATTATGTAAGTTATGCTTTGTTCCTACACAGTTCCTGACTACATAGTTCTAAACTGCCAAATATATTCGCCCGTCGAATTAATTATCGCTTTCAAGAGCTGCGTTAAATGTTAAACATTGCTCGGCGCATGCTTTTGACAGTTTCGGACTAGTTAGATGCTGGCCTAGTATTGTGACGCTTAAAGTTAAATTGAGCTTAAATATTTGATACAACTGACCATAACGGACTTTATCTTATTGTTATCGTTATCGTACGCGTTCCCATTCCCGGGCAATTGTAGCTTTTACTTTAATTGATAAAAATTAAATATCCATTTATAATTTAAAAATTCAATTTAGTACGAATTTTCTAATAGTTAAACAAAATGTCCAAGTGACTTTTACCGCACATACTCTCACTGACTGAAATTTACCAGTTACCAGGCAACCTACGAGTAAAGCCTAGCGATGACGTTGTATGTAGCTATATGTTGGTTCGCGGATGAGGCAACCGTTATAGTTTACGGACCGTGGCTATTTACAACTCTCGATATGTAATATACTATTATAAGTGCTTAGTAACTGTACCCAGTTGACTTTGTTAAATTTAGTATTCAACCGTAGATTACACTTACACCATCCATTTTGAAAAATGGGTTCCGAAAATGTGGCCTTGTTCCCTGTTCCCAGTGTTATTACATTTCCCAATCAGAAAATTGATATTGTGAAGAAAGAGCAAAAACTGCAGGAACTGAAGGGTGGAATACATTTTATGGAAAAATACATAGATAAAGAGAAACTAATTAGTTTACAAATCAAGTGAAAATTGGAATGGCGACAACCAGGATTTATCACTTTTTACTTTCTACACGAATATTTGCCTGGAATACAGCAATCTTGAATAAGAAATAAAAAACATCCAATCAAAAAAATCTGCAGGACAAGATGCAACAAATGAAATATCTGAAGATGAAGAGGTCAATAATAATAGCATCAACCAAGCCGCTCCGCCCGCCCTCGAGAATTCAGTACGACAAGACTTAAACACTGAAATAAATTCCCAACAAATACCCGAATCTGAAGCAGATACTTTCAACAAGATATTGGTACAAGTAGATGTACATAAATCGGCGATTTATGAGCTCCATGTAACACCAACAAAGGAAAATAAAAATGGTGACCAGTCGCCAAAATCTCCTCAAGAATCTGACCTTGATTCGGCAAAAACAAGTCTACCAGGCCCCTCTGTCACAACCACTCATCCACCTGGTTCTGACTTAGGTAAAGATGCACGCATCACTCGAAGAAATTGTGCCGTCCCCTCTCAAGCGTGTGCTTTTCTGGCCTGAAACTAAGCCCGCAACCTCAAAAAAACCAAAAGTAGAGAACATATCAGCAGTTGTAGCATCAAAAGAATGGCAAGGCTACCATGAAAATAAAGAGAATAAAAAGGTACGTTTACTAGAGGAAAAAAAGAAAAGAGTTGAAAAGCGGCAGAAGAAAAAACGCAGAAAACAGAAGACTATTGAGAAGAAACGAAAGCCATCTACGAGGAAACGAAAATATTCCTCGAGTACTGATGAGTCATGGGTTGAATTTGGGAGTAGTATAGATGACTTATCTTCAGAAGAAGAGAATGATGAAGAGCCTGATGAGGAAACAGTGAATGGTTATAAAGAAGGTGAATATACAGTGTGTGGCATTTAACCGGGTTTCTTCATTTACGCCTTTTGTAATGAAAATATCGAAAAATGTTTTATACAAAAGTATCATCTTTTCAAGCTCCGCATAATTTAAAATTATTTTCGAATATACAGGATGTCCCAGTTTGGCTGTACGATGTGTTACTTCGTTATTTTAAATGGAACACCCTATATTTTATAATGAATTTGAACTTGCCAGGTTATTTTAGGGTAAGTTTGATAAGGGTTCCCTATACCTAAGTCCTATAGTTCTTAAGATAATAGGCTTTGTTTACGATTTTTGGAAAATACGGATGTAACTTTGATAATTAATACCTCAATAACGAAGAACGTTAGAAAGCAGATATTGTGGTGCTGTTGCGAGCTAAGTGGAAGGTATCTACCGCAGTAACAAAATTTACTTTTCATTAAACAGGGATTCAGTAAAGCTATTTCCATTTCGACAACAGCTGAAAGGCAATAACTTTTGTTTTTATGGAACGATGTCATTTTTATATGGTTGTTGGATGCTCCATAAAATTATCTTTCAATTAACTATACACTTCCCTATACCAATTACTGACGGTTCAGGAAATATTTAACATTATTTCATAATATCTACATTTTAACATTTTAATTAAAAGCAGGACTGAGTATTTATTCAAACATAATACTTGGTTTGAATTAAACGTCAATTTGCTAAGTTTTTAAGTCTATTTTTGTTTATGCCAAATAATAAAGTGCGCTCTAAATATTATTGACGAAATATTCATTAATCATATTTGAATAATACAACAAGAACTAAGAAAATTAAACAAATTAAATTAAAAATTAATGGTCTCTCAAAATAAATACGAAACCTTTGAAAACTGTAGGAACAACAAAATAATTCTAAGATGTCTTGTAGTTTTACAATAATTGTTCAAAATGTATGCATTTAATATAACAGAGATTAGAAAAATGACAATTTATTCAAAATTTGGGTAAATACTCACTCCTGATTTTAATTAATATGTTATAATGCTGAAATTATGAAATAACGTTAAATATCTCCTGAACCGTCAGTAATTGGTATAGGGAAGTGTATATCTAATTGAAAGATACTTTTATGGAGCATCTAACAACGATATAAATATGACACCGTTCCATTTAAAAAACAAAAGTTATTGCCTTTCAACTGTTGTCGAAATTGAAATAGTTTTACTGAATCCCTGTTTAATGAAAAGTAAATTCTGTTACTGCGGTAGATACCTTCCACTTAGCTTGCAACAGCACCACAATATCTGCTTTCTAACATTCTTCGTTATTGAGATATTAATTATCAAAGTCATATCCGTATTTTCCAAAAACCGTAAACAAAGCCTAATATCTTAAAAACTATAGGACTTAGGTATAGGGATCCCTTATCAAACTTACCCTAAAATAACCTGACAAGCCCAAATTCATTATAAAATATAGGGTATTGTATTTAAAATAACGAAGTAACACATCGTACAGCCCAACTGGGACATCCTGTACATTCGAAAATAATTTTAAATTTTGCGGAGCTTGAAAGGATGATACTTTAGTATAAAACATTTTTCCATATTTTCAATAGGAACGGCGTTAATGAAGAAACCCGGTTAAATGCCGCAGACTGTATATTATTCAAATTCCCCGGCAGTGTAAAGGACTATAAATATGTATGCATTAAACAAAAAGTCTTTCAAAATAGCGACGCTGAAGTTTTTGGTATGAATTTTTGTGACGAAAACAAAACTATGTTCAAACCAAACGATACACAGTAAAAAATATTTAGTTAATCTGACAAGAAAATATAGTTCCAAAGTTTACAACAGTCTATAGAGTTCTCTTAATAAATTAAAACGTTGCAAATATTACTACAAAAATATGTTTGAATTAGATTAAAATTGTATTTCTTTTACTTTTACAAGAAGTTAAAACACCGGCTTGACATATATCGTTAACATAATAAAGGTTTTTTGTTAATTTGTGTAAATTACAAAAAAGAAACATAGATCTTGCACCGATAGTGGGTATATTTACTACACTAGGATGCAAAATTACATTTTTTATGTATTGAATATACCATCAAATGAGATTAAACAGCAATGAGTTATTTTTACAAAATATTTAGTAAAAAGTAAACTTTTATATAACTACCAGCGATCATTTAAATTAAGTAAATTTAATGCCAAATCTTTGTTACCAGTGACTAAAATTATTTAACGTTTACATTTTGGTCCACTAATAGTTAATTTAACAAAATATTTTTTACTGTGTAAAGATATAAGTTTTATAAAATTGAACCAAATATTGAGGAAATTGCCGAACCCTAAAATTATTATTGCTGGAGAGAGAATTAAATACCAATTTCTGACACCCATTGAAGTTGATGGTTGAAAATAATAGTCCTTCTTATCATGTTTATATTTAGTTTTTTGTATGTTGTAGATTAAAATTCTTTTTAATTAGCATAAAAAATTGTTTCATTTCCATGTCAATTACTAATACATATTATATGTCAACTACTAAATTTTTCAATTTTTTGAGTGTCAAGTACTAACAAATTTTTAACATTTTTTAAAATTCTTAAAAAAAACTGTATTTCCATTTTTTAAAATACTTCATTTTATCTCATTCATAAGGAAATAAAGCACAGAACTATACTACATTATCTAAAAAAAAAAAATTAAAATACATAAAAGCAAAAAAACCTTCTTTTCCTCCATTATAATGTCAACTACTAGTGCCTTTACCTTAAAGATGCTCTTTTTGTGCAAAAATATATAAGAAATGTACTATTTTAGTCTCATATGTAATATCACAGGTGATCGAGTATAGAATAAAAATAATTCGACAGATTTTCTTTCGAAAATTTGTTACCAAAGGGCAACAAGTTTAATAAAGAATCTGGAGAACTATTTTCTAATTTAACGAAATCTCGAGTGGTATTCGGCAGATTATTTTTTAATGTTTTTAATTTTCATATTAGTTTCATCCACTGTGGAAACTAAAGCGTTTGCAATTCATTTTTAAAAATTATTTAATGCCGTTGCCTAATTAGGTTAACCTAGAATATTTACACATATCGCTATCGCTCTTGCATGTTGCTAACACTTGTGACAGTGCATTTAATACGCAATGTTATATCTATCAGTTATTAAATCTGTGATTCTAGTGAACAATTACATTTAGATTGCTATTATGTGTATTGTCATATATACGGTGTTGATTCATTTTTCAGACAGGGAAAGAGCATGTAAAATTAAATATTTGCAAATATTGGCTCTCTTATATTATAAATGTTAGAGTAAAACAGTAAAGGAAAAAATTGTTTAGAATTCTAAAATGCACTTAAACCTGTTTTTTTTTTAATTTTGTACTCATATTCTCAAAAATAATAAGTTTTCAAAAAAAAATTATATTTTATTATCTATTAGCCATGATTTTGACAACACAAAAAAGCATTAAATTAACATTTTTAAATAATGTGTTCAAACTGGTCTCGATATGTAACTAAACAATATCCTTATTGATCATAACTTCATAACATTCCTGTCTCATGTTTGCCAATTGATACTGAAATACTCTGTCGCATTCGGTAATTATTGCTTCTTTTAACGTCTCTACATTTTCATGGGAATTCTGTCAATTATACAATTTATTTTTTAAATTATTCCAGAAAAAGTCTTTTGGTGATAAATCTTGCACAAGTGCGGGCCAGTTAATGGTACCTCCTCTCCCTAGCAATGATCAGGAAATGCTTCATTTAAAAAGTTTCGCACAACTGCACTATTGTGCGCAGGGCAACCATCATGCTGTAGCCATTTCATAGTCTCTGCCAAGATCTCCTAAAGTGATCCTACTGAAATCTGCAGATATTGGAGGTACTTGTTACCGGTGAGGGATCTTTAGATAAAAAATGGACCAATGATTACTAAAATTCCTACCCATACGTTAATTTGACTTCGGTTAGAGACCGTTAATGTAAATTTTGAGTAGGTACTCTATAGAAAATTTTGAGAATTTGGGGTTCTATATCTACCTTATCACTAAAGAGTATTCGCTGTAAAAGATTTCTAATATTATTGCATATTTCCTAGATAGTTTCAGAAGATTGACTAAAATTCCACAGAACTCTCACATATCCGAATCTAAAATACCTAATCTATGTAAGTGCGTTGGATACCGTCCATGACCAAATCTTATTCCATTAACATAAATAATAATCTTTCTTGGGAAATTTGGACAACATTCATGCCAGAAGTGACAAGGAAATTCAGAGTTGATCAGTGTGTACCTCGTAGGATTAGTGAAACAATATTCCTTATAAAATATATTTCCATAACTAATTTTATGTTGCATTGTGTTATGCATTCTCCTAGATCGTATTTATTATTTAGAGAAACGACCATTATGAACACTATCTTTCGTGTCTATCAACTTCCTCATTGTACTTAAGACCACAGTGAACGTTAACCCAAATAAGATCAACTCTTAATTACTCCTACATTTTTGAGTTTTATAATAATGCTTTTGATATGGTAAGTGACGAGGTTAACATTATAGTTAAATATTTTTTTTTATAAAGTTATTAATGCTGATAAAGAATTTGCAAAAAGAACAACTTTCTGATGTTTTTTAAAATAAGTTCGATTTCAGTTATATTGGATATTTTGTTCCGGTTTATTTAAAGGAATCGAGTATAACGTATGCGAACTGTTCCTAAGGATAGTAAGCGCTTATCCGAACGCACAATGCTCATCACGGCGTATTATAGGCTTTGACTATATATTTACGTCTGGGCCATAGATTAATGACTATTATAGACAGCCAACTGTTCCAACATTTTATGTTTTTCTAATTGCCGACTACTACCACTGCGATGCGGTTAAACCAGTGGCGCCATATTTAAATATTAAACATTCAAATTTCAATTATAGGAATTGTTTTAGTAAAGCTCTAAATTGGTTCGAAGTTGCACTGTAAAAAATTTTAATGTAAATTTACCTAAATAATCACTGGTTATTTGTTGCCAGCAAAAATAACGGTAAAAATACTTCTGTAAACATGGAAATTCCCGAAAGAAAGGAATTTACCATGTTTACAGAAGTATTTTTAACGTTATTTTTGCTGGCAACAAATAAATGGTCATCACAGAGAACATAGTTTTTTCGAATTGTTGTGAATTCTTTGTTTAATAAATCTTCTGGGTTAACAAGAATGCACCACTGCTTGCAAAGCTATGAGAAGAAACAATTAATTTAATCAATTATTGTTATGTAGTTATTACGTGCCTCACCTCAAATTCCTTTGGATTTCTTTTTACTGTTTCATTACGGGAATTATTCCTGTAACAAGGCACACAACAAGTTATATACCTAAACCCCAAACTTTGTTCTGGAAACACCAACCAACACGAAATGAGACGCAGTACCAGTACATCACCGGAGCATATTAAAAAAAGATTCAAAGATTGATATTACAGATAACTGTTTCAACTATTGTGTACAGCGCCACATGTGGTAGTTGTATGGTAGCTAAATTCAAACCTAGAGTTTGGCGCCAAAGGTGGAGTGCGCTAAGCCTGGTCTCGGCTGCTAGAAGCATATCATTTCTAATGCAGCACTATGTCTCCAACATCAACCGCGCCACCTAGTTGCCTGACGAGCAAAGTCGAAACTAGTACTTACAGGTAAAACGATTATTTTTCATCGGATCTTGTTTTATTATAAGCAAAAAAAATTGCATTACAATTCGCAGTAAAGTAGAGTCTGCGACCCGTTCCATTAAATAACACAACACTCCAACTTATAAAAAGCAACAAATCTGACAAAAATAACTTACAGAGGTTATAATTAAACAACTATAGCTGTATTCTTTCGATGTGAACGAAGTGAATGCGATCAGTAAAAGTGAATATATTCAATTTGATCGTATTTTTTCGTTTGCGTTCAGTTCCCCCACTCTTGTGAAATAAGTGATTACATTCAGTTTTTACTGCACAAATAATTTTCCCGATCAGTTCGAAAGTGAAAGTGAACTGAATATTTATTCACTTTCAGTTTGTTCAGTTGAACGCATTCACCTCGTTCAGATCGAAAGAATACACCTTATGACGTATGACGCCATCGGTCTATTCTGACAATCAATGTCAAAATTCCGAACTTTCAAGTTGTAATTTATGTAGTTCAAGGATACAAAACGTAACCAAAACCATTACACAATTCCAGCTGCACTCAAAGCGCCATAGAACCGGCCCAAGGAACCGAATTTACAGTAATTTTGCATCCCTGATGTAATTTCCAAAATCGCCACCTAGCAACTTCATGTCGCTCATGTTGGAGACACATTTTTAAAATCGCTAGCAGTCCAGATGTATGTATATAGTCAAAGGTTATAGGTATAGAGCGGTAGAATTATATCTTCCAAGAGTTCCAAGGTTATCGGTTATTAAAATGCTTGCAAAGTGCAGTATCGAATCGGTCAGCGGCGTCGTAAAAATTACTGGTTCGCATGCGAGTAAAAAGCAACTAAGATATTGATCACGTGTTATATGACATTAAAGGCTTCTAATACATTTTTACAATAATAAAAATAATACATTTCTGCAATATTGAAATTTTCATTTTTTAAATATTTCTAGTAAAAAGCTATGTTGTTATTCTACTTGCAATAAAAAAATGCCGTAGTGTTGTTTACTTTGCTGTATTGTAAATTTGAAATAAACGGGCTATTTCCTTGACTGAGTGTTTTTTGTTCGTATAAAAAATTATCCATAACTCGTAAATTTTAAAACAGATAACAACCAATTTCAAACGCAACTTTCAAAAGATTTAAATTACTAACAGATTTGACAAGAGTGAGAAAGCAAATATGATAACGACCGATTTCAGATGCTGCAGGATTGCTTCCTGACCAATGACTTCAGTGTTCGAGAGTGCTTAAACAGCAACAGATTTAACAGGAATCAGAAAGTAAATGTCAAACTAAAAATTTCAAATCAAGCTAAGACTCTGATTTTATTTTTCATAGCCTCACCTTATCTGAATAATACTTTTTTTTTGAGAGGCTTAGAGAATCTTCATAGACACCTACCGGATATATCAGTTCCGAAGGCGTGTTGGATCCATCTGGGATTGTTTTCAACCCAGACGCCTTCCAATTAAACTCCTTTCCTCTTTTACCACTCAGCTCAGCGGGGACCGCCCTTCGGTATTGCTTCCGCGGCGCTTGTCGTCCTCTCCTCGAACTTCATCTTGTCTTAAAAATCCTCCTCTTCCTTCCTCTTCTCTCCTCTTCCTTCCTCTTCTCTCCTCTCCCTTCCTCTTACGATGTGTCCTCCTCTTTTAGTTTTTCTACTGCGCTGCTCTTGATTGATGTTCGTCCTTGCATTTTTCACCATTATGGATCTCAGCACGGTTATGATGCTTGTGCATGATTTCCTATCTCTGGTCATTATATCTCTGGTCATTATATCATTATATCAGCTACGTTCGAAGTAGGAGAAAAAATCAGTATTTTTTCTCCTACTTCGATTTCCGCTTTGTATCGCGCCTCGTCCCTCCTGAGACATACAAATATGGTGTGTTCAGGAGAACCCTCGTCTTCTGCGCAATAGCAGCATTCAGCTGTCTCTCGTTTTCTGATCTCTTTCAGATCTCTTTCACGTACTTCCTGAAGGTGCCATGTCCATATCAGCGCCTGCGTTATATGATAATCCACCTCCCCTTCAAGTCTGTTGCACCATTTTTCCACATTCTTTATGTAGACCTTAGCCCAGTCGTCGTATTTATCCCATCGGGTCTGCCACGCAGACTGAATAATTTATATTATATTATAATTATAATTATCTGAATAATACTGGATCGCACTGTATAAACTACAGCAGGTACGAGAGCGTCATCTAAGTCGCCACCCTGCCGCTCTACAGAACGAAGTTGGGTATTGCCTTAGCAGCGGTACGCAGGCTGTATACAGTTTGTTTAAATCAGCTGGAAATGTATGATGAGTGCAGCAAAGTTAAAATATACATCTAGTAATAAAAGATAAATTAGGACATGTTATTTTCAAGGCCCATTTAAAATTTTTATTTCCTCTTTCAGTTCTGTCCATGCCTTTTTAGGCATTTTTAACGAAAAGAAATTGAGGTGCTTTAAGTTTATCAATGTTAATATTGTTCCATACTTTTCTTTTGTTTAATATTCTAATCCTCAGCAATTTATTCTTCTTTAGTATGCTTTTCTACTTATTAAAGTTTCAATTTAGAAGTTTCACATTTGTCTTTTTTACTTGTAAACATGTTCTTTCTCTTTTAATTTTTATGTCTATATCGAAAAGTTAAAATACCTACGAATTAATATCATCTACGTCAAGTATTATTTCTCTTTAACTCACCGCGTTTACATATTACAGCGTTAATCAAGAGATACATAAATTATCGAAATTGTCGGTAACTGTTTCTTCATCTTTGTTTCAATGACGTTCAAATTTTGTAATTTATGTTTTGTGTTGCTTTTTTAATATAAAGTATCTATTGCGTAAGTACAATGTTAAATTATTAAATTATTTATTAAATAGTTAAGAAAAATTAAATAACATTCAAATTGGCAGTATGAGATTCTTATTCGTGTTGAGTATCTTTTTTTACTGTGTTAATAATGTTAAGACAAACACTTAGGGATTGACAAATAGTCAATAAAATGAAACGAAATCCAAATGATATTTTAATGTGACATGATTATTGCGGGTTATTGTAGGTACGAAGGGAAATGTCACCAGGCAGGTCCAACAACTGTTGGCTCGAGTCGCGCTTCATTTGTCTTGCGGCCCGTCATCTATCTAGTACAGATCGGACCGCGATATACCGGACATTTTAATGGCCAAACCATGTCCTGGCCCGGTATTAAGCAAAACAAAAACGACACATCAATTAGGCAGGTTTTGGACACTCTGTTTTTTACATCTGTGCGTATGTTGTTAATATATTGACCCTAGAATAAACCGGGGAAAATTTATTTTTATTTATGTTCGCCTAAAAGCCAGACGAAATTTTATCTTAAACATTGAAGATATTTTTAAAGGTTGTTTTATTAATTATTTACAAATGCGGGCGTTGTCCAGCGACGCTGGTTTTATTAATTTACGCTATAAATTTAACGTTGTTACATTCGTTTTGATAACGCCTCAGATAAATGTTTCCAATTTTCAACTAACAGAAAACTGATAATATTCAACTTTTATGTCTTAAACAAACTCATATCTACATTTTAAACAGCCAGCTGTTTTACATGCAAATTTTTGTCTTAATATCTGAAACTTTTCATATACTATAGTGAAACCTCTCTTAGGCGTACACCGATCGTGACCAGCAAACTGTCCGCCTATTAGAAGTGTCTGCCTAATAGAGGTAAAAATGCATGTAAATTACATAGATGGGGAATTAAAAAAGTGTCCGGTAAAGAGAGGTGTCCGCGTAGAGAGGTGTTCGCCATGGAAGGTTTTACTGTATTTATAATAGCTGACATCCTATTAACACCAGGGATAATAGTTATTTATATTTTTAAAGGGATAGAACTATTGTTTCAGCACTACCAGTGCGTGTGGGAAGATTGCGAACGGCGAGGTCGTAAACCGAATTTCTGTAATATGATCTAGTCCTCTAGTTCACGTATAATACCTATAGATATAAAGTGTTATCTACAAATGTCCAAAATTGAGAAAAACCCTAAACCGAATTTCTGTAATATGATCTAGTCCTGTAGTCCACGTATAATACTTATAGATATAAAGTGTTATCTACAAATGTCCAAAATTGAGAAAAACCCAAAATCAAATCCAAATTTATAATTCTTTATTCAAAATGGAATTTTTATATCAAAATGTGGTCAAGAAAAAACATAATTGACCTGTCCGAGGAAATTCGTCAAAAATACATATTTCCAAAGATACTGAATTTGTTCCAGACTTTTCTAACGCAACATATCGTCCCTACCATGACAAAATTGGCTAAATCCATTTTGTACGTTATTGAGATATATGTATGACTTTAAAGTTTGTTCACTGGTTTAAAAATCATATCATTCTAGCAGAATTAGATAACTCATGAATATTAATGAAGCTCTGCCATCTAGCCGAAAAATATCTTTGCTATGTCATAGACAATATAAAGACTCTACAGGGAAATTTTTTAAAGTGTGGCCATAGGGATTCATATGGTAAAAATTTGACCTCATGTTAATGTATGTTATGGGACAAACTTTAAATAAACCAATTATTGCAACATTAATTTATTACTACTTGTAAAAACTACTCCTTCATACCATTGAAAAATGAATGGAACTTGTATAATATACATAATTGATAATTTTAATGCTTCCATAATAATAACGGACTTTTTCTTTATAAATTTGCAATAGACAGACATTAACGGAACTTTTAATGACATTTCAGCTACCTTGATTTTTGATTTCGGTTAATTCTATGCTTATGAACTTCAACTTCTAACCGGACAATAATTAAATAGAACATGTTATTGTTATTCTAGGAATGTGCATTTCGTAGAAAAATGTATTTTAATAAAACTAAAAATTTGCTTCAAATTTGTGCCGTAATATACATTAACGTGAGGTCCAATCTTTAACATGTAAATCCCTATGGCCACACTTAAAAAAAATTCACTGCATACTTAGGCCCAGTATTTCATTCGAGGTTTAACTTTAAGCTTCGTTTTATTTCTACGGAAACAATTGTCTTTACAATTATTACTATGGGAACAACACGAAGCTTAAAGTTAAACTTTGAATGAAATACTGGGCCTTAGTCACACAGAACTCAAAAAATTAAATAAAATAGATGTAGCCACTTTTGTCATGGTAGAGTCGATATATTAGAGAGTTTTAGCAATTTTTACGATATGGATAACGGACATTTAAGTAGCGACATCTTTCGATTGCTTGTTGACCTGATATTGCAGTAGAATTGACAAATTGAAGCCAGTCCACCGCATAATAAGTCATCCCAATGCAAGGCGGCCATGTGCTGTCAAAGCATATGAGAATGTTGAAAATTT
Organism: Dorcus parallelipipedus; assembly: GCA_958336345.1. Lineage (NCBI taxonomy): Eukaryota > Metazoa > Arthropoda > Insecta > Coleoptera > Lucanidae > Dorcus > Dorcus parallelipipedus. The sequence continues at coordinate 34,237,406 of OY284475.1, forward strand.
TTGTGCAAATCGGTTCTGATTGCAGCGGATTCCCCGAGCAGGCTCTGTACAGCTGTTTCAGGCCTTAATTAATTAATTATGTTTGGTTTGCAGTGGCGTTCTCGGGCTCCGGTTCTGCTGACAAAGGCCCAACTAGGCCTGAAACAGCTGTACAGAGCCTGCTCGGGGAATCCGTTGCAATCAGAACCGATTTGCACAAAAATTTTCAAGATATGGATAACGTTTACGCTAAATGCTGTAAAAAGAGTAACACGCTTGCTCATATATTTGTGAGCATGCGCATTAATAGTTTTGTAGCATTTAGCGTAAACGTTATCCATATCGAAAAAATTCCTAAAACTCTCTATTGATTGCACTCTCACATTACATTACGAAATTAGAAAATATTCGCGTTTAGTAATGATTTCGACGCTATTATTATTTGGGGATCATTTAAGTTGACATTTGAGTTTGAATTATAAAATTATTTCACAAAGAATACAAATTTTATAGTGAGTATTTTGATAATTTTTAATTGGGTTTTTCTACATAAGGTTTTCTTGTTATGATTAGAGTATAAATTTTAAAACGCAAGAAACTTATGCTCGCGGTCCTCATCCAAAAAGCGGTTTCTGCAAGACAAGTTGACTTGCAGTTTTTAATTGGAATCACTTATTTTCAGAAACGTTACATGTTGCGTTTTTCACTTTTTTAGCAAAAAAGAAACCACGGCGTACATATTTCGGCAGCTTCATGAAATCATGAAGTATATGCCGATATAAAGTAATTATAAGTAGAAATTATTTTTTAATTAACTCCATTTCGGCAAAATGCCATATGTGTCGTTTCCTCGTTTCTGAAATAACTGACTGAATTTATCCGATACATACAGTTCATTTTTTCTCTATATGTTGATCCATCGATAGATAAGTGAAAGAATTTTTATGTAGCTACCTTCTTCTAACTTGCGTGAAACAAGCGTGAAACTTTTGTCAAGTCACGTCATTTCGTCGTATATTTTCTTAACTTATATTTATACCATCGATATACATATAGTAAAAAAATAACCTGTAGGTACTTTATAAAAATATCTACTCCTAAAAGGATGTCAATTTCACGGGAGACATTGAAATTAGGATTAGCTAATTGTATATTTTCAGGAATTGTGACCTCCATTTGGTTAATGGTGACTTGAGGCAAAGTTTCAGAAATTCTATCAAAAATTAATCAATCGATCTTTATATGGAATGCATTATGTAAAGAGCCTATTGATATAGAACTCATGTTTTGAGTTTGTATAGAAGAATGATTAATTCTAGATACAGATATGCTAATCGATTTTAGGTTCAATAAGTGAAGTACCTAACTAAAATCACCACTGATACAGTTTAGTACACAGCACATGAATATGGTTTCGTAATTCCATGCAGTATGTAGAAGTCATGTTTTGAGTTTGTATAGAAGAATGATTAATTCTAGATACAGATATGTTAATCGATTTTAGGTTCAATAAGTGAAGTACCTATCTAAAATCACCACTGATACTGTTTAGTACACAGCACTTGAATATGGTTTCGTAATTCCATGCAGTAGGGGAGTAGTTTATCATTTAGAGAAGTTTAGAACAGAATAGTATGTCTGACGTAATTATTTGCGATATTTAATATTTAACTTTAAGTTAACCTGACCTTGTAGATGTTACTATAAAATAAACGATTCGAAACCAGTTCTGAAATTCTATGAATCATACGTTATATAATAATCACTTCTTCTAGGATTCCATACAATTTTTGCAGAATATTCGTATATTTCTTGACTCAAGAACTTTTAATGAACCACTTAACTTGGAAGTCTCTGCATTACTATAATTTCTAAAATATTTAGTTTCTTGCTTTTCAATATATTTTCGGATTGTCACTGTCTTGCCTATTTCTCCTTGTTCGCACGAGTTCCTTTTGTAAGATGTTTTTAAATTAATTGTAATGTTTTCTGAATGTTTTGTTCTTTGAATGCTTTCATAATACGGAATATTTGTAAATAAAGTAACTAAAACTTTAAAGCCGGACTCAGACGACTGGTGTACTTGGCCAATATTTGTTAATGGCGTATACTTGCCATACCGTGTGAGTGGTTTACTTGTACAATTATTTGTCACTGGTGAGTACTGGTCAATTTCCCATCGTCTGTCGATAAAAATGGCACAAGTCAAAGGAATCACAATTATTGGTCAACTTGACAAGTTCATACTTGTGGTTGCGCTCACACGAGTTGTTAATATAATTGTGTATTGCTTTGCAACTACCATTCATTCTGTATTGATAAGCGGATAGAAAAGGTAAAGTGTTTATTAATAATTATAAAAAAATTAAATGGAGTGGTCTAATGAAGTGGTACTTGAATTTCTTGATTTTTTATACTTTTAAATAATATCCACAAATTAGTACTAAAAAGCTGCACAAGGGACAACATTTTCAGAATGACCGCTATCCATGATGGCCAGCACTCTTCTATCTATTCCGCCAACATTGTATAAATTCGCTGGCGTATTTAAAAAAAAATTGTACACGTCGTGTGAACGCCTTTGCGTAAAATGGCCTTGATGAGCTGGTACATTTGCCAAGTATATCAATATTGGTATATTGGCCAAGTACACCAGTCGTCTGAGTCCGGCTTAAGAACATGCTGCACGAAATTCGTTACGCAACCATATTACACAAATTATTAAGTAATATTTGTATCACTGTTCTCAGAAGTTCACAGGATATATAAAGGCGGGTCCAGACGTGCGTAACGTGTAATGTAATGTAACGTGAAATGTAACGCGAATAGTGTGTGTGGACGGCACTACGAGCATTATATGTAACGCTCGCGCCTGTGCTCGCCCTGATCCATCGGCTGTCGGGTTTTAGTCGGTTTTTAGGCGCTGGCAGTGCTCTTGAATCAAATTCGCGTTGAGTTGTTCGTGTGCCGTCCACAGTATTAGCTTTACATTTCACGTTACATTACGTTACACGTTACGCACGCCCGGACCCGCCTTGGCTTAGCGAATTTCGATCATTATCGTGACAATTGGTTTCGTTAACATATACATACGTACGGGCTGTCTGGTGGCTAAGCAGTTAGCATAGCCGGCTTTATAAAGTCATGTCGCTCGGCAGTGTAGGTTCGAATCCTATCTTGGCCATAGATGTTTGTACTGTCAAATTGACTTAGATCCAGCTAAAATTACTTCGTGTCTGCCTGGAATGGCTAATGATCGAAAAGGCAATAATGCAGCATTGCTGCACAAAGCAAACAAACAAGATACATACGTCTACATGTAGACAGCAATCGGACATCTGCACGAGTGGAAAGTTGCGTACGAGTCGCGTACTTTAACTACGACCACAAAAATTACCTTATTATTCAAGTTCAAAATAATCAGCAAATTCGACTGTCAATCTAATGTGATGCGGCTACCTAGATCCAACTACAAGCGTGCATAGAGTTAGGTTCAAATGTCCTGTCTGTGCGATTTTGTTACTTTACGCACGACAGTTTGTAAACACCCGCTTACTTAATTTATACATTGCGCGTAATTCGCCATTTACAGTAGTAATCGTAAATAAATAATTTAATTTGCCAAATTTCTTTTCTCAATGTCAGCATGAGTACATATTTTTGGATTTTCTAAATTCTATTCAAAATCGTGTGTTCGTCCACGACCAATCTATGTTTTCAACGGACGTGACAAAAAAATAGCACCAACCGTGCATTAACGTCCATGAAACGGGCATTCCGATTCAGTAATACCACAACATCAATAAACGTCGGCATTATGAGCGCAGCATCGCTCCGAGTCCGGTTACAATACACCTTTTCACTGTCTGCAGTTTATGATTCTCGCGGTTCGCTGGTCATAATAACCGGAACCGACCGGAGTTGGGTTACCGGACCTTCATTAGTCCTTTGAGTCTGGCGCCAACCACAAATTCTACCTGAATTTAAACGCTTTTGCTGTTTACTAATACCTTGTGATTCTTGCAGAGGAGGAATCTGGTTTCGTGATTAAAATAAGTTTTCTTTAAGGAAATCAGAAAGTGGAACCGGATTTAGAAAGGTATCTATTAAAGCATGCTTCTGGACCAAATAATTTCGTAGGGAACAGAACTAGTTTTTCAAAATAAATTACGATCCGTCATTCGTTCTCTTTGTTACATAATTTTACAAGTTATCTGCCATTAGCTAACACACGGTACACGAACGAAAAACAAACGTCAAACCGGTATCAGTTAATGTTGTGGAAGGCTAATTGAATACGCCGAAATAAAACAAACCGTAAAGCCATTTATGCTGTTCTAAATCAACTTTTTAATTATTTCGAAATCAACGGCGTGTAATTATCTCGCCGGAGTCCATTAGCCTATGTCCTCAGTTTTGATAAGTGGACAAGAAACATTACGAGTTATAAAATCAAAAAGTTGTTCTACATGCGTGAAATCAGGTTGGTATCGTCTCCAGCTTGTTTAACCAGGAAATAATCGCCGTTGAGTAATTCTATCAATAAATGCCTGTTAAACACAAACGTCGAAACGTTCGGTTTTAGAAAACACGTGTTTTGATAATCCGAGCAAGCTGCAAATTTGTTTTCTCTATTTATTGTGAATAAGAAACATTCGAACAAATACTTTGCGAAATAGAAGGCAACATCCCTCGAACTTTGCCAACTTCGAGTTTTAACTTTTGAACTTCCTTGTTCGCATTACAACTCTCACAAGAGGAGATAAGAGCTGCTTGCTTGTAAATGCCGGTAATGCACTGCATTATATTTTTAATGACTGTTATATTTCGCGTAATTTGTCACACAGCATTATTTTAAGTAAACATGTGTAGCTACTGTACACTTACGGGGAACAAAGTTTTAATTATTTTGCAAAATTATCTTTGCCTGGCTCTCGACCGAAAAGGAAGCAGCTGCACGTCAGTGATAATCAAGCAAATATTACAAGCAATTGCATTGCAATGTTCAAGTGAAACTGACACAGATGTATTACGTATACATATTACATATTAACTGAATGTTTAAAAGTAATAAAATAGGGAATTTTTTTTTTACTAAAACATAATATGAATAATGAATTAAAAAGAAAAATTAATGTTGCCGTAGTTTTCGAAATATTTATAAAGAGAATTCAAGAAAGAAAAATCTAATCAAATCAAATAACCAAAAAGGAATCACTAAATTCTAACTAATTAAAATTTAAAACTCCTCAGAAACAAAAGCTGAAAAGAAAACGGATTTATCTATCCCGCTTTACAATGTCATAAAATAATTTATCTCGAAAAGTAGCCGAACCAACAAGCATTGAGGACTGTAAAGAAACATAAAAGGAAAAAGAAGGACAGGACAACGAAATCTTATGAAATAAATAATAAATTGAAAAAAAAAAAAAACGAAAGTTGAATTTGGAAATAAGTGAATACTGTTTATGAGGGAAAGACTAAGGAAAAGAAGAAGAAGCTGACTAAATGTGAAATTACAAATTTTCAAAACTTTTTATTTCAAATGGCACACCCTATACCGGGTGTCCCAAAACCCTCGTTTGAGACTGAAACAGTATATAGAGAGGCGCAAGAGGAACAACTTTTTTCAATACTTTTTTTCGAATTTTTTACCATTTAAAAAAAATGTTGACTATCGCCTGAAAAAAATGTCATATTTAAAAATATCTAAAATGCTATCCTTTTGTAGTATTTTTAAACTAGTCTTGTGTGTTTTTGAATTATTGAAATCGGATCATTAATTACAGAGTTATAATTTCGTGCGTTTTTCATAAGACAGACGATATATAAATTTTTTGAGATTTTCAGATCTATGTATTTGAATTGTTTCTATTAAATCGAATATTTGTCTAAGGTGGCTGTGGAAAACCGGCAAACAATGAACCGGTTAACATTAATAATTACTTTTCAAAGTGTTAGACTATTAGGAACTTTTAGTTATGAACTTGTTAAGACATAATTGTTTAGATTTATTAAAGTATTTCTTTCTTAAAAGATTGCACAGCCAAGTTGGTTGGATCCGCTGGCAGCGGGCTTAACGCTTGATCAGGTATCTATAGGTGTGTGTTCGAATCCCCTCCTGGTGCATATGTGTCTTATGTGAGAGATGGAGCACTTATGTGTCGGATTGTTTTTCAGATTCACATCGGCTCCCTTCGAAATAGATTTTCTGCGTTTCCCCAGTTTGTAAGACGAATGCCGAAGGAAAACACCTAGTAGGTCGGTCACAGTTGCAGCTGGCAATATCAGAATAAATAGCTTAACGCCTCTCTGACAAGCGCATACAGAGCTTGGGGCATGTATGGTGTAAGTATAAAAAAATGTCTAAAGGAGACATGTACCACGTGTCCACCGAGTGTGGTTTTCCTTTCTGGTGTCTAAACTATTTAATATAGAAAAAAATTTCAAACACTATTATCCTCTAATAGAAAAACTCTATACATTACATTTATTTGCAATTATACAGGGTGTTCATTTTACAATGTCAGCAAGTACCTTTAATATTTCAAATGGAATACCCTATATATTATTACGAATTTTGATAGATCTATCAATTTGGAAAATATTTTATTAACATATTTCTATACCTAAACCTAGTATTTACCGAGATAAATGCCATCAACGAAGAAACATCTTAAATGCAGGCCCTTATTAAATTACTTTTAACTTGCTTAATTGAAGAGTCTTCATTATCAGTTATCAGCATGTAATTCCACATGCTTTAAGCTAAGTAACACTATATTAAACAAACCTGATGACTACGCAGATTGTTGATGGCTGGCAGTTCTTTCTACTGAATTTAGAAGTGAAATATTTCAAGTTTTTCTTATGGAAAACCCCGTAAGTAAAATCATCGGCCATCGTAGAATTAAATTTGCTACCGTTTTCTCAAACAAAGTCCTATACCTAAAACCTACCGTTTGTGAGATAATTCTGGTTTTTTTTTGCTTTATGATTTTTGTCATTTTTAGGGTGCTATGAATGTCAACAAAATCGCTTTTTGGCTTCTAAAATTTATATTCAACGATTTCCCGATAGAAGATAGCCGTATGCAAAAAAATTCGTAAATTAAGAAAAAACAGGCAGTGTTGCAAATGTAAGGTAGTATTATTAGAAATAACATTTGCAACACTGCCTGTTCATTCAAATCTTTCCTTTAATTTACGAAAAGTCTTTGCATATGGCTGCCTTCTATCAGGAAAACGTGGGATATAAATTTTAGAAGTCAAAAGGCAGTTTTGTTTGACATTCATAGCACCCTAAAAATGACAAAAATCATGAAACAAAATGAAAACCAGAATTATCTCATAAACCGTAGGTTTTAGGTATAGGACTTTGTTTGGGAAAAAGGTAGCAAATTTAATTCTACATCTGATGATCATAGGTACGGGGTGTTCCATAAGAAAAACTTTTATTTTATTTCAAGATCTAAATTCGCAGAAAGAACTGCCAGCCATCAACAATCTGCGTAGTCTTCAGGTTTGTTTAATATAGTGTTACTTAGCTTAAAGCATGTGTAATTATATGCTAATAACTGATAATGAAGACTCGTATAGAGTTTTTTTTATTAGAGGATGATAGCGTTTGAATTTTTTTTTCTATATTAAATAGTTTAGACACCAGAAAAAAAACCACACTCGGTGGACACGTGGTACTTAAAATAAGTAATGTTTGTACCGCTCGAATATTAATTATTAAAGTCAACAGCTTCATTTGTTTGCCGTTTTTCACGGCCACCTTAGACAATAATTCATTTTAAAAGAAATAATTCAAATAGATCTAAAAATTTCAACAAATATCGCAGATAGGTATGAGACATACTTAACACAAATGAAAGTACTTTATTAAACGAAGAATTTAGGATAGAAAAATTTTGGGCATGCTATTTAAAAAAATTGAGTTTTGTCATTTTGAAATTTCTGATATTTTGTTTATTACCATGGCCACCCTTAGCGATAAAAGCACATTTAATAACGGCTTATAATAAGCCTATGTATCAACTACATCTGTGCCAAAAATATTTTTCTTAGAGTTAAAAATAAATAAAATATGAATAAATAAAATAGTGGCTGTAAATGGCAGTTTTTAGACAAAATGTTAGGTTTAGGTATAAACGACGGTATACAGAAAATGTGCAGAATTTTATGAGCGATCTAAATTTGGTTTCTTATACAGGATGTGTCATTTGAATTAAAGAAGTAGATTCACTCTGTATAGATGAAAACAATTTTATGTTGTAGTCCTCTAAAATTAAAAAAGAAACTGTGTTAAAAATTTGTTTGTACCTTCAGTAGTATCGAGGTATTGCCCGAGAGCATACAGTTGGGACATCCTGTATAATATGTGTTCGTATGTGTTTGTTCCACAGAAAAAGAATTGTAACAAGTTTTATTATAAATCAAATCAATTTTTTTATTAATCAAATGAACTGTGATTCCCAAGACCAAGACTCATTCATTCCATGTGAAAAAAGTCACATCCCATCTTCGAAGAGTAACCCTGCGTATCATAGGAAACTCCCCATTAACATAAAAAAATTAGATATAAATGAAGATTTTACCTATGTTATACCTAATTAATGAGTGGCCCACAACTATAGTGGATGTATCGGCTGAAAAATTTTAGCTATTATAGTTATTACTTTTTTAATTTTTATATTTGACTGGTTTTTATAACACTTTTAACATGACATTTAACACTGCTAATAATAGAAGAGTTTCTGAAATGAAACAAATCTTCATGATTAATGTTAAACTCATGTTCATTTTGAAAACGGGTTATCTCCAGAACCCAGAGAAAAAAAAACTGGGGTCTCCCTGTGTGTTCAAGAATCATTGTATAAGCATATCTGTATCAGGTTTCATCCCCTGTTAAGATAAAAAAAAGTGCTGCAATTTACACTGAACAATAACCACCGGGAAAGGTTTTTGACTCTTCGAGTAAAATTTAAAAAATTGGAACTAACCCGTTTTAAAAATGATCGATTCAATTATCTTTTATTAATTTTAATTCAGGACGATCTTTTACATAAACCAAACCAAAATGGATTACTTTTCATCTGAAATCTGGTATAACAAATTTTATTTAAATTAATCATTTCCATACTTATCATTATAATAATATAAACGGTATTAAAAATGCAGTCAAATGAAAATATAACTTTAAACAAAAAGAAAGATTAAGTTAAGAAATCCAGCAGATGTTGCAGGTAATCGTGACATACAAAATTCGAGTCAATTTTAAATGATGGTCCCATTGAGATAACCCCGTACTACGAAAAAAATCTTAATGAGGATTTTCTTCCCAATTAAGCTCACTCAAAACACGAACCGGAGATACGCTAACAAGCTAACGATCAATAAATTCCCGGATTTGTGAAAAGTTGCCCACGCGAACGCTTTTATCAATGCGTCCTGAGCACCACGATTTCAGGACAAATTAACATTTTCTAGATGTCGATGTGAAATATACGTTCCAAGCGATTCTACGTAATGTCCTGATATGCTTGGAGTCTCTTGAACGCCGACGGCGCTTGGGTGGTCCTCATTCGGTTTACCCGCCGGACATTAAATGTTCTCTAGTTGTACAATTAGGCCATTGTGATTGTGACCTGCGATAGAGGAAGGATAGCTCACAAATATGGACATTATGTCGACTGTCTGCTTTTATGTATATACAGATGTATTCATAAAATTTTTCGAATTTGTCAATCTTATCTTTATAAGAGAACATCAAGCATTCATAGCGAGCACTAAATATGAATAACAACTAATAGCAACAATTTTTCATGGGCAAACCGTACATTAAATAATCACTGTTACCAAGAAAGTATTTCAATTACATTCTTTAGGTATACTTAGTGCAAAACCAATCTTGATTTAATGTTTATTTTTGGTGCGTTAATTTAAATTACAACAAAATTAACGTGTACAATTAAAAAAGTGATTCAAAAATTTTGGGTTCTGTCGGACAACGATTGGGAATCCACAAAGAGAAATTTAATAACCTGAAAGTGAAATTTCTTTTAATCTATTTCGAATTTGTTTTCTCTATTTTTTAATTTTTAACATCCTCTCAATTTTTTTTGTATCTCTTTGTTACAATTCCAAATGTAGTGGGTTTTTAAACATTTCTGAGGAGCTTTCAAAATCTTTTCTATTGCTTCTATTATTTATCTTTTTTATGTTTTTTTTTTGTAAATCCAATATGCTTTGTAAATTATATACACCTAAGTTACAGAAAAACCGTTAGCAAACAGTTATCAATCAATCAATCCGTTTATTTCGTCAAACCAATGGCATGAAAACATCAATGTTACAAATGAGTTACAAATTGCGGCATACATTCATATCTTTTTATGACATCTTCTGGAATTTTTCAAAGTAGTAATTTAGGACCACTTTTATTCTTAGTTTTTATAAACAACCTCTCGGATATTGTTAACTTATTCTTCTTGGGGATAATTTAAAAATATGTGTATAAACGTACAGGTAATATTAATGATGATATTGACTGTAAAGAGATATTGATAATGTATTGAACTGGAGCAATATTAACAAATTAGCTTTTAATATAGAGAAATGTTAAACACTTGGGGCCAATTTCATAATCGAATTTAAAGGAGACTTTAAAATTAAAGTCACTTTCAGATGTAAAAACAACTGTGAAAATACATTTGTTTACACATCTGAATGTGACTTTAATTTTAATTATGATTATGAAACTGGCCCTTAGTCTCAATCGTAAACATAATAAATTTATTTATAATTGTCGCATGGGGTTACATGTGATAACTAGGAAACGGAATATTAAAGACCTGATAGTTAATATTCAATATAATTTAAAATTTGGATTACATACTTTAGATACTTACTTTAGATCCAATGTGGCTTTCATAAACCTAGGCTTTGTGATTCGTAATTCTTGAAATTTTAGAAATTCAAAGATTGTAATTGTATTATAATAACGTATTTGTAAGATCAAAGTTAGCTTATGCGTCAGTAATTTGATACCCGGATACGGAAAGATATATTCATGATGGAACGTGTGCAAAATAAATTTTTTATGTATTTATGAGATTATTATAAACATAAAATTAATCCACCATTTGAATCATTTGCTCACATAAAACGTAAATTTTCGGTCCCTCCATTAAGAAGCCGCCAAGAGGTAGTCATGATGTCGTTATTGAATACAATATTTAATAATTTTATAGACAGTGCTTATCTTCTGCCATTATTAAAATTACATGTCCCATATTATAGTACCAGACCAGGTCCACCAATGCACATATCATTAATTTTTTTTTATCCACAGCCACACTTTTAACCGGTACTATCACCATTTGACTTATTTGGCACATCCTATAAGGAATTTGTAAAAGTTGCTCGAAATACTTTTATTAATGGTAACATTATATTTCTTGAACTCTTTAAAAATTTGTTAAAACTGGTAATAGCATAACTAACCACTTACGTTTTATAATAATAATAATAATAATGCTTTATTCTTCAAGTGACAAGTAGGTACATGTTTAGAAGAGCGTCAAGTGATGCGCAATGCATTTTCCAACCTAAGTGTTTATCAAAGCTACTGCCTAAGAACTTCACGCTATCAATGGAAGCTACGTCATTGTTGCCGACCCGTAAAGTAACGTTGCTGATTTTTTTTGTCGAGTGTGCAAAACTACCGAAGAGGTCTTCTCGGTATTAAGGTAATCATCATTGTAACTAAACCAATTTCACTAAACCAGTTTCAGTAGAGCGATGTTACATTTATCTCGTGATTTATCGAATGAAGGATCAGATATCAGACATGACGTATCGTCAGTGTACAGTTTCGGTAAATGTTCAACTGGACATCCTGTTATGATGCGTGCGACAGGGAACGCACTAAAAAAATAAAGAAATTTGACTAATCACGCCCACTTGTTTTCGATGCCGGTCATCGGTCACCGCCCGCCCCGCCGAGCCATTGGCAATTAGTTCTCCCCGAACCAAATCGAAGCAAGGTAGCTATGTCTAGTACCCAACTTTCCGATTCTGTATATAGTAAAATCTACCTTATCTCAGGAGTAACTTTAGTTAAATCATTTATGTAAAACAAGAAAAGTATCGGTCTTACAATCGATCCTTAAGGGACTCCCACTGTAGTCTCGATACTTTCTGAATTAATGGTGCGTTTGTAGGACAAATGTTGATGCGTAATACTACTGACAAAGTGGTTGCGTTCACGTACAAGCGACTCAATCCAATGAAGACTGTTTCCTCTAATACCGCATGAGAAAAGTTTATCTAATAGGATTTGGTGATTTACACAATCGAACGGCCTACTTAGATCACAAAAAACTTCAATGGGACATACACCCTTTTCGAGATATTCCAATGTATTAGTGATAAAATTCACAAATTTTCGAACTTGTAGATTTTCCTTCGATAAATCCATGTTGACTTTTACAAAACGTGTCATTTGCACATACATTTTTTTTTTATTTCAATAGAGGCATATTCTAATATCTTGGAGGATACAGACACAGAGACTGGCCTGTAATTCTCCAAATTTTCTAGATTTTTATTTCCTAAAATTGCTATTATTTTACCCGTTTTTAATTTAGTGGGAAAAGATCCACAGATAAATGATAAATTAATTAAGTAGAGCAGAGGTGCATTTAATGTTTCGCAAGCTTTCTTTACGAAATACACCGGAAAATCATCGGGACCGTATTTCCAAGAATTTTTCCACTTATTTTTAGTATGTTTGTTTGTTTGTAATTTATTCAATAAACCAGTGGCGTAAGAATACAATAAATATGTAAATACATTTATCAAAATTAATGAAAAATAACTTATTTTAGTTACATAAATACATATTAAAAGAGAAGGAGCAAATAAATCGTAAGTAAAATTGGTAAGTCACTTCATTACAAGACATGCATGTACCAAGACATGTCGCAAAGTTCTTTTTTTGTCAGCGGATTTAGAAACATTTAACTGCTATTCTGAGACAATTGTGATAATACCTCAGTCAACGAGTCATCAAATTTATGATTTTCATGTATTTTGGAAAGTATTTGCTGTGGGTGGCTATTTTTGCAGGATTAGTAATTTCTACATTATTGTCTATATTGTCATATTTTCATTTTTATTGTTGCAGCAGACAAATCAGAAATTACTTTCCAGGCCATCTTGCTGGGATTATCTGCGTTAAAAATTTTATTTTGAAAAAACTGTTTTTTTTTCGTTTACCTACTATTAAATTATTATGTTCTCGTTTAAAGTATCATTCAGAATTGACTTAGTGCAAAAAATTAGCGAATGTTTGGCAAATGTATTTTGATGTATCTATTCACAATCAACAGCTGTTGATTATGAATACACACATCAGAATACATCTGTCAAAGATTTGCACGGCCAATCTGCAGTACCGATTTGCACTAATTTTCTGTGCTAATTCAATTCTGACCGAGGCTTAACAATTTTATAAAACTCGTCTAATTCGGGATATTTACTACGAAGGAGATAATAAGTCTCTAAGCTTGGTATTTAACGTTTTAACTTTGTCTTTCATCCAAGACTTCTTATATGACATATTTTTTTAAAGGAAATTGATCGTCAAAAACTTGCAAATATTTGCAAAAAGTTATTGAATGCCTTATCGATTTCAGTAATATTCCAAAGCGATGACCAATCAGTAGGTATTATTTAAGCTATTTATAAAATTATTTATGTTGTGGTCAGAATAACACCTTTTGTAAACTGTACATTCTTTCTTAAGTATCATTCAGAATTGAATTAGTGCAGAAAATTAGTGCAAATAGGTACTGCAGATTGGCCGTGCAAATGTTTCACAAATGTATTTTGATGTCTCTATTCACAATCAACTTAGTGCAAGACGTCTGTTGATTGTGAATAGACACATCAAAATACATTTGTCAAACATTTGCACGGCCAATCTACAGTACCTATTTGCACTAATTTTCTGCACTAATTAAATTCTGAATGAGCCTTTAGTATCACAGGACTCAATGTTTGCTTCGTATAATATTATTCTGTGATCCGAAATACTATTGTCGGTCACACAACAGACTCCAACGTTTTGACTGCTAACAAAAATATGGTTGATTAGACAAGCTGTTGACTTATGTTCAGTTCATCCTTCCATCCTTTGTTTTACGATATCAATTTAGTTTTTTTTATTATTATTTGATAGATGAAGTCTCAGAAATATTGCAATATTTAATAACCTGTTCCATATATGTATTATTTACCCTGTCAGTTCTGTTAGAAAACGGTCAGTGTAGTAAATACCACAAATTATACCAGAGTTTACAACAATTTGTAAACAGTAGGGTTTAATTACCACAGATTTTTTCTTGTATAATTAACGTACTAAAAGAAATCGATTTGTGGAAGGTACTGCTAACTCCTAACTGGTCAAAAGTCATATCGCTTGAGACAACCAGTTTATAAATTCTGCTATATTTCTATAACGAGTCTTCAGTGCGATTGATTATTCTTTTTTATTTTTAATACATAAACGGAACTAAATTTTATTAGTGTTATTATAGCAAAAAGTGTATTTGTAACTTGTACTTGTAATTTTTTTAATGTACCTATTTCTTAATTTCTTAAGTGTTTAGTCTGTCATACGTTAGGAGGTCGTTGTGCAAACAAATCTCATGTGGTTAATCATATCGAATTTTGCTGACATTGCAAGATGATTCATTTTAACATTGAATTACACGCTGCAAATCAAAAAAGAATAAAATTAATTAAACATATTTTTTCATTCTTCTTCAAAGTCAACATATTTATTTTAACATTACAACATATTTATTTTAACATTTTTACCTTAATGTGTAATACTGATTTTCTTACTGGTTTAATTTTGTCGAATTAATTACGAATCGTCTATATTTTGTTAGCTTTTCTGTGAAATCTGATACTTTTTTCACAATGACATGGGTTAGATTTTCTTAAATAATTATTATTTAATATGATTTAAGGAACCTTTACAAACTTAAAAACTAAAGCAACGTATTTTTTCTAGAATCCAGTCTCTAATAATGACTCAAAATTATTATAAATTTATATCTACTTTATCATCTTTAATATAGAAAATTCATACATTTTACTTGAAAGTTTAATGCTGCTGAAGGTCAAGCACGCGTCTTATACGTATGATGAAAACTTCAGTACCTTTTCACCACTTCATTTTCAAAATTCTGCTGATCTTACGTAAATATTAAATTATTGAGTTGACTTGACGTGTCTGAATAAAATTGTTACCATGTTGCAATTAAACGTACCTAAATATCCAAAGCTTGTTATTAATTGCTATTTGTTTTAATTAGTCCCGGTTTCTTATTATGGCTTAAGTCCGCTATCAGGCGAATTTAAGCGAATATGCTAAGAATCCTTCCCATTATCCTTAAACAAAAATGGCGCACGTCTTATTAACACGGGCGTACTTATATGGTGGAAATGTATAATAAGGCTTTAGGAAACCAAAGTAAACCGGAGTACACATGTATCAAACCAAGATAATAAATCTCTTGCTCTAAATTCCGCGTTGCTTTTCCCACCTCTTCGTCACAGGATGGGCAAAAGCGAACTCTGATTGGATAAGGCCAGTTGACAAGTGCTAAAGCACCTTTACTTATACAAGAGCACGGACAATTGCACCAGCCATCGATGTGTTGTAGTTTATGACTTCCAGTTTCGTGCATGTACTACTCCATAGGTGGCATAGCCGTGTTGATTAATAGGTTCGGTGCTCAAGCCTGACAAAAATTTACGATTTATTACTCTTACAAACCTCCTAAATTAATTAATAGTATCAAATTTCTTGGTTACAAGCTCTAAACGGACAAGTAAATTTAATAGGCGAAACATAAATTATCGTATATCCTAGAGCTTGTGTGTGTATAAAAGCTGTTTCCTGCGCTTTATAAAAAATAAATATATGTGTATTTATGTGTAAATATTTCGGTTTTAATCGCGCTTGACAGGATAATTTACGAACTAGCGTGGTTAACACGTGTCTTTATTGTATATTATCTTATTAAGGATATTTATTTCAGTATTTTTTGTTATAGTAAAGATGCTACAACAATAACCAGTTTTGGCTGTTCTTTAACAATAAGATTGAATACCTTATTGAATAATTGAACATATAAAACAATAACCAATTTTGTTAATAATAAGATACATATATTAGATAGTTTTATTGAACATCTAATATAGCGTACTTATTTTGCTTGCTAATTATAATTTCTTCAAATTTTACTTTTCTAAATTTAAAATGAAATCCAACATTTCAAAAATTGTTAGTTTTAATGTATTATAACCATTCAAATGTTGACCAATATATAAAACAGGACATACATAGATAAAGAATGTGGCTTGCACATAAGAATTCCAACTATCCAGATTTTCCAGTGTTTTCATGTAATATTGTAATTAGCTTACTTTAAATAGATTGCACGTTTCAACGCCATATCGTAAACCCAAAACGTAAACCTAGGGCACATACTCAACCGTATAGTTTAGAATGTTTAGGGCCAACGTTATTTGAAATTTAGAAATGCTTTTATTATTATTCCTATAATCAAGTTTATGATCAATATAGGTATTTTGATCATCAGTGATTTACGATTGAAAATTAAAAAAAAAATCTTTAAAGTGAAAATTAAAGCATTTCTCGATTTCAAATTAACATCAAACTGTCACTTTGAGTGTGAATTAAGTATGAGTGATGTTTCAGAATTTGGTCCTTAATCTTAACAAAAAGTATAATTCGTGTTTTGTTTATCCTACAGTTCATAATATAGCGTATATTCTATAACTGGGTTGCAGTCAAAAAGGGGGCAATTGAAACTCTTTTAAAGTTTAATTGTAAGTTAACGAAGTACTTCAATAGAATAATTTTGTTTTGTTGGATTTTGAAGATGTGCGATAAAGACTTTGATATATATATTTTAGTTTACCAGTACTACATCTTTATTTTATCTATTGGTAATATTTATTGGACCAATTATTATCATTTTAGCAACTATTAGCAAGCCAATGTTTAATTACACTAAATCCTTATCCGAGGAAAATGTATATAAAAATTTCCAAACTTTTCAGAGACAGCTTAAAAACGCACATTTTCTCATTTCCTTCGCTGAAGAAATTGTCAACCGATAGAGAAACAATGAGAAAGCATGCTTTGTTTTTAATCTGGTCGTGAACAGTTATATTGCTATACTAATTTTAAAATTTTTGGAATATTTTTCATAGGAGGGAAATTCTGATTACCTTCGCGAACAGTTATTCTTTATTCATTTCTCAAACTACACTTTATTCATGTCAGATACAGGTTGATGTGGAACATCCTTTGTATTAAAAATAATAACACGTGTCCAACAATTACTGTAGTCTTGGGTGGCTGTGGAGTCAAACATTTTTAACTAATTCTTAAAGTTAGAAGCAGAGTTCATTGGAGTGTTTGCAGAATAGTTTTCTTTAGTTAGAGACTATTGTTATTAACTCATAAATATTGAAAACCTCTGGTGCAATAAAACGAAGTTACTTAATCAGGTCAATAATATATTTTAAAATGTAGAGATGATTGTTTTTGTATCCTTAGTAAATATTTGTATAAAATGGTACTTTTTCTGAAATATATGTACATATGAGGTACCAAAAAAGTGATACAGAAAAAATATTTGTTTAAATATTCTGTTGATATTTACTTGTCGTCAATCATAATTCTACCTTACTAATTTAAAGCCATGTTACTATTTTAGTAGCGAGAAAAATAAAAATCGAGAACGAATCAAACAGAAATCAACAGAAACCTCGATATATAAACCTTATATATAAAACTGATTCTGTAATTTTAAGATTATTTTATCCTCGTATTTTTTGTCATTGTCATTATTTTTTAAATGTATGTATAACAACAAAATAAGTTTTTGTCTGCGTTAGGTAATCAATATGTTGATTCAAGTTGAGTAGATCTTTGTATAATTTAAAACTGTCTAATATTATTATAAGCAAGCATTTTGTTTTATACAGAAATTCGTTTTACACTCTTCATATAAATGAAAGCTCCTCAGAAAATTCAAGTCTCGTAATTTTTTGTTCTAATACTTTCCGAACTTCTGGTTTATTTTATTGAAATTCTGTAGCAAGATTAAACAATTTGTAACTTCCTAACAATAATGAAGCCATTATGCGTTACTTATTCCAATTAAAATAAAGCTTAAATTGTAATTACATTTGTTATTGCCGTTTCTGATTTTGTAACATCGTAGCGATAGTGTAGATAAAGCATTAAAAACAGACACAACAGCAACAACAACAACAACACGTAAATGCATTTCGCCGAAGCGTTGATTGATGGTAACTTACGATGTAATGGTAAATAATGTATAGCAGCAATCCGCATTAACGCTGCTCGGCATTTCTCTTCATACATATCAACTCCCACAAAATATGTTAGACATTCAAATACTAATTTCAAACAATACTGCAACATGGCATGTAGCCGCGCATTAGTTACGATATTGATTTCGACTTTACATAATGGAATGTACGTGTGTGCATTCAATACAACAATCATAAGCCTTTTTACGATGCTAATTCATACTGCCGTTCGATTGTTTTCGATTGCATAAATTTAAATAAATGTCGGCTAATAACCAATTTTTAAAAATGACCATTGTGCTGCCGGGTGTGTTGACATATATCATTTGACATTATATTTACAAGCGTCAATGAATTCGCTTAAATAAACTTTATTGACCCCAATTATCAGAACTAAACATTCAAAAATAATTCTGTATATTCATGGAGTTTCTAAAAATATTTTGAGCGAAAGAAGTGATATCTTTAAACGACTTCGAATTATAAAAAATAACTAAAAAAAAAGGAACTACGAGGGTAGATTTTTATATTATCTATCTAACTATGAGGAAACCAAGAGACAATCGCAATTTTTGTTGTTAAGTAACTGAGACATTTCGATGCATACTGACCAAGTTTGGTTCAAGTCCAGAAATTTTTGTTAATTTTACAAGGTCTTATTTAACAAAATATGAGTGAGCTGGAATATAGAAGCGTGATCAAGTTGTTAATAAAAGAAGCAAATAGACCCAAGAATATTCATCAGAGGGTAATTAACATGTATGGGGAAGATGCGTCGTCATATTTTACGACAAAATTATGCTTTAAGTAATTTGGATGGAATCAATAAACTGATCCAAGATGCGGAAGACTTGTTGAAGCAAGAACCAACAACAGCATCAAAAAAGTTAAGGATTTGGTCTCAGCAAAGCGATGAATAAGACTTTCAATGATTGCCGCTGAAGTAGAGATACCATAAGATTTCATCACGTTGGAAGCTCAAATTGTTTACTCCAGAACAAAAATTGTGTCGATAAAAAATTTGTAAGGAAAACTTGGAGCTATTGGCTGACGAAAAAGACTGTCAAAACAAGAACCCATGCAGTGGGTCCACACACGATCTCCTCTGCCAAAAAAAGCCAGAACGCAGAATTCATGAGGAAAATTGATGACGACGATATTTTGGGATACGGAAGAAATTTTACAGATTGAATACAGTGATACTTTCTTAGGCGGATACCGATAATGACCAGAACACTGTCCGCCTATTAGAGGTAAAAATGCATGTAAATTACATAAATGGGGAATTAAAAACTGTCCGGCAAAATGAATACAGTGAAACCTCTGTTGAAACCTGTGTCGGACACCGACCATAACCACCAGCACACTGTCCGCTTAATAGAGGTGAAAATGCATATAAATTACATAAATTCCAATTAAAAACTGTCCGGCTAAGAGAGGTGTCCGCCATGGAAGGTTTTAACTGTACATGGAAAAAGAGTATACAATAACAGGTCAAGTTTGTAAGGAAACAGTAAAAAAGTTGAAAACTTTCTTGCAGCACGAAACTGAGACCAAAAGACTGCTTCAAGTTCTAGAAATAAACAACGAGTTTGGCTTTATAGAGCTGAAACATCCACCGGACTCGGAATCGAGTGATTACTATCTCTTTCCTAAATTGTAAAAAGCACTTGCACAGATGATGTGTTTCTTGGAAGAATACCAGAAAGAAGATTGAAGATTTGAACTTTGGAATAAGTGTGCGACTGTTAGGTGGATCTTCTAACTCTTTTCCTTCATAACTAGACAGATAGTTAAAAAATCTCCACTCGTATATAGGTTTGTATGTATACCGTCTGTCTTATGAAAAACGCACGACACTGTAACTCTGTTATTAGTGATCCGATTTCAATAATTCAAAAAGCATATAAGACTAATTTAAAAATACTACAAAAAGATAGCATTTTAGATTTTTTTAAATATGACGTTTTTGTCAGACGATAGTCAACTTTTTTTTCAAATGGCGGCAGAAATTTTTTTATTTTACTCAGTTTTATAGAGATTTATTTTCTGAATTCAACGATTTATTTCAACTTGATATTTTTTTGTAGAATGTTTTTGAGAGATGGAAATTGTTTTTTTAATAAAATTTTTAAGTATGCTTTAAATTCCTATCAAATTGCACAAAACAGTAACTGTCTTTTACGATTTGGGTATTTATCAGCTTGTTTTCATTTATTCTTGTTTGTATTATTTGTTACAGTCTTGTTATTATTTTGTTATACCATTATTATTTCATTATGGATAACAATCAATTAACTGATATGGTGCAACTGTTTTTCGAGCGCCACAAAAATTCTGGTCAAGCTGAGCGCCTTTACGCAGCTCGCTTTCCAAATAGAGAAGTTCCTAACCGTCAGAAATTTAAAAACCTTGAGAAAAATTTAAGAAAAAACGGAGCTTTTAAGAAACCCAAGAAATAGCAACATCAATTTCGTGAGTTAGATGTCTTTCTTAGTGTTCAAGAAAATCCAAGAACTTCAACTCGGGAAATTGCACATAACATTGGTTATGGATTGACAATATCACTCGGATTAATTCTGAGTCATTTATAAGAAAGTGATAGGGTAAACTAGAGTTGAACCAACTGCTATTCTCAATCCGCATTGGTGAAATCGAACATTAATTTTTCCTCCTTCGGTTTTTCGATTATCTGATTTTCCTCTTTGAGACCTTTAACTTGAGTACCCGCACGGTGAGCTTTACATTTTCGAAAGTTTTTCGATTATTCCCCCCCCCCCAAATTTGATATTTGGAAATCGACTTTTAAATAATTGAATTCAGAAAATAAATCTCTATCAAACTGAGTAAAAAAAATATCTGCCGCCATTTGAAAAAAAAAAGTTTACTATCGCCTGACAAAAATGTCATATTTAAAAAAATCTAAAGTGTTATCCTTTTGTAGTATTTTTAAACTAGTTTTATGTGTTTTTTGAATTATTGAAATCGGATCATTAATAACAGATGTTCACGCTTATGTATATATGTATGTTTTAATTTACTTATTTTAGGAATAGTTTGTGAATTGTTAAGATTTTAAATTCCTTTAATTTCATATCACAAGAATTCAGGTATAATACCTGCGGCACCTGCTCGAATATTACGTTTGTATTCTTTTCTATGAATTCAAAACTGAAACACTTCTCTTTACCGGGAATAATCCCTTCTGACGAACACGCGGTTTGTCATATTCTGCACCTGGGGTTCTACGAGCTACTCAGGTTAATTTTAAGAAGTTCTCCCTCGAATTAGATTCATAGAATTCAAATCTAAGATGCATTTTTTAGAATTTCTAGATGCTTGTTATTTTTCTTAGCCAATCGCTCTTGTCCGAGTTCTAATCCGCTATTTCCCATTGGTGCACCTCAAATTTTATATTTTAAGAAAATATTTCTTGGCAACATAAAAATTTAGAAAGAACCAGTTCCGTCTGGTCAATCAGCGCAGTAACTCATATTTAACAATCGTCGCGAATCAATCTCAAATTTGAACTAAACTTCACCTTTAAAACTTTACTGATTTATTTCAATAATTGTCAATAAGTTAGCATTAGTTTACTGTATAATTTTAATATTAATTAAAGTACATTTAAACGGAGTGTTGTGCTGTGTTTTCTTCTCCAATTTAACAACGAGAAAGCAGTCGTTCATGCTTTTGCACGGCGACAACAGAGTTATAGTGTCGTGCGTTTTTCATAAGACAGACGGTATAGGTCGTCACATTTTTAGTATTGACTTTTAACAATAACTTCAAATTCAACATTAAATTTAACAACAGGTTAGGTTGCGACATCTCGGGGTAATTTTTCTAAAATTGTGTGTGAAATGACGAATACAACCAGTTTGCTGCTTAATAAGCTATCCCACACAAAGATACAAAAAAATGCAATCAAAACAGATTTGTATCAAAATTAATTTTAACATTAACTTGAACTACCTACAGTATTTGAATTTCTGCAGTTAAAGGTTATGCAATACATTTTACTTATTTCTCGGCCTGATTCTCGGTTTATGTAAATGTTTCAAATGCCGCATATTTTGTAAGAATACCTACATCCAATACATTCAAAAAAATCTAAGTTCGATCAGAGATGTTACTGTTACTTAAATCACTGAAGCTAGGTTACTTGTAAAATTCTATGAAATTTATTTTCGTGCGTGCATTAGACTCAATGTATGATTTCCTTATACAGTGGCATTCATAAAAGGAAACCAATTTTGTTCATTAAAACTCTCATGTGTCTTTTAAAACGAAATTTCTAATTTTCTGTAAAGAACATGGTATTTAAGGCATTCTTTTGTTTTGTCTTCATTTTGAAAGAGCATAAGAAAAGATTCCGAAACGGAGGTTCTTGGCCATAATTTTTATAAAATATGTATTACATTTAGAATCTGCAAGTTATTGGCTATACTTAATAGTTTTATCTGAATTCATCAATTATACTCGTATAAAGCCGGGCGCCCACTGAACGCGAAACTAAGCTCAGCTGAGCGAAACTAAGTTTTTTGAAAGTTAGTTCCAACATAATCTTACGCGTACGAGGTAACCGAGTGAAGATAAACTTTGTTTTATATTTTTGCTATCCTAACTTCGCTTCACTTAGCTTTAGTTGCCTCGTCCGCGTAAGATTACGTTGGAGCTAATTTTCAAAAAACTTAGTTTCGCTCAGCTTAGTTTAGTTTCGCGTGCAGTGGCCGCCCGCCCTAATAAAAATAATAACACTTTTCCGCAGCGACGATCTTGAATGCATATTAAATTATTCTTGTTTGAAGGAAACGCAGCTTTACTTGTATCTTGTATATTGTATGACGAAAGTTATTTCACAAACTGTTTATATTCGTGGATAAATATTAAATTCTATTCATTTTTTTTACATAACAACGAACCTTAGGGTCTCTGCTTTCTTGACATAAATTTTCTAACGATTAGAAATTAGAATTAGAATTTTCGATTAACGATGATTAGATTAACAACAGTTTTCAGCAGTGAAGAATGCTGAATAACTGTAACCTTTGTATGACAATTTCTGTCAGTTGTCAACGATCAGGAAGTTAAGAACTGAAATTGAAGACTATTCAATTAATTAAATCCTTATTCTTTGGTCAAACGATTACATGACCACATACGTAACAGACGTGTTCACAAAATAACTGTCACACATCGTATCCTTTTACGCTTCCGCTGTTTTCCAACAGAATTCAAATCGGAAATGTTTAGACAAATATGAACACAGTAAACTCGGAACATGTTTCCGTTGACCGATACGTCTCCATGTCTTAGACAATTATGTTCGGTGCACGCCTCGAACACTCTGTACCCGCATACTAATGCTGAAAAATCGTATGAATCCTTCGGCAACACATCAATATATTACTGTATATTAAAGAGAAGCGGAAGTTATTCCTACAATTATCCGGTGCCACCTAGCGGTTTACACGTGTTGGGCATGTCTGTGCAACCGGAAATTAGCTGTGAATACAAATCACACCGCGCTGATCGCAGGCACTGACACTTGTCTAGGCTATGTAGAACCGTGTACTCACTTTGTCATAGATTGTTGTGTTGCTGCTATATTTTACTTGTTGACCATTGCTTGAAATTACAAACAGCATACTCTCAGTTTATAAGCTATTTATAAACCAGTATATAACTCAACTACCTATATGTGTTCACTTTATTGCAAGTCATTTCGGATTAGGAATGATATAGAAGACGTCATAGAGCTTATGAGGATTGCTCAAAACACTGTTTTTGTTCGAGAAAAATTTTTTGTTCCCCAATTAATTTACAAAATAAAATAATATAATTTTAAATACTTAGAAACGAATCACAGAAATTTGTCATTTGTGTAAGTATTTGAACCACTGATTAAGAATGTGGTGAATTGATTCATTTTTTTCTTCAATTAATTATAACTAGATGAATCTCTAATCTCTTCATATGCCTTAATAAGTTAGAGCTACAAAGTTTGAAAAGGAAAGAAAGAGGTATATGTATGTGTACCGACAAAATGTTAATATTTGATTTTCCTCCTTCTTCGATACCATGTTGACAAACCAGTGTTGTGCTAAATATTTTCCGTTCATAAAAATAAAGCTAAATCCACACTGAAAGAACAATTGGGAACTTTTAGTTGCTGTTCCATGTTCCTCGAAAAAGTTACCGGTAGTTTCCGAAATTTTCTTTAAGTTCCTTCATGTTTCGGTTTCCAGTAGCAAAAGTTACTGTTGCGTGTTTTCACTCGGAGCGGTAAATGTCAAAGAAAAATGGGAAAAAAGCAGGAACAAAAAGGGAGTTCCTTCAATGTGTACATCTTGTTATCAGTTTCGGTAACCGCTTGTAGCGTAGCAATCAACACTATATTGCGCTTGAACTCTTCGTTTTCGTTGTTTCTTTTTTTTACAAGTAATAACAATATAAGCTGCAGCAGCGAGAAGCACGTCTTCTTCAGTCATGACTGCCAACAATACTAACTTGTTTCTTGTGTGTGTACAGATTGTTACGTGCAACAATTTCCATTAATGGAACAGAAACAAGATTCAGATGTTTCTCTATTTTGCTATCTTTACTGTGGACAAAATGTTTCCACAAATTGACAAAAGTTGAAAACTTTTGAAACATTTAGCAACAGCCATCAACAAAAAAGTTCCTGTATGTTCCTTCAGTGTGTACTTAGCTTAATGTCCGTATCCATAAACTGGAACTCTACTTTCACCATCGGTTCCAAATGATGTTTTGTATTCTGAATACAAAACATCATTTGCCATATTCATTTTGGTTTTTAAAACATACCTACACTAGGTTCTTTTGCTAACGTTCTTCCGTCTTACACAAGAACTTCAGGGTCGTCGCTGCTGTTCTTCTTGCTTTTGTCTATCTTGCTGCTGCTGCTTCGTAAAAATTGGATAACGGTCTCGAAAAACTTCAAGTAAATATTTTGAAACATGTATAGTGTTTTTTTAAGAATACGCATGAAGAAATTAATTACATATCTTAAAAAGTTAACAAAACAACAGGAAATTATAAAAAAAGTGGTATGAATTAATTAATGTTTATGGTACTACAAGAAGGGAAGTAAGCATAAGACCATTTACATTTTAAAGGTCGATTTTTCCGTAAATTTATAACCTATGAATGCATTTGCTTATTTCGGTGGCAGATGTCATCATAACTCATCAACCCTACGCCTGAAGGACCCCATGCCAAGTCTCAGCGACGTCGACCATCGCGCGCATTCGAAATTAATATTCTTAAATATGCTCGGAGTGTACCGCCACCTGCCGCGACACGATGATTCACTAAATTAGCGTAGCTTTGGATTTCTTAATAATTCTTGTCTCTGGGAATGTTACATACACATCTGTCTACACTGTCACCGTAAACGCAGCTGGTCGCGGTTTTACGCCGCTCTGAATGCCGCATTTCTTCGTTGTTGCAGTGTAGGCAAATATGTCCGGAATATTTGTCAAGCGTTCGAAAATAAAAGAGCGCTCGCTCTCATATTTTTTCGGTATTTATGTTTTGTCAGGTTTAATATGTTGAAAAATACCAGTATATTTGTGGTGAAATAAAATGATTGCTTTCAAAATATGTCATAAATTGCCGAAAAGAATTTGTTTGATACGCGGCGCAAGAATTGTAGCGTTTTGAGTTATTAATGCAAACATATGTTCTCGATTTTGTTCACTCGAAGTCTTGTTTTTTAAATGTGAGCTTAGTGATTTCTCATAATAAGAAAAAATTAATACAATTTATAAATATGTTGACATAAAAAGAGAATAATTTTGTAGCTTATTTTATTTAATAACAAAATTGTTACGTCGCACAGTGGGAAAAAGACTTAATTTCGGTGGCCAAAAATCTATACTTTTATATGGACAACGGTAAAGTACTTATTCTTTCCTATGTGTTTACTAACATTATAATAAATAATTTAGACAAGAAAATTTGTAAATGTTTATATTAAATTATATTACCAGTGACCCCCAGTATGCGAGGAAAATGTAGGTTTTCAATGATTTAAGAACTTGTTCACCGTTTCAACATCTACAATTGATTTTTACGCATGATATTAAGTCAAAAATTAAATACATGATCATTATTTATAAAACGTCAGTACTTTTAACTTTTTTAAAAAAATAAAAGAACAAAAAGTAAATAAATTTTAATTTATGTATCAATTCTGGAAAATAATACAAAAACTACGATTTTAAATAAAATTATAAATTTTCTATAGATAGGTAGAATTTAGTACTTATTAATATACAGTCGAACCTCCATAACTGAAACTTCAAGGTACCGGAAAATTACTTCGAGTTACAGAGATCTCGAGTTAAAGAAAGAGATAGCAGTTATATAGAATCTGCAGGGAGCATCAAATAAAACAGTAAATTTCGACTTACAGAAAATTTCGAGTTGTGGAGGTTCGAGTTATAGAGGTGCGACTGTATAAAGTAATAAAGTAATAAAGCAAGTAAAAAACAAATATTTACATAATACAATTTAAACATTATTTATAAAATATTTTTTTAAATAACTTGTTATTCAAATATTTCTTTAATTTCATCTGGCCAATCTTCAATACTTTGTTTTTTTTTTGTTTGAGTCTTAAGGATGAAATTAAAGGATCTGATGACACCAACAAAATTCGGAATAGGTCCTCATTGACTTGATCTCGATATTTTGCATGTATTATCAATGGTATTATTGAGTCGTAGTCTACGATATTCTTTGTGACTTGCCTCTTGGGCTTCTTCTGACAGTTCTCCAATTGGTAAAATATGAGACCCAATAATATATTCACCGTGAAAAAGAATTTTGTGAGCAGTTGGTGTGATGTTTTTCTCTCCATATGTTTTTCTTAATAAATTTAGGGTATCTTTAGCATATTCTCCAAATTTTTGAGCTTTCAATTTCAGTCCGGAATTAATCATGTTTAAAATATTTCTAAATTTCAAGATAATTTCTTCTTTTATATGCAATATATTGGATGTAATTTCAACATTATCAAAAAATCGTCTTGCCGTATTTCCAAATCCCTGCTTTGGCGTATCTATTATGAGGCCTAATTTTTGTTTAAATTCTTGTATTATTCGTTTCTTTTCTTGTTGTTTTATATTAAATTTTGTCTCATCTCCTTTTATATTTTCAAACTCAACAAACAAGGTGAGAGTGACCGTGCTTGGGCACTGGATCTGCGATTGGCATGAAGTTTGAAAATATTAAACCAAAAATTTCAAACTTCATGCCAATCACAGATCCTTCAGAATTCTTTAATAATAAATTAGTCTCATTCCTTTTATGTAAAACTGAATCAGAAAATATGTATAAAGTTATTAGTAAAAATTAAATATTTGCCTTTCGCCCGTAGGTATGCAACTTGTCATAAATGAATGAAGTGTTTCCTGATTTACTTAAGCTTTTATAACTTCTGAAAACGGATTTAGGCGGATATGATTTTTTGTAAATTAATAGAGGAAACACGATGCAATAATAATATAATAATATTGAAATCGTGAAATATAGTGGTTTTAGCTTATGGTTAGATATATCATAAGAATATAAGCTATGTCAACTATACACATTTTTAAATTACTATATCTTTTTCACATATGAACCGACATTATTTTTATTAGGTTTATTTTCTTTACAATTTATTGCAGTTTCTAGAAATATGTATAAAGATAGTTATTTATTAACTGAAGGTACTCACGATTTGGAACGGAAAGATAATAGAAAATATTCCTATTGTAAGATTGTCAATATTCCTTGATCTTTGACAACTCGCAATTTGATAAAAGAAGCTTTTAGAAAAAAAAATTTTTTTTATTTATTACTCCCAAACATTTACCTTAAATATAGACAAAAACTAAGTTTTTTGAAAAACATAAAAAAATCGATTTTTGGCCAGCAAAACTGGCTGTTTTTCCCACTGTGCGTCGTTACAATATGAAATACAGCTCTCACTAGTTTAACATTCGAAGGTAAGTAATTTAATATGGATATTCCTCGATTTTCTTTATGTGTAAATGTATAGGAAACACTTAGAAGAAAAAAATATTCGTATTTGTAAGAAAGCAATGGTTAAAATAAAAATGAAATAACTACGTGTTTCATTTACTTCATTAAAATCATCTAAAAGTTAAACATAACAATATATGAACAATTTCAAAATAATACAGGATATGCGATTATTTTATTCGAAATGAGAAGTTTAATCTATCTCAATTCAGCTGAATATACTGGTATAATGCGATAATCTATTTATATCGATTCTCAATTCCAAAATATGTAGATGTGTCTGAATTGTATATATCACAGCAAACCGTATAAAGACCATTGTAGTTGCAGCTTAATTGAACTTTTAAAACAAACTTATGACAACAAAAGTGATGAGAGTTAATGAATTCTAGTAGACTTTTTTTTGCTTTCCATGACCAACCCTTATGTAATTACTAGATGCTGAATTTTGAATTTGAAAAGTACGAACTAAAGCATGGTAACCATAATAACTTATAACGAACCTGTTTTGGCGGTCCCTTGAGGTTCGTTATAAACGGACATGACTGTAGTTTTTTTCTTCTCATTCACCGTTAACAAAGGAATAATACTGAAATAATTGTCGGTTGTAACTTCGGCGATTGATTACGCAGAGCTCAAGTTCCGTGATTTTCATATTATGTCTTCGTTTCATTAGAAATAGAGTCAAATTACTCGAAAGAGTCGAAATGAAGAGATATCTTTCAAACCTTAAGAACTAAACAAATATATTTCACCTAATCCGGCCTCTAGTAATTACTAACAAAGAAACAATGTACTGTAGTGTTGTGTATTAACTCAGAGATGAGAATGTGAAGGTGGTATAGTTTTGAAAAAAGCAATAGTTGTTGTATTCTTCTTGTATTAAAAAAATTACATAAAATGAAAATTCTGAGTAAAAAGAGAAAGATAGCATTAGCACTATGTGAGGCATAACCGAAAGAGATTAATGCTAAAATTACTTCAGGATTTTACGAAAAAGTAGAACATTCTGAGTGGGCCTCAACAACACATAACATGAGGTTGCTAAGAAAAACGGAAAAATACGTATAACAGGAAATTACAATACTACATTAAATCTTCGCATCGTTATTGATACCAAGAGTCCAACATTTGATTAACCGTATGAATGGAGCCAACCTATTCTGTCATCTAGATATTACAGAGGCATATACACATTTAACGATTGATGAAGAATTTGCTAATGCTTCAACGCTGAATACTCCAACACATGGGCTAATTCGTCCAACTTGAGCAGTTTACGGAGCAGCAAATATTCCTGCAGTCTGGCAACGAAGAATGGAAACTGTTTTACAAGATCTTCCTAATGTTCTCAATTTTTTCGACGACGTGCTAGTCTTCGTAAATGGTTTCGACAACATGATGCTGTCTCTCAATGCAACTTTGGAAAGGATGAAGCCACATGGATTCAAGCTTAATCGAGCAAAATGTGTCTTTGCTACACCTACCATTGAGTTCTTAGGACATAAGATAGACGCTGAGGGCGTGCACAAGTCCCACAAATACACGGAAGCTATACGTAATGCACCAAAACCCTATACAAGAGAAGAATTACAATTATTTTTGGGTAAGGCAACCTATTATAGTTCTTTCATATCTAATCTGTCCAGCAGAGATCGTCCACTCCGAGATATGCTTCTTGTTGAACCGTTTGCATGGACTCCTGCTGCCGAAAAGGCATTCATTAACATCAAAAAGATCTTGACTTCGCCACAGATCCTCATGCCGTATGATCATGCACTTCCATTACTGTTAGCTACAGATGCTAGCAAAATAGGTTTAGGCGCAAATCGTTAAAGAGGCACTGGCTATAGTTTGGGCTGTACAAAAATTCTTTTACTATATTTGTGCTCGTCACTTTACGTTGATTACAGATCATAAACCTCTGACAAATTTTGCACCCAGAAAAATCACTTTCAGTGTTATGTATTAAGCTAGGTTCACATGCATTGCGGATACGCAAAATTTTTATTGCGGATCGTTTCTAATTGGTTCATTATGTATATTTCAATCAAAATGAACCAATTAGAAACGATCTGCAATAAAAATTTTGCGTATCCGCAGTGCATGTGAACCTAGCCTATGTCGCATGGCAAATTACGTAGGTTACTTGTCGAACTTTGATTACGATGTCGTATTCAAACCGACGAAAGCTAATACAAATGCAGATTATTGCTCTCGTGTATCGTTGCCTACAACAATTAACACCGTGAACAGATTCACATCTGGAGAAGAGGAAGACTATGGAATTTGACGAATTCAATCAATTAGTTTTGAACCAAATAAAGCAGCTTCCCATTCGCGCAAATGACATCGCTCGAGAAACAAGGAAGGATCCACATCTTGGTAAAATTGTCCAATTCTTAGAAAGGGATCAGAATCTTGCTCGCCATGATTTCAAGGCTCCTGAAGTCAATTATACTTTAGCCGCGAACTATTTGTTGTTTGAACATAGAATTGTTGTGCCAGCCTCTCTGTAGCAGCCAATCCTCAACAACTTGCATGCAGCTCACATAGGTATTGTAAAAATGAAAGGGTTAGTAAGATCATTTGTTTTTTGGCAACGTACTGATGCAGATATTTAACGCGTTGCAAAATAGTGCAATGCTAAAAATGCGCATACTCCACCGAAGTTCCGAGAACATCACTGGGAGTATCCTAAAGCTCCCTGGGAAAGAGTTCTCATAGACTATGCGGGTCCCGTTGTTGGTACGATTCCGTTTATAATTGTCGATGCATATAGCAAATGATTGGAAGTTAAAACAACTAATTCAACAACGACAGGTTCAACGATTGCAATGCTGGATGAGTTATTCTCAGCTACGGTGTTCCTGTCACCATAGTCTCCGATTATGGAACACAATTTACCTCTGAAGAATTCAAGAGGTTCTTGCAAGTCAGTGGTGTGAAGTACTATAAGCTTATAACTCCATACCATCCGTGGACGAATGGGCAAGCAGAGAGGTACGTGCATACAGTGAAAGATACTCTTTGTGCAATGTCCACTACGCAAACCATATTAAAGCTGAACTTGAACGAGTTTCTACGTCAGTATCGTTAGGCTCCACGTGCAACTACCGGGCAGCATTCTGGGCGACTGTTCCTAGGACGTGAAATACGTACTCGCCTTGACTTCTTCCTATTTTTTATATCAGAAATTAATTCGTGTTTTCACAAAAAATTGTTGACCAGTATTCATCGTAGTATGACGCGCCCAATACGAATCTATAAGTAGGACCAGAATTTAATTGGGGTGGAGCAGAGCTGTGCCAAGTACTACTTATAAATACAACAAGCACAAGCACAAGTACAATAGTGCTTAATTGCACTTAAATACAAGCACAAATCCAAAAGTAATTGTATTTGGACTCGTGCTTATAAATACTTATTAGTGGGGGAACGACTCGCAGCCGGCCGACTATGAAGCATCAATATTTTGTCGCGCAGATAGGCCGCGTCTCTCTAGATATGTACATATACGTATCGCATCATCAAGGAATATGCGGAAAATAAAAATAACTCAGCGATAGATATATTATGTGCATTTGTTGATTCTAAAACTAATTGCAAGTACCTAACTATGGAAAAACAATCTCATTATATTCTAAAACTAATTGCAACTTTGGACAATCTCATTTTTATTTATCTTGCGTTATTTTGTAAATGTTAACATTAACATTTTAATACTTCTACGATAAGTATACGCACAGCTGTGAAGTGTACTTGCGGTAATAAGCACAAGTATAATTACAAGTACAAGTACTAAGCACAATTGTAATTAATTGTGCTTAAGCACAAGTACGAGTCCAAAAGTGCTTGTGCTTGTAATTGACTTGTATTTGTAACAGTAAATACTCGCACAGCTCTGGGGTGGAGTCGAAATAAATCTAGCGAGGTAGAACGTATCGATCTATTATCGTGATTCAATTAAACAATGCAAAGTAAAGTGTAAATAAACGTTAGTTGATGTACATGTAAAACCTTACGATTTTTTATAAACATTTTAATATTGCTTTTAATAACAACAATAAATATTTACGCTTTCAATCATTTTGAACTGATTGCGTATTTAAACAAATGACCATTACAGAACTTAGTTTATATTAAGTTCAAGTAAAACAAACAAATAGTCACTATTGTTGCATTAAAAGAAATTGTTGATAAAGAATTTTAAGTTGATCCGAGTTATAAAAAAATAATCTACGAGCGTGGAAAGAACTCAAAAGCGTTCATAGGTTTTGTTAAGTTAAAACAAAAGAAAAAGATTACGCCCTGAATCTTAAAGAATTTCATGTTATTAACGAATATGTACATTACTGAAAAATAAACAAATTAATTTTTCAGTATTGAATAACGTAGCAATGTGTTAAGTATATTATCATGTATTACACTTATAAATTGTTGTAAAGATTAATGGAAAAAAATTAAGCAAACTCTATCTAACACATTGGCAGGACGATTCGCATCATGAAAGAGACAATATACCGGGTGTTGCACGCCATGTACTTAATTTTTATTTTTTAATCGATTTACTTGAAATTTGGGCACGATAGGACTACCGGTTTCGCCGGGAGTGATGTTCAACCTTCTTATTTTAAATGGAACACCCTATATATTTTTACATATTTGGAATCTGCAGATCATTACAAGTCCGAATGTGTATCATCCATGACAACTAGAAAAACAACTCTTGTTTTTCAATCTAGAAACCCATGTATCGTGTATTTTCGTTCTAATGCGATCAAGTAATTCGAGAAAACCACTGTTTTGATTTTTAACATTTTTACAGCATTTCAAATTTTCAATAGGTCGTAACTATTGATTTTTAAATGGAACCTCATGTGCTTCTTAGCTTAGTTCAACAGAATTTTTTTTTCTGAGTAAAGTGATACCAAATACTTCGTACTTTCTTTGAAAATCATTTAAAACAGAGCTTGATTTATTGAGGTATTAGGCGCGCTCTGCTTTAAATGATTTTCAAAGAAAGTATGAAGTATTTGGTATCAGCGTACTCAGAAAAAATTGTTACGGTTGAAAAATTTAGTTAATATTTGGAAATATTTGTGCGGGAATCAAAAGGTCAGTCTGGGCCTACGTGCCGATCGTCACATTACACCATATTGCGCCAGAAATCCATACGCCGCTACCTAAACCCTGCGGTATCAGTCCATTTCACTCTTTCGCCCGGTTAAAACTGAGTTCATCTCGTAATGACCCCGGCCTAGCGTAGTTGGGCAGAACGCATTCTCCCCGCGACGCTCTCATTGTTGCGACAGATTTCTCGGCATACACATCTGTTGTTTGTGTGTAATTACGATCTTTGTGCTTCTTTTCATGTGAATCTTTTGATTGAAGCCTGAAACGGAATTTACTCCGAAATTTGCTTAAGTGCACGCCAAGTAAAATTCAAGCCCTTTATAAGCTTCTCTAAGCATATTCCTGGAACGAAGAACAGGTAGGTTTTATCGGCAACTTTGTACGTATTTTCAGTTTGTAACGTGTATTTTTCCATTGCTACTAAACTTCCAATGGTAGTCGTAACCCTTTCTTTCTAACAATTAAGCAACGACCTCTGGTGTGGAAGAAAAAGCCGTAATCGGAGTTGTAGCTGCTAAACGTCCTGGCGTCATAGTCCCAACTTCGACTGGTAAAAGTTGGACTTCACCAAAAGTTGGACACAAAAGTTGCCACAACCGGAGAGTTCGTGACGTAATACTTAATGCCGTTTTAGGTCAATGGCAGCACTGTCCTCCGCTAGAGGACACTCACTTGGATTCTTCCACTCTACTTTTGACAACTGATTTTGTAAACGTGGATTTGGTTTAAAAGGTCGGATTTATTTTATTTATTTATTTGTTTGCGTCGTTTAAACACTATGCTGCGTTAATTTAATTTTAATCGAGTGACTTTAGATATTTATTTTGGGTGATTATTTTATTTTATTTCTATAAAATTTTTCATTACAATTTTTTACCTGAAATTTCACGACATGTTTCTTGTTTTTGCCATTCTGGTTGCCTCTAATTCAGATATTTAATTTTATTTATTGAAACCATATCGTCACCATATATGTAAATATTCATTATACATTAATTTTAATTTGTAAAAAATTCTCTTACAACAAATTTTATTTATACAATAAGTTATTTTCTACAATGTCGTAATTTTATTTTATAGGCCGGAAGAAGGTTTTTATGAACCGAAACCGGTAGCTATCTAAATATAATAAACAAGAATTAGGAAGTACTATCGTTTTACTCAAAAATTTATTTTAAGCTTTTCTGTAAACGATGAGCAGATTTGTTTCTCGGTCAAAGTTTTAATTAATCATTAGATTGATAACAAGTTTATTTATTTCTTGTTCAACTCATTGTGACCCCTTCTGGATCGTACTGGTTACTTATTTATTTCTTTATTACATTTTTGAGCTTTTCAAATAAAAACAAGTGTGCTCAGCTGCTGACTTTTATTTTATTTAACTTGTCCCCCCTTTGCTTTTGGGGTTTCGTTGATTTAGCTAGCGGTGCTAGAGATCCTTGAAGTTACTCGCACAATTTGCTGTCCTTTAGGTAGGTAGCAAAATTTTCTGTTGAACTGGGCTAAAAAGCACATGAAGTTCCATTAAAAAAATGAGTTACGATCCCCTGAAAATTTAAAATGCCGTAAAAATGTTAAAAATCAAATTACAATAAAAGCAATAATTTTCTAGAATTACTTCATGGCATTAGAAAAAAAATACACGATTCTTAGCTTTCTAGATTGAAAAACAAAAAAGTTTTTTTCTTTTCGTTGTCATGGAAACCAAAATTACCTAATGATACATATTCGGACTCGTAATGATCTGCATATTCGTAATATGTAAAAATATATAGGGTGTTCCGTTTAAAATAAGAAAGTTGACATCACTTCCGGCGAAACAGGAAGTCCTAAGGTGCTCGATAGTATGTCAGAAAATTTTTGTTTAATTTATCCTTTCCAAATTTCACGTAAATCAATTAAAAAATAAAAATTTTAGAAGGGTACAGAAGGGAACATGGCGTGGGACACCCGGTATATCGTATACCTCTGGAATATACAGGGTCTCCCAAATAGAGTGGTCTATTAATAGTTTTCGGGGAAGGGAATATATAAAAATTCTGAAAATTAGTACACTGCCCTAAGGGAGAGCGATCTTTCAGATTAAAGTATTATCACTTTTATATCACTTCCGGTTATACCGGAAGTCGCCATTAACTTTCTTATTTTACCTTAGTAAACTGACTGTTAATTTGTGAATGGTGAATACGGCCGTGAACATTATACTTTTAAACGACATGTCACTTCAATCTTTAAATTTGAAATTCACGTAAATACATTGTCTTAAATGAAAGGTCACCAAAACAATTTTTAAAATAAATTTGAAGATATCTCAAAATCGGCTACATTTAGGTATAGGGAAGCCTTAACATTTTTTATTTAAAATCATTTGCAGAACCAGAATTTGTAATAAAAGATATAGCATTCCATTTAAAATAAGAAAGTTATTGGCAACATCCTTTATAACCTGAAGTGATATAAAAGTAAAAATATTTTAATCTGAAAGATCGCTTACCCTTAGGGCAGTGTACTAATTTTCAGAATTTTTGTATATTCCCTTCCCCGAAAACTTTTAATAGGTCACTCTATTTGGGAGAGCCTGTATAAGAGATTATGATCGAGGGCCAAAATATCATTTTAACCTTAGTGAAAGAAAACTATAGTGAAAGAGTGAATTGGCTGCCAATTTTTCCGTCCAGCAAGCCCGATGGAGATGAAAATGTTCATATATAAAATATATAGTTAAATATTTTTTGAAATAGGTATAATCTCAAACAAAATTAAATAATACAGACGGGTTTCCTATACCCTCTGAAATTTCACTAGAAAATCCAAGAAAATTTAATACATTTAATATATTTCGTTACTTCAATGGTTTCCTTTGTTTTATAAGTAATTGAGATAATAAAATTTGAAGACCGGTTGCTTATGCCGTCGTAAAAATATAAATTTATTGAGTTAAAAAGAGATATTAAAAAAATAAAAATAAATTTTTCGAACTTTTATAACATATTCAACAAAAAATATATTAAATTTGAGATGAATTAAGTCAACCAAAATTATTGCATTCATGATTAAATGATTTCTAGATTTTAATAATTTTAAGTTGAAATATTGACTTAGATTAGCAGAAGGTGATGAACATAGTAAACGTGCAAATATATTGCAATAAAACCATTAAGTTACAGGTTTAAAGAAGTATTGTACACATGCATTCAACTACTTCAATAAATTATTTATACAAAGTGCGACGAGACTTGACACAGTTGACAGGAAAAACAAAAAAAAAACACAACAACCCTGCAGAATGGTACGGCACTCTGAACAATGAAAATTATTAATGAGCGGTGATTTAAAATTCAATAACAGAATATTAATTGTTAATGATGCAAGAACGACGGCGCGCTTAATACATATTTATACACGCGCTCTTCTGTATTAATATTCACATTGTGTTATTTACTTTAATATTTATAATATACTGTAAAATTCATGAACTTACGTTGATAAATCGATTAGCTCAAGCATTAATATTAGACAGATAATAAATGGGAAAACGAACAATTGTCAATTCTATCTTTCTCACTTATCAACTTACATTAAGATTTAACACTTTTTTAACAAAGATTTTAATCTGATATTGAAGATTGACAAAAAATTACTAACAATTTTTTCATATGAGCAAAAACACAACTCTGAAAGATTCATTTCTGAGCTTAGTCCAGTAAATATCAATTATTGGTTTAAGGGCCAAAAGACCAATTAATTAAATTCAAACATATAATTAACATTATGAGGCATGATGAAATCAATTGTACAAACAAGTCTGAAATACTTGAACGTTTATTAGAAACCCTTGAGAGTGATGACGTTGATTGATTGAGATACCTACAAATCTTAATCGACTTAAAAGTTTTTAACCATTATTATGAGTTGACAGAGAGGAAAGGTCGTGTTTCTCTCAATTCGGATAAACTTTGAGAGCTAGTGTGAATGTTCTTGCGTCGTTATCTGAAGAAAGAGAAGATAATCAGAACAAAATAAAATTGAATTTTCATCCAGTATTATGTAAGTCACCGGGCAAAATTATGAATCAACATCCAAGCAACAGTGTTAGCTACTGACTTGGAGCAAGTTGATAGATGCTGAAAAGTTTTTTCTTTTTATTCTAGCAATGATAGAGAATAGTCTTCGAAAGGCTTAGGATTGCTGTGTAAACTGCAACTAACTTAAATACTTAAATACAATATTAAATTCATAAACTGTAAAATTTATGAAAAGTATATTCCATAAAACTATTTCAAGAATAGAGTCTATTTTTCAGGGTGGAACACATGCTCGAGTATTGTAACTTTTTTCAGGGGGGTTTAGATGTTTAAAATTTTTACGGTACTTTTTTGTGTGACAAATACCCGCAGTGTGGTGGATTGAAACATTCGTATAAACAAGCAAGAGTTCGTGTGGTGACAGAATTATGAGCTACATAGACAGTGAGCTATGGAAGTAGCGGATATCTCCGTTCGCAGCGCCGCACTGCAGGGACGATTCCAACTTCATAAATATGTATGCCCCGGGAAATTATACGTGTAGATGCGCGATAGATATCAATATGCATGTAAACATTCTGCGCCCCATGTTAACTTTGAGTTATTAGATTCCTGGACGGGAATGTATCACTCCACCGACTTTATGCCTTGCACTCTTAGATTTGTACTCCTATATAAATATTGTTGCATAAATCAATATAAATTATCGATACACGGATGTGTTTATTTCTACATACGCATATATTCATGTCCTTTCCATATCTGTAAAAAATACAGCAAGTAACTGAATCGAGCAAGTTTCCGGTTCACGTACGCAATAAATGTGGAAACACTAGCAGAATACTTAATGCACTAACGTATCAAATTTTTAATAATTTATTATTTACTGCAATAGAGGAATTATTGCTTATACACCATCATTGCCAATTCTTTTTTTTTTAATATTAAGCTCTAAGCTCCTCGATATTCTAAAACATTTGGTCTACATATACATCGCTATTCAATAGTATATTTTGGTAGAATTTCGATACCTTTACGAATGCCACACATGACCTATCTAATATGAGTGTAGATACTAGATAGATAAGTAGACAATCGATTTACAAGTGGAATAATGAACAAATACGAATCAACAACTGAGACACAAAAGAATCCGAACATTGCTTCAAAATTCTGGTATATACCTGGTGAGAAATAGAAAACGACATGACTCTGTTATTTGTAGTCCCAAGGCATGACTCTGTTATTTATAATCCGATTTAAATAAAGAAAAAAATAATATAAAATGTTTATGCAAAAATTTTTGGCTGCAAGTCGGCTGGATTGCAATGGGGCCCCAAGCATATTCTATATAGCTATTTCGGCCCTATTTGGAGTCTCATTAGCAGAACAGTAGCTCGAGAACTCTATTGCAACCCTGACGACCAAAAAGACATATGCAAAAGTAGCGCGTAATTGAAAACATGTCACATAATCGCGACACCGCACGACTATTTTCTGACCTGTAAATTATGCCGTGGATAGCAAATAGCAATGAATATTGCTGCTCCAAGAGCTATCGCGCACAAGATGGCGGCCAGTGCGGACAATAGCGTGTTATTGCAAACATTCAAAAAATTTTGGCTACAAGTCGGCTAGATTGCAGTGGGGCCCCCGAGCATATTCTGTATAGCTACTTCGGCCCTATTTGGGACCTCATCAGCAGAACAGTAGCTAGAGAACTCTATTGCAACCCCGACGACCAACAAGACATACGCAAAAGTAGCGCGTAATTACAAACATATCACATAATCGCGACAGCGCATTTTCTGACCGGCCCAATTTACAGGTTAGAAAATAGTCGTGCGGTATCGCGATTATGTGACATAAAATGGTTATATAAGTGCTACAAAATACCATCAATCCTACAACTTTTTTTCAAATGGATGCCATATTGGTAGTACACTTCTGTCAAATCATCGTGACATTTCACCAGTGTTGAGTAATATACAACTACTAGTTAGTAACATAAATGAAACCATTAGAAAATGTCATAACGTAATGAATAATAGAAAGGAAAAAAAAAACAGTAACCAAAATAAAACGAACTGAATATCAACACAAAAATTAAGATGATCTACAAATAGATATCCTATGCGTTTTGAATGAACAAAGGAAAACAAAAATAAATTATTACACGCTATTAGAAAACATATTCGAAATGGCCACCAAATTGCTCAATGCACCTTCCTACACGACTTTCAAACGAGTGGCTTACATTTCTAAGAACATTCACATCGATATTTTGAAAGGCTTCTCTGATTCTAATTTTCATATTCTCTTTAGTAGTTGGAGGTATGCTATAAACGAGTTCTTTCACATAACCCCAAAGAACTAAATCCATTTTTGTTAAATCGGGTGATCGAAGAGGCCATCTTATTGATCCACCTGTACCAATCCATCTTTGAGGGAATTCAGTGTTTAAAAGTTGACGAATGTTTGCTGTATTATGGACTGGTGCTCCATCATATAAAAACCACATTTGTTGGCGCACATTCAAAGGCACATCTAATAAAATACGAAAATCGTTCATTAAAAAATGAAGATAAGCTTCTCCATTTAAATGATCTTCAATAAAATGCGGTCCAGTGACATGATTTCCAACAATGCCTCCCTATACATTTAATGACCAACGGTTTTGACTTTTTGTTTTAGTAAGGAAAGGGTTTTGTGTGGCATAATAATGAAAGTTATGACGTTGCCATTTTTATGAAACGTAGCTTCGTCTGTGAAGAGCACAAATTCGAAGAAGTTTCTTTGCAATCGTATTTGGTCTTGCGCCCAATTACAAAAGGTCAAACGAGTTTCATAATCAGTCGGATTCAATTCTTGTACTTGTTGAATATGGTACGGATGAAATCGATGTTTCTTCAAAATTCTTTGCACAGATCTTCTATTAATTTCTAACTGACTTGAAATTACTCTTGAACTCCCATGAGGATCTTCAGCCACACTGAGAAAAATAGGACCAAAGAGTACGTTTACGTTAACAAGAATTCCGAACATTTTATTCGGATTCGCGTTAAAAACCGGCCCAGAGTACTACTGCAAAATTAACACTATGTGGTTTGTTGTTTAGAGTATCATTTCCTGTCATGATAAAATTACCGGAGTACTTAACAAAAAGTCAGACATGACATTTTATTACTAATTTATTTAGCATAATATTTCATTATGGTTTATTATATTTTTACACTACGCATTATGTAGAATGATAATTTTACATTCTTAAACTTAAATAGTTTCATTGTGCTAAGAATCATGATTAATTTAGAGTAAGATAAATCTTATAACATGACAGCATTATACTTTTACACTCGCTTTTACATTATACTTTTATTTTATCGATAAGGAGTGATGTTTTATCAAAATCGCAAAATTCCATTTTTCTCAGTGCACGGTCAAAAAAACTTCAAGTTCGTTTTCTTTATTCAAAACCGTTTTGGTTCGTTCATTTTTTTTATAAGACACAGACCCAGTTTCGTTAAACCGTTCCATTAAGTTTTCGAAAGTTCGAAAACTGTACAGAGGAAGCTACAATTAAAACCTTGCAACAAATTTTTCAAATCTTTTACAGTAAGTAGGAGGAGTGTAAAACGGCTTTAAGAAAATAATACCATAGTAACTTGTGACAATGTTAGCAGTAAGTGAAACTAGCAAGGAATCTATGTAAAGCATGAAGGTTTTATGAACCAAATTTATAATCAGAGAAGAAAATGACAACTAAAACTAAATGAATCAAAATCGCTTAGGTATTAACTTTGTCAATAAAAATTTACAATATTTGCCGTTGAAAATGAGAAAGTAAAATATGGTACGAAATTAGATACTAAATTTTGAAAGTTCACATTAAAACAAAATCATATCTATTTGGGTAACACGCGATAAAATAAAACTAACTTCTTTGTCTACCTACTTATCTACCTACCTAAGCTTAAAATAACAGGTGATCAATATCTTTTCTAATCAAGTGACCTATGAAAATGAAATCATGTGTCTTTAATTAGTTCATTATTTCAAATGCCACTTGAATTACATATTTATATTACATTCCTATACAAAACGATAGGAATGCAATAAAAATAATTCAAATAGCATTTGAAATAATGAACCAAATAAAGATATAATAGGTCACTTGATTAGAAAAGATATTTATCACGCGTTATAATCCGCACTGCGTTTGTCGCGTATATCATGGAAAGCTAGAACAAGAAATACAATGAAAATGAGCGAATTCGTGCTGTGGATGGAGAATGCATGAGAAATGAACAAGACAAATCAATGAATGAAGTTGATGCGTTAATACATATACCGATACAAAGACAATCTAATTAATCTAATCACTAGCGAATAATTTAAAGAAGAAACTACTTGAAGACCTAGGGGATGTCTACGTGGATGTCTATGCGGATATAGGAAGGCTCGTTGATGAGTATTATAACTAACAGTTGAGGAGTACATTCACTTTTTCTAATAAGTTTATACTGTACAAAAATTCTGAAACAAATTTGGATGTATGGACAAATATCAATTTTATGCAATGTCTAAAGACTACCCTCCACATCACACGACTTTTCCAAAATAAAATACTGATGAATAGAGTCAATACTTCTCGTTAAGCAATAGTGACTGCTGAAATCCAGATATCATTTCTGTGACCAGTAGAAATGCAATAATTGCTAGGAATCTCAAGAACATATAATTCATACAATTCTTCAATTAGAATAATGCATTTTTAAGTTGATATAAGTGATAAAGAATGGTTCTTCGAAAACATAGAAATTGATTCCTTTGAATAGAACTGAATATTTTATTGCAATTAAGATATTAAAAAGTTTTCCTTTTCTTAGGTTTAAAAGTGTTGCAAATAGAAATTATGTTTTAATAACTGCAAGTTGAATGTTTTAAGAAATAACATTAAATTTAATATTCTATAAAGCTAAACAAATTCATAAGGAAAACAAGACAGAAACCGAGGCCAACTTTTGATTTATTCGTCTCTTAGATTTCCCAGGCGCGACAATTCTGCAGTCGCGAGCACTGGGGAAGGGTTGAATTTTATTAAAACAACTTGTTAATTCAGAGCGTCGAGTGTTCGGAACTTTGCAAGAGACATATTGCTATAGTGCGGAGTAAA
Source organism: Dorcus parallelipipedus (assembly GCA_958336345.1). Lineage (NCBI taxonomy): Eukaryota > Metazoa > Arthropoda > Insecta > Coleoptera > Lucanidae > Dorcus > Dorcus parallelipipedus. The sequence continues at coordinate 34,280,236 of OY284475.1, forward strand.
ACTTACTACAACTTTACGTTTACTTGTTGGGAATCGAGCAGGCGGGCGACAGAGCGAGACGAGTGAGCGCTCCGTACTTGGGGTAGCTCGAGAACTACCCCACTCGCAATAAGTTACACTAATTAATATACATCAACGCATAAACGCATTAATTAAATAGGAGCTAATAATTATCGAACCAAGTGTTGCTGCACAATAACTTCGAGATATTATAATCGAGGCGAATTTACAGAGGGGTGGCTTCTATAGTTACGACTTCAACGGGGCCGTTTCTCTAATGTACGTTATGTTTTAATTTAACTCACTAAATGATTTTTTTCTTTCATTTAAAAGACTAGCAACTCTTGCGAAATTAAACATGAAGGAAATTTTGAGAAAACAAAATCAGTGATAATACGAGAAACTGAAATAAGACATTACATAACATTAGAAAATAAGAAGAAGGAAATAACTAGACAATTACTGAAAATAATAGACTTCTAAATATCAAAAAAACGAATCTTGGTAATAAAAAGTCTACAATGAAAAAAATATATAAATAAATAAAGCGCAGCTAGTTAGAAAGATCAAGAAATGGATTTTCGCGTTCACACGAGATTTGAGAATGATAATCAAAGGCAAATAAGCACATTATTAAAATTAATTTATTTAGAAAAGCAAGATAAAGGAAGACAATAAAAACAAGGTCAAGAATTAACAATACAATATAATAGCAGTAACAATAACATAGAGTATAATGAGGGCAAGGAAGCGGAAATAGACCTAGTAAAATTTAAGAATTATGAAGTAAGAAAACAAATAAATTAAATAAAGGAGGACATAACTTTGGAAAGGAATATAAAAGTAAATGTCAGTGATACTCAATAAGACTGACATTCTTGTTTTCTGATTCTTTAATGGAAACACAGAAAATAAATAAATGATGAAATACGGATTCAAAGAATTTATTCACTGGAGCCTAATCTTCAAACAAGAATAATAATTTTCCAGGTATAGATGGTTAAATGAGAGTTTTAGTAAGAGAGAGCAAAGAGAAAAAGATAAATGTATCACATTTTGCAGTAAAATTTTGTTTTAAATTTAATTTTAATTAAATTTTAATTAAATTTTAATGATTATCTAACGAAATTAAAGAAAGATTTTGCTGAAAAAGAAAAACAATCTTAAATACGATATACATACACTAGCGAAGGAGAGAAAACAGTAAATAACAATTTACAGTAACATTTTTCATTTTAAATTTATCGAATCATAAATCGTTTAAATTACTCTTTACCGTTGTTGTTTTACTGATAATATTTTATTTCAAACGCATTCCTCCAACGATGAGTAATGTTTAACTTATCACAAATAATTATAATTTACAATTTCATTAAACAATCATTAATTCATATGATGTATTGCAACAGGATTTACAAGCCAATGGAATGCAAAAATGTCTTGTAAACACAGTCATAATTATGCATACATAATACTTATTAAGCAGAATGATACGCATTGAATTACAATCTTCTGATTATCGACAAACAATTTTGTGAAACGAATTATGAAGTATAAATAAAGTACCTTAAATCTTGATTGGTAAAAGCGATAAATTTCGGTGTGCAGGTGGAAGTAATGTGTTTAAAGTTTCAAGAGTTGCGACAAACGGAAGTGACAATTTACAGATGTAAACACGGCGACAATTGTGATGCGCGAACCGCAGGAAACAACACTAAATAAAGATTCCTTTGTATCGATAAGGACGCCAGGTTTAACGAACCCATTGTGCTAATAAATTTGCACTGTAATCTTTGCGTCATAACAATTTCATACATCCGTTATATGAAAAAAGGACGATAAATTTATTGCTGGGGTAATAAGGATTTGAAAAGAAAATGTTACATTCTGAATGCTTTTGTTGATGGAAATTTATTAAAGATAAAACGTGCAAGTTTGTAAAAAAAGTTGCTCGATCATAAAGTCGACTTGATAGGATTTATTTAACGTATTTATTCAATTTTTACTGGAAAAGTTAAAAAAACGAATTATCTTAAAAGTAAAATTTTCCTTTCTTCCTCTTCTTTCGTTACGTCATTAAAAGAATTTGGGTGTTATGAATTCTTTCACAAAAATATTTTCGAAAATGCAAAAAGCTCTCTATTAATTTAAGTTTTTCCTATAAATGATGTGGATGCTACAAAGCAGAATATAAATAATCATATAAATATAATTACTCAAAAATTAATAATTAATCGATACGATGTTTCTACTAACGTCAAATAACAAACAAGATTCTTATCAGCAAATTTAATTTGGCAAAATGAGTTACTCCACTTTGCTCGAGATAATTAATTTAATTTAAAAATCTATATCTATATAGTTGCAAAAGTGTTTGCCAATTTTGTGGAATTTGATAAACAAGCGATAACTTTTAAGATTGTTGTTCGCAGATGTGTTCGGCGACTTGTAGATACAAAAAGCGATAATCGTTAATTTAGATAAACAGTGAATTTTAAATTCTCAAAATTCTGGTCGTATATTGGGATGACCTGATGGCAATAATTTCTAACTCTTGCACAAAAAATACCTGCGATATTGTTGTTTTTATAAATATGTATACATATTTAGTAAGGAAATTAAAAAAAATCATATTTATTTCTTTTATTGTTTACTGTATTATAAAACATTTATTTTTTATATCGAACAATAAACTCAGCGTACATTAAATTAAGCATTAAGTAGGTAGTGATTGAGAATTTATCCGTTGCATTTACATAACAGAATTACTAAATGCTAAACTACTTGACAAGATTTTTATTTAGGCGCATGTTATTAATTAATAGCGTATTAAGAAAGAGTTTCTAATTTTTTTGTTAATCGTATATATGTTAGATAAAAATAAACTAATAACAAGAAGAAGGAAGAAAAGAAAAGGAAGAAAAGAAGGAAATAATATAAATATATTATTAATAAAGCTATGTACACACGGCGACACTAAAGCGGCTTTTACACCAAAGTAGCATGCTAGGTGCTACTTGCATCCTGTATGCATGCTGCATACCATTAATTTTAGAACCTATGTAAACAATTGATAATATTCACACCGGTGTAGCGTAGCATTCATGCGACCTGTCACTTGCGACGTGCAGCTTAGCTCATAGGACAAGTTCTATATTTTGCTACGCTACTTCTCAGGATTCGTACTGAGACCGTGGTTTCGTCTTAAATTAAAACATTGTCAAGCTAAACGAGGATTCTTGACAACATGCTGACACCAAACCATCAGGAAACACTATCTTGTGGTTCTTGATACATTTTCATCATTTCATACACGTGCTAGAAACAGTATGGAGGTCTTTAATAATCACACCTTCTCTTTCTTTTTCTCCTCCTAATAACCACCGCTGCAATTAACGCCATAGCTTCATTTTCGGATGACATCTTGATTATAAAACTCGCAAGTCACTGCCAATTCGCGAATCGCATAGTCTTGCTATGCTACTTTGATGTGAAAGCAAAATTCTAAGATGCGCTACGCGGCACGCTACTTCTCAAAAGATGCAAGTAGCACGCAGCATGCTACTTTGGTGTGAAAGCCGACTTAGAGTGGACACTTGTGTCTAGAGCAGTGTCTTTACTGTCCACACGTACTGCAATTTTTTAAGATAGAGTGGTGTCGGACACTACTTTCGGATTCAAGTGTCTGCAAAAAGTGTCGCGTTTGTCTACACCTCTCTACGATTTCGTTAGATTAGGAATTTCCCGGGTAGTGTTTTATTGTGCAATTTTCCTGAATCGAACAATTGCTAAACAGATATTTGCTGCTGTGGTAGGTACTTGTATCGCAATAAAAATTAAAAAAAAAAACGTAGAAGACGAAAAAGGATGTTGTGGATAAAGGAGACGGTGGAAAATAAATACATTTTCGGTTGCTATAATACGTTGTTCGTTAATTAAGACTTGGTGACGAAAAATTGTGCAAGAATTTTCTTCGTACGTCAGTTACAGATTTTGACCACTTATTGGAAGAAATTACATCAAAAATACAGAAAAGAGACATAGCATACCAACGGGAAAAAGATTAGCATTATCACTAAAATTTCTGGCAACAGGCCAGATATTTAAAAATATTTTTCTTAAAATTGTATTAAATTTTTGAAGCAATTCTTCAACTTATTGAAGCTGTCTACTTTGACCGGGAGCCCTTCGAAAAGGGATATCAAATTGTTTGCCTTTTCCTTGGTCCACTGGAACTTCGACATCATTGCGACACTGATTAAAAATTTCCGAAAGATTTGAAACATGCTAGACCTCCTTTCCACACTCGTTTTAACTTGTCCACACGTGAATTGCAACAACACTCGCGATACTGCAATTAGCTCTAGCGGCACCGATCTCAGACGCTGTGCACACGCCGACACTCGGTGTATACACTCGATCTAGCCACAAAAGTGTCACCGTGTGTACATGGCTTAACATTATCTTAAACGCAACTTGCATGGTAATTGTTAACTTTTATATTTAGAGTCTTCGCAGCTGATAATTCGAAAAGCAAAGGTTATCAAGTTTCCGAAATTCATTTAAGTAAACTCTAAAAGTAACCATTAATGGAAATAGTAAAAACAAAAATTTTAGAAAAATTATAATCATTTTGCACGTTTATAAAAAAATATACTTACATTTTATTTCATAATACATTACTAGAGTCCAAATATTCTCGAATCAACACAATGACCTGCGCGAATTCCCGTTAAAGCTGCCAGTGGTAGTGTTATTAGCAAATAAATTGTAATACAAAAGAATGTACAAACACGTACGAAGCCAAGACACACCACTACAGCAACACTTTCGTGGACTTATTTGCCCCTGGGACGAATTTATGTTTCTGCGCATTGTGTTGATTCGAAAGTATTTGGACTGTAATAAATATTTTCTTTTATTTGAACTTTTCAATAAGTTACTCCAATTCTTCATTCTTAAATTTTTTATAATAACTTACCAGAAAAGTAAAATATCCATAGGAAAATACAGTTTAAAAGAATTACTTATTTCACTATTATACAAACTGGTAAACACTGATAAGTTTTGTCTTTAAGCTGCCTCCTGTAAACAACCTTTTCTTGAGGCTCTAGTGATGAGAATGACCAACGCGAAGCTTTTTGACATTTTGCAAATGTGGAAATCCTTTAGTTTAACGTGAACAAGGAACACTAGCACAGGTCTTCTACTGCTAGTAAAAAATACAATAGCCTCTATGAAGAGAGAAATGTGGTAAAAATAGAGTAAAATAAAATGTGTGAGCAGAGAAACAAAATAATGGTTGAGCTCGAGATAAAGAAAGCTACAGTTTTGAAGTTGAAGCAAACAAATATTTTATTCGTATATGTTATTTCTGAAAATATGACGGTTTTCAATTAACTGAAGCTTAAAATTTAAGGCTATCATTTTTCATTTGATATCATCTTTTAGTCATGTAAATTTTGTTCTCATAGACAACTATTATTTTACGATTTTAATTGTCCTTTAAAATATTCCGTTAGATAATTTTAGAAGCAAGATTTCGCATGAATATTTGCATATTTGCATTAGCCACAATTCATGACATGACATGTTTTGATAACCGTCGTATTTTATCCGTGACGATGTACACTGAAATCTATTCCAGCGATTCCATTTGTGTTCATCAGAACTAACACGGTTTACACTTAGTATTAAACGACTCTGCTTGTAAAGTTCCATTAGGTGTGATGAAATCATACACGAATATTTCTAAAATGACAATGTCCGATAAGATACAATGTGTATGGTTAGGATAATAGCAGATTTTATGCACGTTACCGTCGCATTAGTGAATGATTCTGTCTGGAAAAGTTGTTGTTGTACCTTTGGTATAGGCAGCCGCTAAAACAAGAAAAGCTCAGTGTTAGGACACGGTTGAAACCGGATTATCAGGACCAGTCCTAGATATCGTGGACTTCCGGCGCTCCGTCCAGGTAATCACTCACACCTGACGTGTAATCACAAAGAGGCGGTCACTGAAACTGCATCCTTAATGAAGAGAATGCCTCCCATTAGAGAGCACAGCATCCTCATTGGTTCAGGTGATCGCCACTCTAGGCGCGGCAAGTTAAAAAAATACGCATCCCATACTAAATGCTTACCATGTTAAGATTCTCTTGATCTCTTGTTACGTTTTAAGAGAACCACTCACTTTAAATTGTGGTCTTTCTATTATTTACAGAACTTGTTAAGTCGTTACTTCGCTCCTTACACAATCTCTGAGGCACGGCAATTTATTATCCCCTTAATTAAAACGCCTCAGCTTTCAGGGTACAATGAATGTGCCCTCTACTTTCGATGGAAGCACCGAGCTCGCCGAGCAACACTTCTACACCGTTTCTCCAGGTTTAATTATACAGGAAAAAAACAAGCTAACTAATTCAAGCTTATTTGGATAACCAGAACGCAGTTTATTTCTACTTGTGTTTATAATGTAGACGTAACGAACACCTTTATGATTTTTATGAAGTGACGCCGTTAAGCTCCACGCATTTTATGTAGTACATACCTCGCAGCAAATTATTCAACGGATCTGTATAATTATGCAAAATGAATTAATTTAGAACATTAATTGATTACTGGTTACATCAAATCAAATTTTATCAAACAGCTCATTAATAATTTTACTATGTCGCTAAAGTCTTGTTGTTATCCGTCGGATAATGTCAGATTAGCTCAGTATTTATATAGTGAATATTTGCCTTCTTGGATAGAAGGCCAATTCATTACAAGTCTCTGTCAATTTACACATCGAATGTAATTCAATTGTCCTGGCAAATTTTTACCTGAAGATAACCAACGTTTTCATTAATTTCCAATTCATTTTTAAAAAAAAATCTACAAAAATTAACTGATTTCATTTGATTCATAGATGAACTGTGTATTTATCAATTTGCTAATTAAACGACACTTTCTCAAAGATTTTATTTATTTTTGCACTTTCTGAAAACATCTTATCAAATATTTAATTAAATCAGATATTTTTTATTATATCACGAGGTATATTGAGGTATCTCAATAACCGATTTTGGATAGTTGTAATAATTTTGCCTAAACATGTGAAGAATTGAAATATGTTATTCGGCTGCTTCAAGGTCCTCACAGCGAGACGTCTTTTCACTAATAAAACTTAGCCGGGCACCCTGGGCACTATTGAACAAAAAAGTAGAAAGAGAAAGTTTTTTATTATTGAATTTTTCGAAGTATGTATTATTCCCCTTTCCCCTCGAATAGAAAGTATCGCCATAGTCCCCATTGTACTAACGTTATATTACAATAAAAAGACTTTGGCACGACTTTATGAAGCCGGCTATGCTAACCGATAAGCCACCGGATAACCTCTTTACATAATTCATAAATATCTAATAGGGATGTCAAAGTTGAGCATAAGATAGATGTCCCGATTGCTCATTTCCTTTGGTAAACAGCGGAGAGCTGAAAGCTCGCAGCAACTTTTGGCTGCCTGTGATGGACAAGCTGATAATGGTTATGATTTTTTTGAGATTTTAAAGGAATTTTGCTCATACATTATCTTTTCCATAACACTACGGTAAAAGGGGCTTACTTTAATCTTTTAAGAAAATTGCAGAAGTCAATCAAGCAAAATTGGCTTGAAATGTCAGGGTAAAAACTTATGATTTTGTTCGACATCGTTTCGGTACACGAGGCCACCAGCATTCGTGAATCCCTGAAGTATTTAAAGTTCGTACAGTTATACCACCCTCCCTGCCTTTCAGATTTGGTGCATTGCGATTATCTTCCAATTCGTTATTTGGAAGAAACAACAAAGATTTTCGGACGGTGAAGAGTTACAATTGGATGTAGAAAATTGGATTCAGTCCAAGAAAACAAAACTTGACGGTTTATTTTCTTTAATGTAGAAAGTGTATTGAGATCGTAAGAGATCGAGTATGAGATTATAGGTACTGAAAAATAAATAAAAATAATTTTTTTATTTCATCCCTTTCATTGTCAGGTAGGAACTTTAGATATCTAACGGACCTCATATGGTCAGCTTGTTCTGTGTTAAAAAAATTTCCATTAGGTTAATTATATGTTAATCATTACTCTAGTATCCCTCAAAACGTACTAAAGGTTAGATACCTGTTACTACTCCGATCAGTATTTTTTTTTTACTAAAATATGTTAAGACAAATTTGAAACGTATTAAAATTAATCTCAAGACAAAATTAAGATGCCTGTCTTTTCGAAAACTTTTCTTGTGATTTGAAGGGCGGTGAAGTCTCTTTCCATTCATCTTGAAGAAAAGTATCACATTATTTGTAAATAATATACATTCAGTTTGTTTCACTACAATTTTATCACAAAGTTTGTATTGATCTGTTAGCAGTAAAATTTATAGACATAAAAAGAACAAAATTCAGAGAATGAAATGTTCAGTGACAGCCACAACAAAAGCTCATAATTAAATCAACTAATCGCGGCTACAGCCACAAATCAGAGCCAAGTCCATAAAAATGATTTATTTTTGAACAAGTCATTTGATCCCAGTGCATAATTAAAATTGGAAATACATGAATGTGCATTTTTGCTGCAGTGCTGCGGACGTATTTATGAGCCTTTGAAATAATTGTTAACTATATATAACGCATTTACGTACATAATAAACATAAAGCAAGAGGTTACTGCTACAATATGGTCATGATTTAGCATTAATTATTACAGCAAATTAACATACAAGTGTTCGCTATAGGTATGAGTTATGTGCCCGGATGTATGTATGTCTATATTCATGCGGTTTATCGTCCTATATTACGGTAATAATATAAATGCAAACAAAAATTAACGCGGTTGCAGTTATTCATGGTTTTAATCGTTTCGCGCAAAAACTTAATACAATATTTATATACATGTATCTACAAATAACTATAAATATTTATTAAATAAACACTTGTATTTTCCTGGTCTAACAACGATTTATTTTTATGGCCGGTTTATTTCGGTGTTAATTACGAATTGTATTTGAAAGTTTGGAATGTTATCCGCTTATAGTACTACATGATTTTAATTTCGTGTAAATAAAATTTAGTTTTTGTAAATGTACTTTTAATTAACATTTTCAAAACTAGAAAACAAATATTTTAAGTGATAGGATTTATGTATTTTTTTTTAGATGTCATATAGGTAATTAAGGAAGCTTTCCGATGCTTCAGACAGCAATTACATACAAAAAATTGAAACTTTTCATTAAACTCATTTACTATGTTCTTATACAAATTCGTAATTCGAGCATAATTTTGCAGCCGCGAATTGGGAAAATTTCGAAAGGAGAATTCTGCTTGAAGTGAGATTTCAAAGTTTAATATATTCTAAACGTTATAATTTTATTACAAATAGCGATTTATATGTACAGAATATGTTCATATTCATTTGTCTCTTATGAGAATCTCAGTAACGAGAATAGAAAAAAAATAGAAAAATAATAGAAAAAATAGTGGCTCAGTTTCGATATTTTTTTTTAGAAATAGTGAAAATAACAATTTGTTGTCCTTTTTTCTGTTATAATTTTGTGAAAATTTTGACCTTTGGTTACTTTTTCGAATATAATCCGGTTGTGTAGATGGTCTAGAAAATAAACAAAGATGAAACTACCCAAAAAAATAATAGTCGGATAACTTTACTAATAGTAATTGTGTAAAATAACTTTAGATAATTAAACTTTATTATAATAATACTATAAAACTTCAACTTGATTATTCAGATACAAAGAATCGATAATGCACTCTTCTCGAATTGTTAGGAATGCCTCTTCGTTCCCGATAGCCCGTCACCAATACCCCGTCCGCCGTATTATAAACACCATAAATAATACGGCTCATATCAACGATTACATCACTAGCGGGTTCGGGCCTTCGTATATTGTTAAATCCTTTACAATTGTAATAACAATAAGAATAAAGTGAGGAATGTATTATCAAAGATTATCAATATAAAATATACCTACTTCAAATTCATCAAAAGGTATGTAAAGCAAAAGCAATCATCGTATACAATAGTATATTATTATACAAGTTTCACAAGAAGGCTTATTGTAACACGAGTGGGGTTGGGGTACGACTAGCGAAGCGTAGCGAGCTAGGAATGCCCCAACGGAACGAGTGTTACAATGCCTCTTGTGAAACGTGTATAATATACTATTTTTTCTACTTTACGTCACTTATTCAACAAAAATATGAAAAATATTGGATCTTCTTAGTATATGGGGAATTTTAGTTGTAATGCGTGGCAACACTGAAAACCTTTCGTTTTAATCAAAAGTCACATTAACAAGTTATTAATTTTTCTTATCCAGCTTCATTGTGAGTATATTGTTAAGTAACAAATAAATACTGAGTTATTTTGTAAAATCTATTAAATATTTTCAATTAAAAATGACTAAAATTTCCCCAAAAACAGTGTCACAATAAGCTTCATTGTGAAACTGTTTTTGGTGTCACAATGAGTTCATTGTGAACGCAAAGTAGAAAAAAATTATTATAAAACAAATTATCTTTTTGTGACGGCCGGCGTCGAAAGTTTTACCGACTAGGCAGAATACTATTTACCAATAACAAGAAAGATTAATGGAAGAGCAGTTTTATGTTTAGTTGAGCTGGTACAAGGTTTGGTTCAATTTGTTTAACATTATGTAGTAAAGTACAGCAAAATTTAAACAGAATCAAAATTATCTAATAGACCGTGTTTTAATTTCAATCCTATCTGCAGTCTAATTTTCTTTTTTTTTGTCTAAATAATATTATCCCCATAAATTTTACCAAATCTTGTACAAGAAATAGGGTAGTCTAAAACTCCCTTAAGTTTATCTGTTACTCATTTCTATGTCGCTAGACTTTAATATGTATGAACAGTCGGATACAGAGAATAAAAAAAAACTGATTAAAGAACACTAACGAAAACTGAAAATATTTTAATATTTTTCACAAAAATTACGTTACCGAATGACTCAGTGTGTCAAATGTAGAGAATTTCAAACAGTGTTGTGTCTATTTAACAAAATATTTTTTTTTAAAACTCGTCTTTATCTTTATAACAAAATTCGTTTCCATTCAAGCATTTTATATTATTGCTGGATTCCGTGCAAGGAAAAATAAACCTATACCCTAATCTTAATTTTATATTAATCTTATTCACTGTATTATATGAAATACCACATGTGAATATAAAGTATAACATGTATTCATAGTAGACCTTGAAGGTGTTAAAGAATTTGATTAATTAGAAAGAATTTTTTGTTTAATTAACTGAAACATATCAAAACTCTATGGGTTAGAGAAAACTGTTTATTAGCGAAAAACTTCAATATTAAACTGTTGTCAGTTGTTGAGAATGGAGCCCATGTTACTGACTGAAGATTTATTCGTCATTTCATATATTTTGAAGAGCATTCACATTGGTTTGTTCATACGTCTCCTGAATTTCTTGTAGAAATTTCTGATAGGTATGAGCTGGTTCTTTAATAATTTCATTTTTTAAGTATGGGAAAAGGAAATTGTATAGGTAGGTGAGGACACAAGATCTCGAGAGAAAAGACCAACGCTAATGAGCCACTCGTCGAAAAAATCTGCACCGCACACTTCATTTTTATTTAAAATGCGAAATTATTTCCCTACCCTATTCTACAAAATCAAATTGAAATAGTCCATTGAATTCAGAAAAGAATCTATCAATCTGAATGAAAAATTGTGTCACTATTTGAAAAGAAAAAGTTGATTATCGCTTGACAAAAAATGAGAAATGATATTCTTTTGAAGTATTCAGAATCAATCTTATGTGATTTTTGAATTACTGAAATCGGATTATTAATAACAAAGTTACAGAGTGGTGCGTTTTTTCATAAGATTTAAAATAAAAATTTATTTAGTTACCAAGTAACCATGACTTCAGATTTTTTAGGATTAACAGAAAACAAATGAAGCACTAACAAGAGGGATAATGAATTTAAAACTTCATTTATATGGATTAATGAACTGCTTCTTGCCTGATGGAATAACTTGAATGACGTCGGTTAAACGTGAGAGTAGTATGTCAGCTAAGATAAAAATTTAGAAGTTTAGAGAGAAAATAAGAGAGTCATCTATCGAACTTTGACATATTCCTCATACCTTAGATCGACATTTCCCGATGATAACAGACAATCATATTTTAACGTATTTACCAGGACGTTCCAAAAATTAAAGACAACTAACAACAGCAAGTTGTAAAAAGTAATAAAGAATCTGTAGTCACTAATAAAGCTATTCAAGAGAATAAAAAATGCTAACCTTATTTTGAATATGTTATGTTCCAATAATGCTCAGCTTACTGGGGATTAAATCAGTACAATTCCTAACTGTCACATTTTAGCATTAAAGTTCATACATAAAAGACTATGGTTTAAAAAAGTTGTGGATATTGTCACGGGGTTTGAAAGTTTTATCAGCTTTCTGGATGAAACAAACAAAACCTGTCTCAGGAACGGCTGTAAATTCAACTCAACAATAACTTGAACACTTCAGCAAATACCTTAATGCATAGTCAGATGGATTGTTATTACACCATCATAGAGGAGTTTAAGAAAGAAAAAAAACTGTTTTTATTAAAAAGCTGACAAGGATAATAAGATTGTGCAACCCTTTTTTAACACTACAACGTAAACTCTGATACTGTTTATGGGTGTGGTGTGGTGGTTCAATTTTAAGAATCTCAAAAGGACTCAACCTTGTACATTGAGGGAATTACGATAGCATTGAGAAAATCGAAAATAAGTCTCTGTTAAATTGGTAAATGTGGATTTAATTTCAGAATCTATGTTCTCAGAAGTTTCAGATGCCTGGTTATCTAAGTATTTGATCTAGACTCAATAAGAGATGCTTTATTATATACATGATGTCTCAGAAAAACTGTCCCTAACTTTCTGAAGTAGTAGAGGGGATGTAATTAAGCAAATTTTACTAATAAAGATGTAGCTGGAAATATTTCCGCGTCAAGTTACAACGAAATAAAGAAAATGAGGACTAGAAATTCACTCTCGATGTAAGAAGTAACTTTTCTGTTTATTTCTAGTAGCTACACAATTTTAATTATGTTCAATAATTTAATAAGAAAACTTGAAAAATTGTGGGAAATGTTAAAAATTAAGGCTACCATTGTAGTTGCAGAAATTATGACGACGCAACGTATAATTGAACGACGAATAATATCCAAATATCTGAGGACGATCACGAATGGCAACAAAAGTAAGAATAATTTGAGCCACTATTGTTGTTTTCATAAGAGAAGAGCATTTTCAAACTTAAGAATCATAACTTCGTCCTTTTTTCTCATTCACCGTTAACAAACAAATAATATTGAAATAATTCTCGGTTGTAACTTCGGCGATTGATTACGCAGAGCTCAAGTTTCGTGATTTTCATATTAATTCCTCCTCTAGTTGACAGGTGTTGCATAGAGGATCCATTTAGTATGACCCCAAATGAACAAATGAATTGGAGTTATATCTCGCGATCGAGCAGGCCAATGAAAAGGACTATCTTTAAAAGATTAATCTCTGGATTAGGAAAAATGATCCTTTTTCTTTGCTTTTGCTGTACCATCGCGAAATACGATTTTTCAATACATTATGCAACACCTGCCAACACAGAAGAAAAATTAGTGGCTCGAATTATTCTGCTTTTGATACCATTCGTGATCGTTCTCAGATATTTCGAAGAATTCTTCAATCATACATCGTCATGACTTATGCGACCAAAATGGTAGCCTTAATTTCGAACATTTCGCATAATTTTTCAAGTTTTCTTATTAAACTGAACTTAATTAAAATAGTTTAGCTACCCTGTATAAAACACGTGATGGAAGCAAATTGGCTGGAGTTAAAATTCATGTCAATTCCAATGCCACAGCACATTAGAACAAGTGGCACAACATAACACCCTGCAACTCACTTGGGTTAAAGGACACTCTGGAACATTTGGCAATGAGCAGGTAGATGAACTAGCTAGACAGGGAGCCGGGCAACCCTTTTGGGGCCCCGAACCGGCCATAATGCCGTCATCAAGTCTGTTCAATGCATTACTGAAACAGAGATCTCAGAATCGACATACCGATAGATGGGCAAAGCTAAACAAGTGTCGCCAAGCGAAAGAGGCTATAACGGCCCCATCGCTTAAACTGACACGATTCTGTATGCAACTACCCAGGAAAAGACTACGTTTATTCGTAGGAATACTCTCGGGCCACTGCAAATTGAACAAGCATATGCATCGCATAGGACTAACAGACAGCCCAATTTGTAGAGGTTGTAATTTAGAGGAAGAAACGGTTGAACATATCCTTTGTGATTGCCCAGCACTTGCCTCAATCAGAGGTTCCATGTTAGGGGATTTCTGGCCTGACATGGCTGGAATTCGCAGTGCCCCTCCGTCAGACGTTCTCGGCTTCATCGAAAGAGTGGGATGGTTCGAGGAACGCTGACAGTTAAACACTGCTGAACATGGGGGTAGTACAATGGGCCCAAATTGTGGCCTAAGTGCATGTGGATTCTCATTCACCCCCCACACAAAATCCAGAATCCAGAATCCATGTCAATTCCAAATTTGATGTTTATTCGTATGTATGACATTTCGATAATTGTTATTATCATCTAAGATAGTTTTAAAAATTGGTTCTACACTATAAATGGATTTCCGTCAAGAAATTAAGAGGTCTTTTACAAAGCGCTAATTTCTAAAAACAGTTTTTCTGAATAACTATTGTAAATTATAAACTCAAATTTTCAGTATATATTCATGAGATAATTATCTAGGTCTCACGTTGACTTAAAAATCAAATCGATATCTCAAAAACTATAGGAAATGCAGGTAAGCTGCATATATTTGTCAGCTCTAAGGAATTTTTTAGAGTGAATGTACTTACCTACTCAGAGCTAATGTACCCCGAATACGAAATTTGTAGTTTAGGCAGTTCTCCGTTAGAGGCGCTGTACTACAACGACGATATTTCCTGAAAATTTTGAAGCTGTTTTTCTCAGCTATTAGTAAATTCACAGAACTGATTTTTTTTAAATATGCTGTAGAGCATCATATCTAGGTCTCACGTTATCGTTTTTCTCAAGATTTCCTATAGTTTTTGAGGTATCGATTTGACTTTTCCAAAAAAAATTTTTAAAAAATGTCAACGTGAGATCTAGATAATTATCTCATGAATGCGTACTGAAAATTTGAGCTTATAATTTACAATGGTTACTCAGAAAAAAAATTTAAAAATTATGTAAATAATTGTAAAATAAATGTAAACTCCAAGGTTATTTTTTTAAATATAACTGGATAATAATCTTTTGTATAGTAAATATTTATTCTTTTTGGATTTTCAAAACCAGAATCAATAAAAAATCTGAAAATGAAGTGCTTCTAAAGTTAAACATTAAAATATTCAAAATTTAAAAGCGAACCATCAATCGTCTGAAAAAGACAAGATTATTTTTTAACAAAGTTAGAAAGCTTTTTCGTCGAAATCTATTTGCATGTGATTCATTAAAAAGCAATTATTGACACAATTAAATACTCTACTACTAACCCACACTTGTATATAGGCAAGTTAATTTTGACTTTCGATTTACTCCCATGGTGACAATTGTGTTCAGTTAGACTACTCAGGTATAGTTATAGTTCTTTAAGGTGCAGTATTTGCTACTGATCTGCTATCATAAGTAAATATTGATTAGGTACAAATCTCTTCAACACTACCGTATTATTTGACTGACCCTCGTAATTAAACAACTCAAAAATTAACCAGCAAAGATGTTAACGCAAGCCTGTTGATTAAACAGCAATACCAAGGCAGGTAGAATAAAATAGGAATGTTAGTTTTGATGCGCGTCCACCTCGCTTTGGATTTTAGGCGTTCATACACACTCAATACTTGCTTCTTTGCATTAATATTCATTGTATTAGTATATAATTCTCTGCTGAGTGATTACTCGATTTATATTGTAATCATAGGCAGTACGCTATTGTGTGCCAATAAACACGCTGTGATTTACGACTGAATTTCTGATGTTTGAACGTTTGTTATTGCACGAAGAATAATTTAGTTTACTTATGCCGTTTCATCATTACGTAAGTAGATTTCATATAATATATATATATATATATATTTTTTGTATAAAATTCGTTTGGAACTGATAGACAATTTAATTAAACACTGTATGGATAGCACTGTCTTGTTTTTTTTTTTTTAATGTTTTGCCTAAGAACAAAATCTGTGCATTTAAATTGCCCTTTTTAATTTATTTTTAACTTGCATGAGTGAATTACTTATTTATTTTTACGGTCTCTGAATTTATTTAATGTTACTTGAGAATTCAAAAACTGACCGAATATTTATCTGAAACATTAATTAAAATTAACTACACCAGTCAAAAAAAAAATTATTTAAAAGCATTAAAGTAAAATATTCATTTACAAGGGATAATACTTTCACAATAATAAGGATTATTAATGATTTAGATTGTAACTATAATTTCAGCGCATCATAAAAATAATTTATTGTATTGTGGCGTTAGAAAGTGAATAAATAATGACTATGTTTACCAACAAACTTCACCACTCTCTAAATGGCACATAATTTAGCATAAGCATATGTTTACAAAGATGTACACATGTATTGCTGTGGATATAAATATCGATAGAGATGGTATAAATTTACGCCCTGCATTCCTAGATAAGATATGTAAGGAAGTCTTTATGCATGCTAAGTTCAAACTGCTCTCTGAATAAGCTGGAAAAATTTGGAAATTTGTAATTATTATGTGTATATTCATAATAAATATTATGAATACACGCCTATTTACAAAAATTTATATTAAAATCTAGCCATTACTTTAAAGTCCCTGAATTTATACATTAAAATATAAAATTTTTTAGAATAATTTTATTGAGTTTGGTGTTCCTCTGGAAAATTCAATGATTCTTTGAGATTCAAATTTTGCTCCTACAAAATATTATTAAACTGTTATTATTATTATATCAATTTTGACCAAAAAATATTTAGTACCTACTCTCGAAACTTTTATGTTTTGCTGAAAGATGAAATTTATTTTTCTTGCAAAAAAGTGTCAAATTAAAAGTATATAAAAAATTTAAAATTCGTGTTAAAAAATTAATTTATATAGATAATTACAGATTTGCTTTCAATAGTATTAAATCAGAAGTTTTCATTTTTTTTTTAATGTAGATATTTACATATTCACATAGCGATTCAATTAACTTTAAGCGACAACAAAGTGATTTTAGCATTTTGAGGTATTGTAAAAACACTTAATTTATATTCGTAATTGTAAAAAGTGAGCAAATAAAAATCAGATTAGAGTAGGCGGTGCAAAGAAAATGTATGTCTGTGATTAACTGAATTAAGTAATGTAATACATTCATGGGCTGTCAAATTTATTGACGTTTTATTTGATTAAAAATGGTATACACAGCAATTCAAAAAGCTTTTTATTGTAGAGTCATACTTTTGTACATGTGAAATAATTAATGGTGAGAAGCAGTTTTCAATTTCGGAATGTTTAAGATCATTTCAAGAAAAGTTTCCAGAAGTAATAGTTGACTATAAGTAATTTGTTAATATCTTATCCCACTCCATACAAATATTTAGAGAAACTGGTTCTGTAAGTAGAAAGGAGGGGAGCGGTCGCCCTAAAAAAAGAACTGCTGAACACATTGAAAATGTTGAAGAAATAATTACAAACGCACCTACCACTTCAGTCCGCAGATTAGACGAGCTGCAAGAAGGCTTCTTTCAACAAGACGGGGCTACAGCACATACTGCTTATGAAACTCTTAGGTTACTGCGAGAATACTTTGACGAAAGAGTTAGTGCTGGTACAGCAAATCCTTACCCTCCTCGTTCTTGTGACCTGACCCCTCTGGACTTCTTTGTTTGGCCTTTCTTAAAAAACAACATATTCCAAACACCAGTTAACACCATAGATGAGCTTAAAGACAGAATTGATCAGAAAGTTGAAGAATTAAAGAACTCACCACAAATACTCCAAAATGTGTTTAATGGATTAAAACGACGAATTCAAATATGTTTGCAAGAAGGTGGCCAACATATTCAACACTTGTTGTAAATAAACACTTTTTGTAAATAAATACACGTTTTTGTATATAACCCCAAATTACATACCATCGTGATATCGTGTCTACTTTGACAATCAGATCTGCCTGACGCCGCGTTAATCACAGACATACATTTTCTTTGCACCGCCTACCCTAATCTGATTTTTAGTTGCTCACAGGTTATTTCTAAGCTCACCAGCTTAAGCGCTCCAGATAACAAAAAGATTGACTCTACAAATAGACAAGGCACACCAGACATTAACATTTTGTAAACGTTTTACTTGTAAGAATCATTATTGGTACACATATTCACATCTGTCAAAAGGTTGCAAGTCAACTACTTTTTAATGAAATTGAATACTGCAATTTTAATTGATGCTTTTAAATTATTTTTTGTTTTTAGAAAATATGTAGTTCATGTTTTGTCATTTTTAAAATAATCGTATTATAATCCTGAGGTGCTTAAACTGAGTAGGGAAGACATACCCGTATGTTTGACAAGCGGCTAGCCACAGCATTGCAACTAATGAACCCTCCAATCACAGCTCAAGGATCATTTGAAATTACCCGGTAAAATGCCTACGATATCTTTGACACAGATTTTATTCTTCTATGGGCCGATATTTCACTTGTGAATTAACTTTAAGCTTCGTTTTATTCCCTTAGAAACAATTGTCTTTACTATCGTTTCTATGGGAATAAAATGAAGCTTAAAGTTAAACCATGACTGAAATATCGGCCCTACGAAAGTTAATCAGTTTTGTATTGAAATTTTTAATTTTAAAGTCGTTTAATATAAAGGGTTTTTCATTAAGAGCGACGCATTTTGTTTTTAAAATAAAACACCGATGTCGTGAGAAATTTAAGATTATTTTTACTTCGGTGTAAAGTACAGTTAATACCATTATTGATGGAATCACAATATCATTCAAATGTCCTCCACGGAAGCGCTGACAGGAAGGAATCCGTTTAACCTAAGTTTCCATGACTGTTTCACCTAAATTGAGTCGAATATCAGCAATGACACCTTTAATGTTGGTCCGCAAATCGTGTAATGTTGCTGGTTTGTTGGTGTAAACTAACGACTTAACACAATCCCACAGAAAGATGTCTAGGGGTGTTAAATCGCACGAGCGAGGAGAATAACTGACTGGTCCGTTTCTGGAAATAATCGATTCCACCAAACTGCTCTTTCAATAAGTGAATTGTTTGATTGGCAGTATGGCAAGTGGCACCGTCTTGTTGAAACCACATGTCGTCCTAGTCCAGAGCCATCCAATTTGGGCCAAAAAAATTCACTCTTGGAAACTTTGGTTAAATCATATTTAAACGGATTCATTCCTGTCAGCGCTTCCGTAGAGGACATTTGAATGATGCTATGATTCCATCAATAATGGTATTAATTGTACTTTACAACGAACTAAAAATAATCTTAAATTTCTCACGATATCTGTGTTTTATCTTAAGAACAAAATGCGTCGCTCTTAATGAAAAACCCTTTACAAGATGGGATTTATAATCGTTAAAGTGACTATAAAGTTTTATTTTATTCAGAAACAATGCACATTAATAAATCAATTAGCGTTTTCGAAAATTCGCTCGGAATATAACCGGAGTAGAAATATGAAAGAAAACATTTAGAGACTTAGTGCATGTAAGAGTGAAAAAATAGAGTAACCAAAGTGCGAATTAACGAAATCGCCTAATGTACGTAATAATTATGAATAAGTTCAACCAAGGAGTATTCTGAAATTTATAGTAATTATTGAATTACTTCATTTTAAGCCTTTTTAATGATTTGATTGATAGAGAAAAATAAACAAAAGTTTTTGCAACGAACGGAAACTTGTAAATTTTTGCTGTTTAATTTTGAAAGAGTCCAAATTATTTTCTATGAGAACTTTTGGTTTGGTTATATTGAAAGATTATTTTTTGGTTGTTTTTTATGCAGCTCTTCGGTTCAGAATCAGTAATGTTACCTATTACATATATGTTGTAGGTCCTTTCAACACTAATCGATGTACTTACCTATTTTGTCTTTTGATTAAAATTGCAAAGTATGTATTATACTTACCGAAAACTGTAAAACCTGACTTTTATGTGATTGCTTGTTAATTTGTCAAGAATGTAAGACCTCCATACATAAGAATTTCTGTTTTTGCATAGATTCAGTCATAAAATTTAATATGTGCAAACGTATACACTATTTATGCCATAAATTACAAAATGAAGAACAAAGATCTGATTCTTCCTCAGGTAATTATAAAGTTATAGTTCTTTAGTTTGCTTACTTGAAAAGTAATATTGGGTCTAAATTTGATATTTTGAATTTATTACTCTTTTTGTTTAATTTTTTTCAAATTTGATTAGATTCTAGATAAGCACAATAAGGTCCATAAATTTATATGTATGTGCAGTCATAGCTTAACTTCGTTTTATTCCTATAGAAATAATTATTGCTAACATTGTCTTTACAATGGTTTCTTTAAGAATAAAATGAAGTTTAAAGTTAAGTTATGATTGTACAAATTGGCCTTAAATGCATTTCTTAATAATTTAAATGTGAAGTAACGTAAAAAAAACTCACAACAGATTTTATATTAAAAAATTAATGTGCGTATTATTTGCGTAGTCCCTGTCAATGTAATAAAAAGTAACTGTGGATCAAATTGTACTAATGTACATGGTACGTGGGTAGTAACATTAATTTCGTTGTAATATTAGAGAAATATATAAAGGATACATTAGAAGAAAAAAAGGCAAAATGAAGAGCTAATTTTGAATGTATCCTAGCTAGCATTTAAACTGATGAAGAAATTTATGCTGTAAAGCAAATTATGAATCCCATTGATGCTATGTTAGCAGCAATTCACAGCCATACTGGCGATTTGCAAAGTCATGTAAAACAGAACCGACAAAGGATCTTCACAACACAAAAATTAGTCCTCAAAGAAATTTTTTTAACATCTTTTGAGGTATAAAAAGAAAAAATTTACATAAAATAATAAAACCTACAGCTGAAGAAGCCGATAAAATAGTATTCTGTTTAACGAAAAATAATTAATTATTGTTATTTTAAGTAAAAGTTTTTTGTTACAATTCTGGCAGTGTAAAACAGAATATCATAATAGCCCCAATACTTTGTTGTCACATATTTTTGATTTTCTTTCTATCAATAGACTCTAAAAAAAGCTCAACATTTTTAACAGATATGAATTTTGATTTATCTTCTTCACTAAGATGACTTTTCCATCTGGTCGATCAGCTCTCATCATATTGTAACCACTAACATTCCAATTAATCCAATTGGATCCTGGTTTCACTGAAGCATACAACATCAATGTGTTGCTCCTGCAGAAGTAGCAGCAGATCACTTTTATTGCTCGGTGTTGATCTTATATTGTAGTGCAAAATTCTGGAATCCACAATAAGAGAATTAAGGTTGGGAATTTTTGACTGCAATTTTACTAACTCATTTATGCCGAGAACTATGGGCAGATTTCAGAATTAACCGGTTACTCTACCGGTAGACATTTTAAAATTCTAAAATCCACTGTAAAGCTGTAATAAGTTATTATAGCTATAATAAGTATATAATAATAATATAGTTATAATAAGTTAATAACTTACTGTAGCTAAAATAACTTATTACAGCTTTACAGTGAATTTTAGAATTTTAAAATGTCTACCGGTGGAATAACCGGTTAATTCTGAAATC
This sequence comes from Dorcus parallelipipedus, assembly GCA_958336345.1. Classification (NCBI taxonomy): domain Eukaryota; kingdom Metazoa; phylum Arthropoda; class Insecta; order Coleoptera; family Lucanidae; genus Dorcus; species Dorcus parallelipipedus. The sequence goes on from OY284475.1 coordinate 34,302,115, forward strand.
TGCCCTATCTTTTTTGACTAATTGAGTCCATAATAGCATTTCTGACTTTATTTCTAGTAAATGTCATTGAAATTAATGCAGTTTTTGTTTTTTGTCAATTGATTTCAAAAATATAATGTGGGTCGTTAGCGACCCATTCGGCAAATAAATGAAGTAATAATTTAAAAAAGTGTGACCAAGTACGTATAAAACTATTTTATTTTTTATGATAATCAGAGAAACATTTATCGTGCAATGCGATTCCACATCGGTCGCAAGCTTTATTTGTTTTATTTTTGCATAGAGCACATCTTCTTCGAGTTTGCTCAATAACGATAAGATGTTGCCCACGACTTCGAGCCGGTGGGAAAACCATAGTTGACCTAGGTACTGTTGCATTTGGTCGTATTCCGTATTTCTGGAGAAGTGACACTGCAACAATTCTACGGAATTGTATGTTGCCCAACTTCATTCCATATCGCCTAGACAATGTCCACGCATTATTTATGCAGACATCGAATGTCCAAAATAATTTGTTTGTGACAAGAGTGTTATGGGTGTCATCACAGGTTTCCCAAAGCATTCTTCTTTTGGGAACAGGGACATATCCGCTTACGAACAATATTGCGATAAATGCAAACATCTTGTCATTTCCCAATTCTAATCGATAATTTTTTGTGCTAGCGTACATAACTGTATAGCAACATTTACATTCAATTTCATGCCAGCATTAATTCGTAACGCGAAAGTTTGACGCACACGTCAAACTTTCGTGTTACGAATTCGTGCTGGCACGAAATTGCATAGAGATGGTCAAAATGGGTACGTTTTCAACATTTTGTTGCTTGATGGTACCTATCTGTAGATCTCCTTTTTTCCATTGACGTTTCTCCGTTGGTATAATTTTTTCTCTTTGGTTGATGACTTCTTTGAGGATAAGTTTCGTCTTTGTTAGGATTTTCATGTTCATCTTCACTAATATGAAAATTAGTTTCTGCTTGAGAACATAATCGTCTCGAATTCAATCTATCTGGATCATTGCACTCCTCATCTCCCGAAATTGCATCTATCTCGAAACCAACATTATCCGGTGGAATTATGAAGATATTATCTGGTACAACTTCATCCATGTCCAGATTTTCAATTTCTTCTAGTAATTGTGCCATTGTTAGCGGCGCTTTCCGTTACAAACAAAAAAAGGTCAACTATAGTATTTGTGCCTAACGGATCGATAACCCAGACATATACAGAAGCAAAATTAGCATATTTGCAGCATTCTTTTGGAATTTTTAATTTTTTCTGGGAACGCAGTGCCTTCAAGGTATCACTGATCGGGTCAGAATATATTAATGTTGGCCTTCCAAGTCGGGGACTCTTCTTGCTTTGAGGAGTTTGACCAGAAAATATTTCGTCGATATTTCGTCAGTTCAGGTTACTTTGATCCTCGGAGTTACTATGATTGCAGCTTTCCGCACATTAAAAATTTAAAATTATCGTGATACGTTCGACAAATTTTAAATTTTTAATGTGCGAAAAGCTGCAATCAAAGTAACCCCCGAGGACAAAGTAACTCCATTTGACAGTTTCCCAAAATGTCATCAATGATCGATCTACATTAATTCTGATTATTCATCGACTTGAAATCGGGTGTGCAGGAAAAAATGCAGTAATCTTTTTAGCTGATAGCTTACTACCCCCTTGACTCCTACAACATAAGGTCAGTAACTTGCCGATATTCATGGGATGGATTCTGGTGGTACTTTCACTTACTTGGGACGATTGAATCAGGCATTTTGACATCCGTTTAATAAAAACTTTTACTTCTTGACTTAGTTTGTTCAAAATCATTAAAGACCTGGGAAAGCAAAACACGAATTTCCTTTGTAGTACTGTAGGGGACATATTAATATCCTGAACATAAAAAATACCCTGGTGATTGACCCTCATTAACCTGGGGGCACGTGAACAAAAGGTGTCTCTGAAGCGAAATAAAATTAAAATTAAATGCTTAAAGATCAACGTATCTGCAGAAGCAAAACTAGTAGAATTATAGTCGTTTGTTGACTGTTGCAACGTGAACATCAATTCTATCCAAAAATAATAGGTTTGTTCCAGCAACAGTTCGTAACTAGTTCGAAACCTTCAAAAGCATGCAGTCATATTGACGTATTGATACATACCTAAATAAAAAGTTTTTTTAAATCAAATTTAACATGCGCTTTCAAGATATTTGGGTGATGTGATGTTTAGTATACAAACATATATTTTTAAAAAAACGAAAAGTAAATAAAATAAAATAACAAATAAGTGAATATATCAAACAAATATAATTAAAAGACACAACTATATTTTCTTGCATTTGTCAATAAAGCTTTTTCCTTTTTATGAAAACGAACGGTATTATTAAAACCGTTTATAAAAAGAAAAATTATAACTAGTCAGGGCTAGTTGGGCTCCGTAATGCACAATTGAGCTGTGGGTATGGGTTCGGTATTATCCTGGTATAAACGAGTTCTACGTATACAGGGTATTTCAAAAGTTGCGACGAAAAATGAAAGGAGTTGGGAATGGAATTTCAAACATTTTTTCTCATATAAACATGTGTCCGATTTCTATTCATTTAGTAGATACAGAACCTCAAAATTGTTAGATGTAAACTTTTATTAAGGTACAAACATTGCAAATTAACATTAAACAATAAACCACCGTCAAATAGACACTTAATGTAATCAAGTCATCGCCACCTAAGAACTTCAAGCATTTCTGGGGAGCATTAAATGAAATAGTTTACGACAGCTGTAGTTCTTGCCAAATGAAATTGTAATTAAATTGATTTGTTTAATTGGCAGTATTAGAGAAATAGAATATCTTATAAATCACGTGAATTATTTCAGCCTGATTGGGCCTCATCAGAGATATGTACTAAAAAAATTACTTTTTGAAAGGATAATAATTAAATTATACACTTACATATTTTTGAATTTCCAATAACCCAAAAACAAACCCTGAAAGAAAACTTTTTGAAAAACCGTCTAGTATTTTGCAAAATTGAAAGGAACAGTTATGTTTCATCATTCAAAAGGCAAAATGTGACAGTAAAATAAATAACGTAAGTAACTATGGAAACATTGAGTGAAATTAATGACAGCTGTAGTTCTTGCCAAATGAAATTGTAATTAAATTGATTTGTTTAATTGGCAGTATTAGAGAAATAGAATATCTTATAAATCACGTGAATTATTTCAGCCTGATTTTCTTTCAGGGTTTGTTTTTGGGTTATTGGAAATTCAAAAATATGTAAGTGTATAATTTAATTATTATCCTTTCAAAAAGTAATTTTTTTACTACATATCTCTGATGAGGCCCAATCAGGCTGAAATAATTCACGTGATTTATAAGATATTCTATTTCTCTAATACTGCCAATTAAACAAATCAATTTAATTGAAATAGTTTACGTTGTCAGAATTCATATACAAGAACAGCTTTTGGAAAGAATTAATTTAGCTTTCGCTGAAATCCAAAATGGGAATTTTCAATTTAATTACACCCAAGAATTAGTTCGTCGAGCTTGTCTTGCAACTGGAGGAGGTGTTTTTGGATATTTGCTTTAAACAACCCAAAAAGGATTACAATCAAGTCATAGCAACCTAAGTTAATAAAATTTAAATCCCCTTTTATTTTTCGTCGCGACTTTTGAAACACTCTGTATAGGAGATGGAATTTTCATGACTGAAACTTCGACTTTTATATAAGCTCCTTCTTATGTTTCCCCATTTTTTAAGGTAAATATCGAAAGAAAGAGAAGTCTGATAAATTAGGTGAAAATGTTTCCTTGACAAGATCGAGAAGGCCTGGAGCTAGTATGGTTATAAAAAAAATTACATTGCACTAACCCTGCCCTGTCTTATGTTATGAAAACTGCGGAACTTCTAACAAACACCAAGGTCAAATTTTACACAGTTGAGTAGAATACGTAACGAGAAGTTAGAACTGAACTTAACTCTTATCTTACCAACGAATAGTATTTTCATAAATCAAATTATCAACGAATGGTACTAAAAAATGTGGAAGTAACGCATAGACGGAAGAAAAAATAGAATTTCAAATTAGCAAAAGAGTATAAGATATGATCAGAGGAGATTAAAGAAGGCCGTGGTATTGAGAAGGGTAAAACAGAGAATTCTGCTTAATTCCTAAAGTGTATGTTCACAGCTGATAAACACTGCAAATATCATCAATTAATTTACGTTGCAGTATTAATAAAATTGTGGCATTATTAATGATTTTGACCACACTTTCAAACAATTCGACTTGAATTAGTATGCATGAAATTTTTTTGAAAATTCGTTTCTTGAAACTGTGAATTAGGGATTGAAATTTTTTTTACAAAATAAATGTTCTACTATGATGTGATAGTTTAATATCATGTGCTCATTAATATTAGCTGTGGAAATATTTTGTTTTCGTAAATAAGTTATTTTCAGAACTCATTTACTTTATATTTATTGCATTACAAAATGGTGTTTACATTATAGCAGAAAACATTTGTGATTGAAAGTTATTTTCGTAATAATAGCCGAACCTCGCCAATAAAGACATTTATTTATTTATTTATTTATTTAATGGGTCATGTGTATACTGAGTGCGAAACTGCTTGGAAGAGTTTAGAGTTGAATTTGATATTATTTTTGACCACAAACATTCGAAGACAACTTGCAACAGCGTATACAGTTGTTTCGTGAAACTGGAGGTCTTTCCGAAGAAAAACAATAGATCAACCTCGAAAACGTACTACTAAAGTTATCAAAACTGCAAGACTGCAATTAAAAATGCTTCTCACATCTCTATCCACTATCCCCCAATTATCACAATAGATTGAGCTTTCTGTGGGAACGTGCCACAAATTGTTACATAAAGATGTAAAGATTTATACTTACCGCATGATAATGGTGAAAGTATTGCTGCTGTTATGTCCAATTTTTACAAGAAAAATTTGGACAATTCAACACTGCAACAAGTTGCGACATATGTTTTCCAAAACAAAATATTTCCCATGGTAGTGCTACGGGATTATTATATGAGCACATGTTATATAGAACGTATTATACTAGAGATGTAAATAAAAGTTTATGTCATATTTATATTTATATTTAAATACAGGGGACATATTTAAAATAATGCGAACTTTAGTAGATATGGCAATAATATTTTACGGTACTAACTATCAATAATAATAATAAAGGAAAATACACACAAAATTTTAATTCTTGCTGTAGAGATTGGATTAATAAATTTAATTAGATATGGGTGCTGAAGAAAGAAACCTTATTTACATAAGAACATATGTATATTAAATAGAATTACAATTCTTGATGTGTAGATTCTTTTAACTATTTTAACCATATTTAACTATTATTTGGTACTATACCAAATCGTCAAATGCGTTACATGTTAAATAAATTCACAAAACATCAACTATTTTACTGTTTCTAAAATATATCTCCAACATACAGAATTTTCGGTAATCAGTGAAAGCCATAACGTTCAAATGTGAGAGAATAATCAGAACTTCAATCTGACAGAACTAACAAATGTAGTTTTGAAATGTCACCAATTGTGGTATCTTAGACATGCACGTTATATCTATCTTTATTTATTATGGCACCCTTCGATGAAAGTTTTTTTGAATCACGGGTTACAATATAAATATTCCTATGTTCAATCTAAAAAAAACGAGTTAATGCATTGCAAGGGTAAGCCAGCTACCTATGAAGAAGCAAAACGAGTTTCAGTAAAGTAATTTTAAGATTTATTCTGTTAACAAAAACACTAACAAATGTTCGAAATGTTCTCCTCCACGTTCTAAACAATGTGCTAAGTAGTTATCTTATACTTACAAAGATTTTCTTAAGATTTCGGGAATGATTTCGGAAACATGACATTTCATAACTGACACTGACAGCACATTTATTTTGTCGAAGATTTCTAGGAGATTGCTTCCATTTATCCTGCAATGCATTGACATGTTTTTTTTTTAAACTGAACTAGGAATATTTATGTATGTTTAGAGATATAAAACTCAAGGTATGCTTGAAGCTAGGCCTAAATCCAGACAATACAAACATCCATGGCCCTGATGGGATCCGCACGGGATAGCCGAGCGGCACGGCTTTATGCAGCCTGTTATGCTAACCGCTGAGCCACCCGACAGCCCATATTTAGAGTTCTTAAGCCTAGTCTACAATTTCCCGGGAACAAGAACGGGAACGTTAAAAAAGTTAAATCATTTCAGAATCGTACAAGTGTCCACAATGCATCGGTAAATACGGTAACGCTAATAAAGCCTAGTCCACAATTGCCCGGGAACGAGAACAGGAACGGGAACGGGAACGCTAAAAAAGTTAAATCATTTCATAATCGTACAAGTGTTCACAATGCATCGGTAAATACGGTAACGATGCATTATGGACACTTGTTCGACTATGAAATGATTTAACTTTTTTAACGTTCTCGTCCCCGGGCAATTGTGGACTAGGCTTAAAGCTCCGCAACACCAACTTTTACGTTCCCGTTGCGGAGCTTTATTAGCGTTACCGTATTTACCGATGCATTGTGGACATTTGTACGATTATAAAACGATTTAACTTTTTTAACGTTCCTGTTCCCGTTCTCGGTCCCGGGCAATTGTAGACTAGGCTTTATCCTAAAACTGTGCGTCCATAAATAGTCCGTAAATAGGCTAAAGCCTAGTCTACAATTACCCGGAAACGAGAACGAGAACGGGAACGGGAACGTTAAAAAAGTTAAATCATTTCATAATCGTACAAGTGTCCATAATGCATCAGTAAATACGGTTGTGGACACTTATGACACGTACGATTATGAAATGACTTAACTTTTTTAACGTTCCCGTTCCCGTTCTCGTTTTCGTTCCCGGGCAATTATGAAATGATTTAACTTTTTTAACGTTCTCGTACCGGTTCCCGTTCTCGTTCCCGGGCAATTGTGGACTAGGCTTAAGACTGGAAACTAAAAATGTTTTCATTTAAATAAGTACTCCTGATTTTGACTTTACTTTTTAGAAATCAATTAGAAACAGTTATTAATATACGCTTAAAATAAAAATAATAATAATAATAATTTCGTGAAAAAAATAGTTTTCAGTACTTACGACCAGACAAAGTGAGCCTTATCTTTGTTTGCAAAGTAAAATACCTTGAGTTTTAAGAAAACTTATAGGAAATTTTACTTACTGCATTTAATTTCATTCTATTAATATATTTATTTTATTATTTAGTATATTGTTATGAGATTTAAATTAACGAATAAAGAGACTGCAATTTATGCAATATGCATATTTTTATTTTTTCGTATATTTCTTTCATACTGTATATTGATTCCCTTCGCGTTCTAAATGATATTTTTACACTTTTTAAGTGCATATAACGAGCGTTTTTTTTTTAAATTTGGCGTCGAAGTTGGCCGTGACAAGGTACTTATTGTGAAATCTTGTTTTTTTATTATCTGTTTTCATCATTACAACAGTGCTCATTCTTACTGTCGTTTTTCCTTTACTACAATAGATTACATTCTTGTGTTGTCCTATTGCACTGTTGAGTTCGAACTTCGAAACCTCGAAAGCAAGGTTAGGAATTGCAAGTTGAAACATCAAATTAACAACTGTCATGACGATGATGGTTCACAATGAAATTTTCATGGCCAACTTCCACGCCAGATTAAAAAAAACACTCTTTATAATGCATATCGGACCTTTTTGCCATAAAGGCCTATATACCCGTCCAAATTTCCATTCTATTTTGCTTATGTTAATATACTTAGCCAAATTTAACGATCTTAAGACTTTAATGTGCTGTGTTTACTCCGGCATGACGCATGAATTACCTACGTACTGAAAGAGAAACGGAACTGGCCCTGCAGGTCAATTCAGTTTTTAAAAAATCATAAAATTTTAATGATACTTATTTGTAGTTTTGTCGGAAATTCTAAGATATTCAGGCAGGAGTAAAGGAGTACGCACACAGACGTTTTCAAACGCAAGATGTCATGCGTTCACGTAACTTCGCGACAAAATTTTATTATTTCGCATGCGATTAGTGCGGGTTTGGTTAAATTCCGCCCATGACTACAATCGAACGCATCACATCTTGCGTCCGGCGAACGTCTGTCAGTGCTTCACAAATTTACCGGTAAACCATAAAACTGTGAATCCATAAAAAAACAATTCAAAATAATTAGGTACTTAATGAGTGAGTGACCAGCTATTGCAGCAATTAACGATATGCGGTTTTAAAACTATCTCACCACTTGTAAAGGTGAAACGAGGGCTGATAACTACAGTGTCATAAAAATATATTTTTCACATGCAAAAGTCAAATCGTTTTAGCTCCCATAATTGAATTTTACAAGCATGGGCGTTAATTTGGGACACCCTGTATATTGTCATTATAAATAATTCGTAAATATGCATTAATTTGTCTATGATTTCCCAAAATAATAATTGCATGCAATTAATGCATACTTATTGCACATTTTACTGCTTTTCTTTAGTGCATGTTGCAAGCACATGAACATTTTTGAATGCACATTTTCCCGTATTTATAGGATTAATTTAAGGCCATTTTACACTACTCAATTTCTTGTATGTACAGGATTTGGTTCAATTCCTTGAACAATTTAAATTATGAAGCAAAGCGTAGCAAAATTTAAATTGAATATTAAATTGAAAATTACCTGAAAAAATAGAACGCTTTCTATCTCCAAATCGTATCTGCAGCCCAACATTTTTCTTATTCTATATTATTCTGGAAATTGAACCAAGTCTTGTACAAGAAATTGGAACGGCCTTCAGTAAAGTAGTAAACAATTTCCTCAAAAATCCCGAAAAGGAACGACTTTTGTGAAGATCAGTGGAGATTTATAAAGTATTTAATTTTATTCCATGTTAAATCCAAACTTATTCTAAGGTATCTTTTTTAAGATTTATCCATTCCTAAAACAGGAGTATTTTTATACTTGAACTAGATTCTCATCTAATGAAAATTTGTATAACAATTTCTTTAAAACTTGTCTATTGAAAGATTTTTTATACATTTAAGAAACTGTTTATACGAAAATTTCACAATTTTGAATTTGTTGTGATATCTGATCAGTGTGATGCGATGTTGTAGGTGCAGCTTCAAAAATTATTCTCTTTGAAATTTAGAAAAGGCAAATTTATCCTGTGATTCATTAAATGAGTTTCAGTTTCAGTAATTCATATACTTTTTGTTAGTTAAATGCTAAAATAATTTTTAATGTCAACTAACCGTCAACCTACGCAAACATTTTTAAGGAAGGCAAATACTACCCTCAGAAACGCATCGCGATGTAAATCGTGCAATTACCGGCAAACAAACGAGCATAGCATGCAAGTAGCAAGGCAAAAATCACTTTAATTATACAACGCGCACAAACAAAGCATTCGCACTTTATTATCCTGAAAAGTGCGCGAGTCCTTGTCAGACACCAGTCTCATCAATCTTCATAAGATTAATGTTTAAACTTGAGCAGCGCGTAGATCGCGCATCTGACAATGTTTCATCAACTTCGGAAACGTGTCAAATTGTTCGCGAGTTCAGCGAGCGCCGAGCGGCGATACCATTAACTAGGTAAGAATCCCCCACCCCTCTGACGATCAGATCAAATCGTAACCGTGACGATTGCTCAGTGCTGCCATCAGGGAACAATTGTAGAAAGTTATTTTATCACTTTTGTGTTATTTTATCTCTTAAGACTTCGAAAATCAATGGATGTATGTGTTCGTGCTTTTGGGAAACTGAAGTAAGCGTGTTGATTATTTTTGATTGTGTTTTCTTTTTTTAGGGAGTATTAGTGGTTGGTTTGTAAGGTGATTATTAATTAATTGATATGTGATGGAGTTTGTATGTTGTTGGCACTAAGTTCTGTTAGTGGGTGAATGTAGAGTAACAATTGCAAGTGTTGATTGTTAGGAATTTGGTGGATAACGAGTGGTCTCATACCGGTGGTCGACCCGTGTCTGGAGGTGCGAACAGCGGTTAGACACGGGGATGATGTCTGCACGCGGTCGATCCATCACGAGGCTTGGATTGGGCGAGACGAGGGGGCGGGGCGAGGCGGTACCGTCGGCGCGCTCTTCAATCCGCCGCCGGCTCGCCCTGAAGAGGGGAAAAATGCAGTACAGGAGGGGGAGAGAAAAAGAAGTAGGGCGCAATTTTTAGTGGTGGTGGATCAATCGGTCCGCCGAGGGGAGGCCACAAAAATGTATCTCAGAAAGAGCAGCACCGTCCCCGGAGGAAAGCTGCCCCGCCACTCGCAACGATTTTTTACGGATCGCCGCGACTACTGCGCTTGTGTTGTGTGATCGCGACAATTTGTCGCCGTTAAAAGAATTCCGTGACATCAGTAGTCGCGTTCTGTCGGTGGCAAAAACAGGACTCGTTGGAGACGCTTTGACCGCAGAAGACAAGCCCCCCTCCCACCACCCCACTCCGCTCCACCCACTGGTTAGACCTCGCAAAAATCAGGCGGCAGAAAGAAGCGCTCGACCGACCGCAATTATCACCTGGTGCGCCGTTACTGATTACGCTACCGTATTTTTACACGGCAGTCGTGCGGGTCACGTGGTAAGGACATGCGGCGAGTGTAGTGTCAGTGCGTGCAGGAAGCCATGCTTCCCTTGGCGACGACTCAGTGAGTGCAACAGCAACTGGGACACACCATGTCCCAGTTTGGCTTCCGAGCATCGCCGAATACTCAGGTACTTACTTACCCTGCGCGCTCAAACCCTGCTCAGACGCCCTCGTCTAATTCCGTACCCTTGTTTTGAATCACCCGCCTAGCTGCTCGTTAATTACAAGAAACCCGACAGTAACCCTCAAGTGTAAATTACAAGGTACCCCGTAGCTTTAAACCGGACACAAAGACCATCTACACTTGGCGCTTAATAAACCCTAATCACACTTTAATCGCACCGCAGAATTCCTGGACAGTATTCAACAAAATATTTAGGAACAAAATGATATGTACTGATATAGAAATAGCAAGGAGGGGCAGCGTAAAGCCATTGACGAAAAAAGAAATATATCGAATTAATTACTGTAATTAAGGAAGATTAACGATTAGAAATGCCCTATTGACTGGTTTATTCCAGAGAAATTTTAATTTTAACAGATGCTTCATCATTCGTTTGATACAATAAAACCGATAGTAACTCACAAATGTAAATTACCAAATATTACACGTGTTTCAAACCACTATCGAACGAAACTTCGTTCTAATATCGAACGATAATATTTTTGAGGACAATAAACTTCCTTAACTTTTTACAATCATATCATTAAATGATGTGTAAATACTATCCTACTACCTAACATCAAATGTAATAATTTTAGAAACACAATCTATGACGAAAAAGAACCCTTGATGTGAATTAGGAGGCAACTTTCGCTGTTGTCCTAAAAAAAGAAAAAACAATAGTAAATATTTAAGTCACACTTTATTTCACTCGAATTTTATTCTTACTAATCATATTTCACACCAAATCTTAAAAAAGTAGTACCTAAGAAAATCTGGTGCATTGTAGAATCGACAGTACCTCATTGATTTACCGGTAGTTACCAGAATGACGTTTAGCAAGTCACCAAAATTTATGAATAATTATGAATATTATACCTAATTCGTCCCCCATAAGAAGTAGTTGTAATCGTTTTCGTCGAAATTATGACTTCAGGAATAATAAAAAAAAATAAATCACAACTTCAATAATACATAATAAAAAGTATATCAATATTATGGCAACAAAACATGTTTTCCGGTTTACTTAGTCCTAGTATTAACTTTATTGATGACGTTTTGCAACATAGGAGTCACATTTTGCAATAAAATCGAGAATGTTACTTTGCGTTTCCATGTTTACCTGTCAGTTTAGAAAATGTGAGTGTCATAAACAACTGCTACAAAGCGACGTATTTCTAACGGCAATTCTCGGCACTTCCGGTATAACCGGAACCATCATTAATAATGCAGCGCGATAGAATAATTTAATTAATTACTTAAAACCCAAGAATTATTGATTATTATTAATAATTGGCATTTTATAAATTGCAAGTTGTCTGTTTATTAAAATAAATTAATTAAAAAAATAATTATTAGGTATACATTTACATAAATAATTATATAAAATTTAATGTACTTGATGTTTTGTTGCAGTTTAATTTTTGAATTTTTAATAAAAAAATTCCCAAAGCATTCCAGAATATTTTCTTTATTATTTGAGTCAAAAGTAGTAATCAGGTAATTACAATTAAATATACCATGAGTTTCTTTTAACTTTGAACAAACAATGTAAATATTCCTGTAGTTCATTTTTTCTCTATATGTCTATCGATCGATAGATAAGTCAAAGAATTTTTATGTAGCCATCTCCTCCTATCTTTCGTGAAACAACCTTGTGGCTTTTGTCAAGTCACGTCATTTCGTTGTATATTTTCTTAACTTATACTTTATACGATCGGCATATAGTAAAAAAATAATCTGTATGTTCAGTTAAAAAAAAAACTAGTCAATGCATTGCAAGCGTGTACCAGCTACCTATGACGAAACAAAACGAGTTTCACTAAAGTAATTTTAAGATTTATTTTGTTAAGAAAGACACTGTAATAAATGTTCGAAATGTTTTCCTTTACGTTTTAAACAATGTGCTAAGCAGTTATCTTTATACTTACAAAGGTTTTCTTAAGGTTTCGAGATTTAAATCATGATATTTCATGACTGACATTTATTTTGTTGAAGATTGCCATGAAGATTGCTAGGAGATTGCTTCCACTTCCATATCCTGGCAATGCAGTGACATAATTTTTTTTCTTTTAAACTGAACATAGGAATATTTAGGCTGCGTTGTATAAAAGGTTTAACCCAGGATTAACTCCTAAGTTAGAATGAGACACTTCTTATGACGTACAGCATTTTGTGTGTCACTTTCTAAGTTAGGATTAACTTTAATCCTGGCTTAAACCTTTTATACAACGCAGCCTTATGTATCGAGTGAGCAACTAAATTTTACCTCTAGTGGGCTTTGAACGTAAAATTTGTGATTAGTGCTGCTGTTTTTCAGAATCAATATCTTACCGTGGTTACCAAACTTTCATGTAAATATACACAACACAACACGTTGTTGCCGAATTGTATATAAAATCTTTAACGTGTACATAATATTCACAAAATTTGTGAAATATGACCACCATCTGCTACTAAACATTTTCTAACTCTTCTTTTAACTGAACGGAATACGTTTGTGAGAAGATCCGGCGAGTTATTGATGTTGTTTATCATGTTCAATATTTTTTGCTGAAGTTCAGCTAAATTTTCCACTAGGGTTGCATAAATTGATTTTTTTATATGGGGCCATAAGAAAAAGTCACATGGAGTCGTATCGCAAGATCTCGTCCGCCAAATGTGTGGTGTGTTTCGACTAATTAATCTTTCGTCGAAAAACTCTCTCAGAAAATTTATATTTTCGTGAGTAACATGCACAGCTGCGCCATCTTGTTGGAAAAACCCTTCATGAATTTCATCATCCAGGAGTTGATTTATAAAAGGAGTCAGTATTTCATTACGATATCACTCAATTCATTTTTTAAACTAGAAGTCAATTACCAAATAAACAATTACCCTGAAAAAAAAATTATTCGTCTTTTGCTGATAGCTGCTCAAACGCCTATTTTGTCAGAATGAAGCGGTCGTTCAACAAAGACATGGGTGTTTTCATTGCTCCACATTCGCGTATTTTGCGAATTTACGTAACCCGATAAGTGGAACCAAGTTTCATCTGTAAAAAAAAAACTTCTCCAACGCTTTTTCTTGGTGGCCAAAAATGTTTAAAAACCAGTGACAAAAATGTGTTCGCTGGGGACGATCACTCGGTAAAATCTCATGCATTCACTCTATATGGATGTTTGTGTAAATCCAGCGTCTAACCGAAGTTGAAGATTTATTTTCTATTATTTCTCGAGTTTGTTAAATTATTTCTTCGGTACGCACCGGCGGACTTCGACTTCTTTTTTTTTCTATCAACGTTATCAGTATTGCGAAACTTAGCAACAATATTTAATATCGAATGACGAAACTGATTGTAGATAAAGGGAAATTCTGAAAACTGTTCTTGAAATTCTGCAATGCAATCATGAATTGAATAAGTCCAAACATAATCTACTTTCTGTCCATTTCGAAAGTAACTTTCTATCATGAAAGCTTTTTGGACTATCGTAAATGCCATTTTAATTCAATTCCTGCTCCAAAACTTAGAAAATCACAATACTGATAATTTAAATGTCAAAGCAGACTTCGTTAAGAGAATATAATTATTTTATGACATACGTTTTCGAGTCATGACCAACTGCGAGGTAAAATTCAATTGCTGACTCGATATGTTCAGAGATATAAAAAACTCACGGTATACCTATATGAGAACGGTTTAATTTTTTGCCTAAGTCATTAGCTGTGGACTTATATACTATTTATAAGTAAAAAATTGGGCAGTATTTAATTTCACTGCAGTGAAGATATAAATTTATTTTTCGAAACAGGTACGTAGGTATTAATATTTAAATATTAATATAATTAATATTAAAAAAATAATTCATTCATTATTACTTTGCATTCATGAAGAATTATGTTGAATTAAATTTTAGTTTCGTTGGCGTAAATTGCAAGATTATATTTTAAAAAGAAAAAGAGGACTGGTAGATATTTTTATTAAAAATGAATGAATGAATACAAACGATGTGGTACATAGGATATCGCTTATCATAGTTACAGTTTTTTTTTACCATGGAAAGTTGCCTTGGTGTCGCTGTAACAATTGATTAATTTTGGTGTGTACTGAAGGCGAGGTTTCATGATCGAAACAGGTGTACAATAATTTATTTATATGTATTTTTCTTTGGTTTCGGGATATCAACACAGAGACCAAACAACTCTACTTCAAATTTTGGCAACTTTATAAATATTAAATTATAAAGGAATCGCATAGTTATTTCAGAATAGAAATAAACAATTTGAATTTGGATTATATGATTAATTGATTATATTACGATTAATATTTCTGAACAGTTTCAACTTCACCAATCTGTTTTCATTAAAGTGAAACCAAGGTAAAACAGACTTTTAAACTAATCTCATTTTTATGTTATTCTTTTGCCTATTCAAACCTTAATGTCTCTAAACCATCAAAATATTTTGAAACTCGGTGCATGGAAAGTTTTCGATGTAGGTCCGGAAACTCTTTTTTAATTAATTTCCCCAATTTTCTATTTTCTAATTTAGATCTGCAACATTAAAATTACTTCAAAAGTAACTTGAGAGACAATTTATTAATTAATTAGCCTGGCAATTTTTCATTATTTCAAAAGAATTTTGAACAAAATGTTCATTTTGAAAAAGAAAAAGAAAAAAACAGCAAAATTATTTTGTCTAGGCAAACAATTTCCGTTCGATAAAATAAGCGTCGCGTAAGTGAAATACCGTTATAACAATAACAAAGCAAAACGTACACAATTGTTATCAATCGGTGGGTGGTGGTATTATCAAACAGCAACTTATACCCTACTTTGTCGGCAGTGCGCAAAGCTTCTCAGAAACCGCCGACTGTCGTCCGACACGAAATATTCTGGTGTCACGTTACAATAACATTGCGCACTATCGATACAAATGTTTTGGTTTCTGGAGTTTTTCGGTGAGTCGGCCGAACATCTAACAATGTTTGCTTAAGTGCCTCAAAAACGTGCCGGGCGAAAACATTGTCGTTTATCGAGGAAGTGCGGCACCGCGAGTTATTTTTATTTCGAAGTTTGCGGTCTGTAAATTAACATGGAATTCGTTTGGTGCTCCATTCTTTATAGTTTTGTACAAAGATTCCTTAATGTTTATTAATTTACAAGGTAATGCTGTACTGGAGAAAACAGGACAATCAACTACATGTACAGTTCATTTTTTTACTATATGCCGATCGATCGATCGATAAGTCAAAAGACTTTTATGTAGTTATCTCCTTCTAACTTTCGTGAAACAGTCTTGGGGCTTTATTTAATCAAAGACATACATTTTCTTTGCACCGTCTACTCTAATATAATTTTTATTTGCTCACCGTTATTTTCTTAATACTTAATATTTATACGATCGGCATATAATAAGAAAATGATTTGTACAGCTAACTTTAAATCGAATCAATGCATTGATTTAGCTGATTTTCGGAGATATTAATGACATCACTTATTATTGATTCAAAAAATAAATTTCAGACATAAATTTCAGATTCAAAACCATAGCAGTCATATTTAAATTTATAAAAAATTTTTGTGCAAATCGGTTTTGATTACAGCGGATTCCTCGAGCATGCTCTGTACAGCTGTTTCAGGCCTAGTTGGGCCTTCGATTTGCACAAATTTTTTTTAAAATTCTCATATGCTTTGACAGCAAGCATGGCCGCCTTGCGTGGGATGACTTATTATGTAGCGAACTGGCTTCAATTTGTCAATCCTACTGCAATGTCAGGTAAAAAAACGATCGAAAAATGTCGCTACTTAAATGGTTCTTTAAATTTATAGTACATCCTAATCTGAAAATAACAATTGTAGAGAAAAAATTGAGATAAAAATTATTTTAAATACATATTAAGAGAAATAAAATTTACTGCTGTCGGTCTTGTTACGTTTAAAATGTTCTTGTAACTGTTTTTATCTCACCAAAAAGTATCTAAAAAATGAGAAATAATATTATATGTACCAACTCGGAATTATCTTTATATGTTCATTTTGGGCAAGAGGTTTTTTTGAGAGTGATGCTTCCAAAGATTATAGATTATATATTTTCTTTCCAGAAAACCATTCGTAATTTTCATTTCCTCATAGTTTTATTTCAGTACTGTTCTTTCGGAATTTATTCTAAAATTGATGTATTATGCAGCCTATCCATTAAATAAATGGACATATTTTGTAGTTATGTTTAAAAATAAATCGGAGCGTTCACATAAATCTGTGCAGACAAACTTCATGAAACTTTTGGTTGGTATAATCGGAGGATATTCTCCTCACAATTCTTCAGTGGAAGTCGTCCATTAGAGATTTGTTGAGGATAATATCATCACGGTTATAACGAGCGTTCAATAAAAAAAACGATCAAGAAGGCTGTGACACGCTTTTGTTGTCAGGAACGTATGTCATGATTAACTTCAGTTATATTTCAACTTTGACATTTTGACGGCGGTTAACCGTGTGTCATCAAAACTCGAAAGCTGTTCAAAGTTTTTTGGAAAATTTTGGAAAGTATTTTGTAAATTTCTGTGCAAAAATTTTGATGGAAATTGGACGTACTCTGTGGCAAGGTGCTTTGAAGAAGTTTTTCGAGACAGAATTATTAGTCAGAACACTGTAATTCCTTGACTTCCGAGGTCCTGTGATTTAGGTAACCGTTTGTGATTTTTCTTGTGGCTTTACATGAAGAACTCCATATTTACCACATCAGTTGCTGATTTAAATGACTTAAGACAGCGGATTGCTAACAAAATTCAAGAACTGAAGGAATCCTCTCCTGTCTTAAAAAACCTGATGAACACAATTAAGCATAGAATCTTGAAATGTTTTCAAGAAGAAGGTAGACACTCTCAGCATTTATTATAATTGTTGTAAAAAGTTTTATAAGTTACAGTAATAAATATTTATTTTTGAAATGTTTTCTTTGAGTTAAAGTGAGGTTAGAAATGACACTAGTCGTATGAAGAACCCTACGCTATTCGTTCAGAATAATTTCACAGCTATCTAGACCGTTTTTTTAATTGAACACTCGTTACCAGCCAAAATTTATGACTATTTTGCCAATAATCTTTTTAAAAAGCACAAGAAATGAATCCATAAAAGGGATAGTCAATGATAACCTGCCAAAATTCCGAATTATTTTACATAATAGACTAATTAGCTAAAATAGAGAAAAATTAAGACAATGGCTTAAAATAAATATAAATAGAATATACCGTAAAAATTACGCCAAACTGACGACAGGTCTATAAAAATACCAAGGCCTAAAAAAATTGCGTCTACTAATTCCTGGTAAGTACACTCAGGTGCAAAAATTCGAAACACTAAGGTTTTCACAGACATTATGAAATTTGTTGTTTGCTAGATGCAAGACAACATAAAACTACAGCTATCATGGAGACCACAGACGTGGCGACCTGATTCAATATCGCCTGATTACAAGCGATATTTTGATCGCCCGGTAATTTTTTCGTGAGCAGTTCATGCGTTAGTGGGGCCCCGTTTATTTTGGCGATTTTCGTGCAATTTTTGGGCGATCGGATTGCAGCGACCAGATCGCTTGAATGTTGCCACGTCTGTGGTCTCCTTTAGAATTAAATTTTAATAGTAAAATAGTCTCATAGGCTGTACTAAGCTATTTTTGATAAAATAGTCTCAGCGGCTATTTTACCAAATTGTCGGTAAACTACTCAGTTCCTTTTAAAAATACAGAACCGTGACTCACCCTGTATATTTTCACTAAATATCAAATTTGAAACTGTCATTCGCTGCTTAATAAATTTGTCAGAATTAGAATTTACAGGTTATTTTTTACTATAAGATATGCTGAAATTTTTGAGAAAATTTATAATGAAAACTGAAATGCTGAGTTTTAATTTTAACGTTCTTAAATGCATTTCAATTAAAAAATAAATAAATTTAGAATATAAAACAACATATGCGAATAAAATTATCTCAAATTAAATATTCAAAATGTCTGCCACCAACTTCTTGGCAATATATCAGTCTAGCTTGAAACTCTTGCAGAATATTGCGAATAGTTTCGAACTGTATAGCTCTAATTGTTCTTCTAATTCGAGATTTTAATTGATCTAAATTATTGAGCTTCTCTTTGTACACCTGACTTTTAACAAATTCCCAGAGGAAGAAATCTAGAGGTGTCAGATCGGAAGACCTGGCAGGCCATTCCACTGGACCTCATCTTTCAATCCACCGATTGGGAAACATTGTTTAAGTATTCATTTACGATGCTCTATATCCTAAGTTTACTTTTTTTTTAATTAGAATGAACTGAAGATCGTTAAAATTAAAACTCTGCTTTACACTTTTCATTATTAATTTGCTCAAACATTTCTTATGAATGTCAAAATTTTTAGAGCATCGTTTTGATACTCTTGGGGGCTATCGAAATATCAACTCAAACTTGGGGGTTGTCATTTAAAAAAAGTATCAGTGACGTCACCACTCCTACCTGTAAACACTCTGTACATTCAGATGGAATGCCAAATAATGCATAATTTAAATCAAAAATTGACCTGTTTTTGGAATTTTCTTAAAACTCAATAATTTACGCTTTATACTGATTATTCAAAACTTTATACTCTCACTGTATGTGTCTGCATCAATAATGGACAATAATGGTACTCTTTTTAATAATGATGATCATAATAATCATAATAATAACTATTTATTAAGAAAAAAACTTATGATCTGTTGAAAAGTAAGTTCCCCTTTTATTATTATTATTTCTATGTAATTCCGGAAAATAACATTATCATCATCACTTTGAAATTATAATAGGAGTATTCAAGTATGAAATAAACTAATACCTTAGTATTTCATAAGAAACATAAAAGTGTAACCCTTTGACATTCGAATCTTTTGTTGCACGATGTACAACTCCAAACAGAACATATCTATCTGCAAAAGGACTTGCTAATATGCGTGAGCTTAGAGGAAGTGGTTTCGTGTAATTATTTTCCTATCGTGTTCTCGACCTTCCAGCTCCTCTTTTTTAACTATACGGAATTTCAGTTTCTTGGAATTGCTTCAACTAAAATCGCATTACATTCTTTGGAAAAATCAATGTGTTATCTCCCAGCATTCCCCTCCAAATTAATTATTTTTTGACTCATACTATCATATTCCATAAACACTATTTTGTTTCCGTTTTGAATGTTGTAAGCTTCCACAGTAGGTATATATTTCTCACAGAGTCGAGACATTTAAATGAGATACAGGTAATCTGACTCTGATCGTTTTAATTTACTTTTGTTTTGGTAAAATTGGTTCCGCAAACTTGTTGCTTGATTAAGCGAGAAGTTACAAAAAAAACAACCAAAATATAAAATTTATTTTCTTCTTGTAGTTTAAACAAACTTTTCAACCACACAGATTAATTAATGCTTCTCTTTCTCTTGCATTTGTTTTAGGTTTGAACAGTTTTAAGCTTGTTATTTGGAAAATGTTTTTTTTATTACGCTCAGAAAATGTAATTGAAAATAATATGTAAAATTTAGCTTGTGTTGGATACTTTCACTTATGAATTTTGACCAACAGTGAGGTTTATGTATGGGAAATATGAATGGAATCCATAAATTGACAAACTATTGCGAAATTATGTCGGGTATAGTTTCAAGAATATCACGAAGATTTAGAGTTACAGGACTTCAACAATTATCGTCAATAGTGACTTTAGACTCCTACCTCTAAGAAATCCTCACTTTTGTGCTAATAATTTACGGAAGAAAAGTATAATTCTCATTGGAACTGTATGCTGTTAAATGAGGTCTTTTGAATTCTTTTCCTACCGTCCATATTTGGTGCAATATCTGAATACTGATAACGAAGACTGTTACAGTTTGGGATATTATTGCATGTAAGAGAAGGCACATATAATAATCGTTAGAAGTAGTGTAACTGCTCATCACTTCATTCACGAAATTTTGGAAATTACTTCTATTACATTTTAGGACGCATCTAACCTAAGTATTTCAACAGATAATGTAGCAAGATGCATTCCCCATAGACTTTAAAAGTCCTTTGCCGTAAAGCCATAAAAAAGACAAAATTATCTCATTAAATTCATGTCCTGAAAATTGGCAGACAATTTTAATTATTTACTTTAGTTCTCTTGGACACTAAGTTGTGTATGAAAAAACTCATTTGTTATTGCAGGATGTTCTATTTTCTGTCATTAAACGGCCTGGATCTAAATGACTTCTTTATTTTTAATTATTTTCTTTATTTCGATAATTTCTGGCACATGTACAAGAATAAGATAATCGGAAGGTAAAAGCTTCAATATTTATACTTTTTAAATGAAAATATTTGGTCGATAACACGTTAAACATCGAATCGACTAAATACTTTCATATTGGCGAAGATATTTCCTTCGGAATTTTGATGGTATTCCAGAGTTTTTAGGTGAAATATGCACGGGGCCTCAGTTTTATGAGCAATTCGAAACATTTTAATTAACTTTCACAAAGCAGCGTTTTTTTACCCGATCCCGTACAAATGCACAGATAATTTAGCTGCCCAATTTGAATATAATTCACATTCCGAACTGTCCGGCGTTATTCACTGTAAAATTAAAACTAGGAAATACATTTTTTTAACAACTATCGAACGTTAGTATGCTAATGCAGCTTTCAGAGCATTAATATGGTGAAGATGATAGCTCTAAAAACGATGATGTTTTATCGAGTTTAGAAATAAAGCTGCTTTCTAACTGTATGTGTAAGAGTGTTAAAAAGCGAATATTACGTCAATTAGCGACGAATGATTTCTTTAATGATGGTATAGGAAAAATGTTTGAAGTTATGAAAGCGGAACATCTGTATTAGGTCTTTACAGAATAAAGCAATTTATTGTATTTTAACTTTTAGTAAAAGTCTGTAATTCTCAACATATTTCAGAAAGTAAGGAAAAGAAGAAAAAATAACTACTTAAATTCAAAAATGTTCTTGAACTTACAAATTTTTGTTCTCTTCATATGTGAGCACCCAGGTTGTTAATTAAACAAGTAATGATTAAAGTTCCATGAAAAAATATCGCTTCCTCATTTGCAATTTATTTAGCTTTTTTCCGAGACTTTTTCGAAATAACATTGACGCAAACAATATAAATATGTAAACACTAGTTGCGATAGTTGCTATGCTGAAAGCAGATGTCAGGCGAAATCGTCAACCTTAAAAATAAAAAACACGTACACACTCTGCGATAAAGCTCGATAAACAAACATCTTTTTTTGTAAAATTAACAAATTGTTTTAATAATAAATTAATATCCTGACCTCTAAACACAGCCATTCGAAGTGAATTTTGATACAGTTGACGGTTTTATGAGGTTAAACTACATGTTGTGAAATCAATGTTAAACGATATCAATTATTATTAGAGACATCGTACTTTCAGGCATGAATTTATATACGGAAAACTGGTCCAAAAATATAATAATAAGTGTGTCAGTGAGCGCGAGAAAACCGTATTACGTCATGATCTAAAACTCCTAGTGAATTTGCATCAATTCTCATTTTATTCAATAAATCCATAACTTATCGTAGAAAATAGTTTTTGTTCCTTTCTGGTACGCCGCGGGGTCACAAAATCAGAATGGAACAGAATCATTCGAGTAATTATACAAAATAAGGTCACGGCCGGATTAAAAATATAAAACCATAAAGAAGTTTTATAAACGTGTTCGGGGAGTAATTACAAATATAAATGCAAATTACCTGATTTGCAAACTTGAAAGCAAAAATTCATGTTGCACGTAACAATGTATTATGTGTTGTTAGATAGCTCCATAAAAGGAGACGTCTTCACTATTTTCTTTCTTGGTATGATTTAATTACCTACCACGTCTGAAACATTTAAATCCAAATAGATCTTGAATATACTTTTCTTTTAGTGGGTATTATTATTATTATATATTATCCTAATTAAATTCATCTTCCATAAAGCTGATGAAAAAAATATTCTCTTATTTGTCAGGCATTTTCAAATAAAAATAATTTATTATTTAAAATACTTATATTATAAATATATATATTTCTGGAAGCTGCTCTAGTGAAGCTGCTCTATGAAAGAAGACCTTGGTTTAATAGTTTTCATTAAAAAAATGTTTGAATACCGATAACAAAAATTTTTAACTTCAGTTGCATTCCAAGGAATGGTTTTATTAAATGTAAAGCTAAGTACACATTGGAGGAACAATCGGGAACTTTTAGTTTGTTCCATGTTCCTTGAGAAAGTTACCGGTGGTTTCCGAAAGTTTCTTTAAGTTTCTTCATGTTTCTGTTTCCAGTAACAAAAGTTACTGTTTGTTGCGTGTTTCCATTCGGAGCGGTAAATATCAAAGGAAAATGGGAAACAAGCAGCAACATGCAGGAACAAAAAAAGAAGTTCCTTCAGTTTGTACACCTTGCACAAGTTTTGGTAACTGCTTGTAGCAATCAACACCATATTGTGCTTGAACTTTTAAAGAATCATTTTCTTTAAAATGTCTAGCAAAGTAAAGATCGATACTACTTAAGGAATATTTTATGTTGAATTGGAGAAACTTATAACGTTTTTAAGATGACCATCTGTTAATAAATCCATCCCTTGTAAACATTTATAAGTGGTAAGCCGCCACAATCAACTCGCTCTTGGAGGCTTGGACGCACTCAAACATCTTCGTTTTCGTTAGTTTTTTTTTATAGCCAATAATAATATAAGCTGCAGAAGCGAGAAGTACGTCTTCTTCAGTCACGACTCTCAACAATATTAACTTGTTTCTTGTGTGTGTGTAGAGATTGTTACGTGCAACAATTTACAACAATGGAACAGAAACAAAATTCAGATGTTTCTCTATTTTGCTACCTTTAGTGTGGACAAAGTGTTTCTATAAGTTGACGAAAGCTAGAAACTCTTTTAAACATTTAGCAACAACTATCAACAAAAAGTTCCTATGTGTTCCTCCAGTGTGTACTCAGCTTAAAGCTTGTGATGAAATCATGTTTGACCGGTTGTTTGAATCGTGTTTGACCGGTTGTTTGTAGTATCTGTGACTGATTTACTAGATGTTTGTTGTTTTCTTGGTTTCCGTGCTGGAACTGCGTCGAAATTATAGCGAAGCCAGAGTTTCGTTCAAGTTACACTGTACTTCCTCAGTGCTGGTGTTGATGCTGCTGCGTTTGTTGCTGCTGCTTCTCTTATTGGTGTCTCGGAGCGACTAGGCACCAACAATAGAAGCTGATTGGTCTATCATAAAAATATGTATTACTAAAGATTTTTTTTTTATTTAGCAAATAATGTTATTATATTACAGTAGATAATAATTCTTCATAATATTAAATGAACTTGCATTTTTATGTGACAACCGCAATAAAAGAAATAAAAGTAGCATCTGATATCAATATTTCTTAAGATTCCTAATCAGCATGCGTCAGTCTTTCAATGCTCTAACAATAGCGTTCTCGAGCTTTGCAACATATCTTACAAGGACGAGCATTTGCGTTATCCTGATTAAGATTAACTCCAGTAAGTCAGGTACAGATGTTCCCAGAATTCTCAGATTTTCAACGATCCACAAGCTCCGTCTGGCTCCACTAACTCATGTTTACAAATAATAACGTAGTGATAATCAGAGAGATATTATTTTTATTACATTCAACGAAACGATGATATCAGAAATTAAAGTAGCAGGACGCCAATAACAGCAAGCACACTTGAAGTATATTAAAAATCAGCCATGATGAATCATTTTGAAGTAGCTGAAACTAAAATAGTAACTTTATGTGCATTCGTTTAGCAGTTGCATAAAAATTATATAAATTAATTAGGCCTAGTTCAATGTAAATAATGTATGTACACGCAGCTGTGAGTTTCTTGCGCGTTTCGAAACGTAACATTTCCTGTGATCCTGCATCAGATAGGTGAAGTAGTCGCCTCACAATCAGACTTATTTCAATTCTAATAACGTACGAACCCTATCAGGCCAGTTATTTATTGAAAGGAGCGAGCGTTTCGATTAATATTTTTCATTTTGATTTGGAACAAGGGCGGTTGAGCGATCCGAAACCACGATACACGCGTTTACTGCGAAAAGTGTTTTATCACTTCACGTATGCTGATAATGACGTGAAAGTACCTGGTTACAATATGTTAATAATGTTTGCTTTATGTACATGTTTTATCGTAAGTGCTGCATACAAAGATGTTTTTTAATTGTTCTTCGTGTGAGTACGTGATATGAAAATCGACGCTGTTATAAAACAATTTCCTGATTAGAAAAATTGAAGCTAACGTTTTGTGTCAGTTGATGGAGAACATCCGCCGGGTTTGCATTTCTAACGGCAAAAAGTGTTTCATACGGTTGACTGCTTTTGCAATTGATGAATTACGAAAAAGGAAGACGCGTAAGTGACTATTAAATTAATAATACTTATTATTCATAAACCGAGGAATCAATAACTACGTTCATTTATTTTTATTAGATTCTGGAGCGAGTAACTTTTTCCTTTACTTTAATAGTACGTCTTAAATCTAGTAAAAAGTGTCATTAATTTTTTTCTGTTCTAAATGGTAGATAGATATACTAGATGTATTGCACCTGAGAAGTTAACACTTAAAGGCTAAACATACTCTGCAACCACTAAATTATAGATCGCTTCACAAGCAATACATACAGTGAGTTAAAAAGTTTCTAGTAAAATAATATTAATTAATGGAGCGGGTTGTGGAAGAGTATTTTCTTTAATACATACTTCTCTTCTGATCTCGAATAAACACGTAACGCTTCTAACAATATTGTAAAGAATTAAACATTTTCCCCCTTTCTAATTCGCGTTCTGGAAAAGACTTTAACAAATTGACTTTAAAATTTTGTTGCGTTAATTATTCTAAAATTAGAGAGCACAGTGAACAAAAACTTAACATTTTGCTGGCAAATATGTTTACCTTATTACAGCGAAATTTAAAAACATTTTAGTGCAAATATTCATAAATGAGAAATATAATTTGTACCAACATTATACAGGCTGTCCCAAACCTCCGAATTAGTCCAAAAATGCTCTTTTATATACATTTTATCAAGAAAAAAATTCTGAATGAAAATTGTGTAGGTTTCCATTCCGCAGAATTTAAAATTATTTCGAACTATACAATGTTCATTTAAAAGTTCCAGACCTAATTTATGATTTTTTAAATGGAACACTATACGAGCCCTGTCTCAGTAACAAAAATATTTTTTTCAGAAAATCTTTCGTGTAGAAGGAAAATTTATGAAAATCAATACAATTTTGTAATGATATGGGAACTGTTTATTAACTTTTAACATATAAAACTAAATTCTAACTAATAAAAAATAGGAACACGAAGGTACATCTAATATTATCGCAAAATAAAAAGTCATGAAAATTAAAGATAAAAGATAAAACCATCATTGCGTTGCGCGCCTTTTCGACTTATTATCGCTTCGATACATTTGGACATTATTAACTAAAATCTGGCATTCACCAGGTGGGAAATTGTCCCAAATTTGTTGAAGCCGAGCACGTAACTCTGGAACGGTTCTTGCTGGCTGCCGGCGCAGGTTTATGAAAATATCTGAGAATATTTTTAAGAAATACTTTCAGCAACATGTGGATGGATTAAAAACTATATACAGTGAAAACTCTCTTGGGCGGATGCCGACCGTGACCAGCAAACTGTCCGTCCATTAGAGGTGTCCGCCTAAGAGAGATGAAAATGCATGTAAATTACATAAATGGGAGATTAAAAACTGTCCAGCTAAGAGAGATGTCCGCTTAAAAGAGCTGTCCGCTATGGGAGCTTTCACTGTATCTTGCACCAGTTTTTTTTTATTGTAACATATATTCAGTTTCCATATTTTGAATACATAGTTGGGCCAACTTCACTGAGACAGGGCTCGTATATTTTTATTGCAGCTTTGGTTAGCTCTTGAAGAGCTGTTAGAGACACGATGCTCAATTTTGGACCAAAATATTTCTACATATCTGTACTTTTAAAATATTCAACATTTTTGAAAATCGAGCGACTATCAACTACAGTTCAGTTCGCGTATTGCATAATTAGTCAATAGTATAGTATATTATAACATGTATGGATAGCCCTCTCTACGAGTTTCCATTGATACCACATTTTATGTGCTTACGATTGATGATAATAACTCACAAGTTATCAATCATAAGTCCATAAATTGTGGAGTCAATGGAAAGCTTATAGAAAGAGCTATCCACAAATGTTTTAATAAATAGAGTGTTCCATTTGAAAAAATTGACTAATACGCGAACTGAACCGTACCGCAGTCGATAGTCGCTCGATTTTAAAAAATATTGAATATTTTAAAAGAACAGATATGTAGAAATTTATTGGTCCGAAATTGAGTGCCGTATCACTAAAAGTGACAATTTGGCAACCGATCGAATATGACCCAATTTTTGCATAAAATTAAAAATATCTCGGTAAATACTCAAAATAAGTAAATATAAAGTTATATCATTTTCATTAACTCTTCAAGAGCTAACCAAAGCTGCAATAAAATATACATATATATACACTATTCACGATCTTTTTAGACTCAGAGTAGGCCATGTTAGGGTGACATTTTTGTCGGTATCACCAAATGGAAATGTTCCATTTTAATTTGATGGTTATATTTTTGAAAACTGATACCGAAAAACATTGATTATTCTTAGCATTTTGACTTAGTATTAAAAAGTCATAAGTAATTATTTGTTTTAAATGTTATTATTTTACTTTCTTCATGTCATGGTAGAGTATAAGAAGCAATACAGTCGATGGAACTGACGTTAAAGTGTCAGAATTTTATATTTGTCACATGTTGAGTTCTATCAAAATACATGCACGTAACTTAACGAAAAAAAAAAAACATAGCCCTCTAGAGTCTAAAAAGATCACGAATGGATAATAGTGTTTCTTTTAAAAAATCAAAAGTTAGGTCTGTAACTTTTAAATGAACTACCCTGTACACGTGGATATACACACCTACACAACTTTTATTAAGAAATTTTTTTGATAAAACGTATAGAAAAGGGCATTCTCGCACTAATTCGAATGTTTGGGACACATGTAAAGTCGCAATTATAATTCATGAAATAACCTTTACAGAAAAACTCATCGTAGATATTTTATTTGTGGTTTTCAAGCAATAAATAATTTATGACTTTCTGGATTCACTTTTATATTTCATATTTTTGAAGGTGATGGGTACGGCTTTCTATAAGGTTTCTGAGCTACTCAAATTTCTATTTTTTTTAATTGGTTTTCACGTGAAAATAAAGTACAGCACTTAATCTGTTTTAATGGGAACTTTTAAGAAGGTTTTAAACTTGCCTTATTCTGTAGGAGCAAATTTCGTTACTAAATTTTGTGTTATTTAAAATTTTCGTTGTATAACTTATATGAATTTATTCGATAATACTTATATCCTTTACAGATTTTTCACACATCTCCTTGGAATCTTATACCTAGTTGTAAACTTAAAATATGATTGTTGTTGTGGACTACGAACAATAATGAATGGAAAGAATTTTTAAAGAAAGCTTAATTTGTGAGGTGAGAATTAGATTTCTTGTTTTTGTTTTGAAACAATTAATTCCCTTTCTTTAACACCAAACTTGCTTTAATTTTAAAGAACTTTCCTTGCTCGCTTTATTGGACTTTTGGTTTCAAATATTTTACTCATCTCTAAGATGGCGAGAAAATAAGATAGATGTATATGTATTTTGCAATGAAATTCAAAAGTTACACTTATCGGGCGAATGTGAAGTTTGAAGCGCGAAATCGAGTGAGCTGTCACACGAGCACAGGAATTAGTTTTAATACACCTGTATTTGCCCAAGCTAACAAGCCTGACGGGAAGATGTGTGTATTGGCTACTGATTAACGTCGCGTCGGTTGCGACCGACTTGTAGATGTTTATTTCTCACAAACTGGGGAAACGTAGAAAATGTAGTTCGAAAGAGTCGGTATAAATCTCAACACGGCCCGAGCTACGAGAATTCTCTCACGTAGAATCCACACGCACCAGGACACCTACAACGTCAAGCTTGTCAACAGACCCAATCAACTCGGCCAGGCAACTACTATACAGAGAAAAATAGGTAGTGAAAAGTAACACAATTGTAGCTGAAATGAAGCCAGTAACAAATTGTATGAAATATTAACACAATTGTAGTAAAATTACACACAAGAATATTAACATGTGAAACAATTGTGTCAATATTTCATACAATTTGTTACTGGCTTCATTTCAGCTACAATTGTATTACTTTTCACTACATATTCTTTTCGTGTAGTTAACAGAAAAGTAACACAACGTTTAATCAAAAATCGTGAAGAAAAGTGTGACTTGTCTCGTTAGCAACACTTTTCTTCACTAGTTCAGTTAGCAACACTTTTTATTTGTTATGGTGACGTTTCATAGATCGAAGATTGATTGATTGATGTTTTGTTACTAGTCAACAAATGGTTGACATACCTTGATATATTATTATTCTTCGACACTCATAATTATTTTCGTCAACTACACGAAAAAATAGCATGATCTACACGTTAGAAAAGTGAATTTCCATGTTCGTGTAAATTTGATCCACTCGTGAGCTACGCTCACTCCTGAATTCAAACATTTACACTCAATGGAAAACTATCACTTTTCTAAACTTATAAATCAATATACTATTCTCTATATAGTTACGAACACTATTCGTTTAAACGACTGCGACTACACTTATTTTTCTTTTTTCTCAAAACATCGCTTTTTTATTTCATCAATAAAATTATTCTTTTTGTAATTATTTTCATACGAATACATAGTCACACTTTCAATCCACTTTCTTTCCAATATTTAACAATTCTTCAACTCAATTCAACTCTTTCGAATACATAATTTACAGTTAACAGTGTAGTATAGCGTTTGGATTAAATTGAAAGAAGACGAAATCTATGACATCAATGCTATCACGCATGGTATTGTGCTGTGGTATTTAGTAAACCGGATTTCAATTTTAAATGTGTCGGACGACGCCGATGCGTGTTGAGTCTGTTTAGACCCTAGCAACGGTATCCAGCTGATCAAGATGACATGAACATGAGTACCATCTAATCAAATGAGTACAATTTCTCTTTTGCAAATAGGATATTAGCTTACTGTATGTATATCACCTTTGTAAACTACTGCCGTCTGAAAAATAAATTTTCGCTGTGACAGGTTTAAAATAAACATCAATTTTGTATTTGATAACTAGGTAATAGAAGAAGCAATTTTAAATGAAATAATATATTGTTCAAAACAATAAAGTATTGTTAAACGTCGTATCTATTTATATGTTCAGGAAATTAGAGAATAGGCAAAGTTGGTACATAACTAGTGAAAAATAAAAATATACTTTGAAGATGCTTTTTAAATATTAACCTTGTTAACCAAATTTGATAAATTTTTAAAGGATTCATCCTCTTTCTCCGCGAATAGCTTATCCATGGCTACTCCTGACAAGCAGTAATACAAGTCTGATTTTTGCAGTAAACTGTGTACCAGCGTTTCTCAAACTTATAAGCTCTCCAACCTCCAACTTTAAATCAAATGAAAATCACTTCTTGGTGGCTGTGACTATATGTGTGCTGCAATCTAAAAAATATGTCTTTTTCCTTTCAACTGTTTTGTTTTTGAACGTTACTTAATTTTCGCAACTACTTTGCATATTGCCGACCCTCAGATTGAGAGATGTCTGGTATTGTTATTTTATTTCCTTATTTGTTTTGAAGATGAACAGTATGTCGTATGTAATTTTTTTAGTGTATAAAGAAAAGTACATAATTAATATTTAGTTTATTCAAAACTAAGTAGTATTTTTTTGTAAAAAATTACGTATAACGGCGGTATATATTTTAAAAAAATATCGTTATAATATAATATAATATATTACAATCATAACGATATTAAAACGATATATTAAATGTATTATTCTGTGATATAAGTTACCTACTTTTTAATTTATTATTTTTATACTACTTGTTCTCGGTTTGTTAATTTAATACTAATTTTAAATCTTTTGCTGCAATTTAAGCAATTGATAAATTAATAAATGAAACTGTTATAATTACTTTGGAGACAAATATCTAAAGTGATAATATCTGAATTCTTTATTGGAAAATTATTACAGATTCATTTCCATATATTGCGAAAGAATTTTAATTACTGTAAATATAAACAGACTAACGGTGTCCGCAAAATAACTTCAAAAAGCCATTCGGTTTTGTTGAAAATTATAATTTCAGATTTCCCATACCTGAAAGAGAGGCAGCAGCCAAGGCAATAAAAAGATCATCGTAGTCAATATGCTCGGGCAAGAAATATATAAAGTCATAAACCTTCTAAATTATACTAATTTTATGCACTACGGCAGCACAATTACAACTATAAATGCGCCATAAAGCAATACATCAAATTTTAATTGCCAAGTACACAACATTTACATAAATTAAGAAAAACTAACCAAGACATAAATGTAATAATAACATCGTTACAAAATGTGAAGCCGAGCATCTGGCCGAGTCACGTCTTAGCTCTCTGCATTGTCTCTGTGAGTTTAAATTTCATTCGTCGTATAAATTTGTAGTTAACATTAATTAAATTGCAAAAAATTACCGGGAATATTAGTTTTAATATTTATGAATCTATTCAGAAGTCAGTTACCTAGGACAAAAATACATCAACACATGTAGAACATAAACTACAAAACATTCAGGAATTAAAACCAAATAAATATCAAAATTAATTTTATAGTTTTTCAAGGAATCATAAACTAAAGGTACCCATTGAACCTAATATTTTTTAAAAAATTAAATCAATAATTAAATAATACATACATATTTGGTCAAATGTTTGTCTTTACTCATGAAAATTTTAATTCAACTAAAACCGATTATTTTCTAAACAAGCTGTAACAATACGAGTGATTTTGTGGGCGGCATGTCTTAGCTTAAGTGAAAAGTACGTCATTGCACTTTATGCTCTTTTGCAGTAGAGCTACGACATGCCGTCCAATTCCATGGCAAGAGTTGATAAAATATTTAAAAAATCACGTGGTATATTATACACCAAGGTAGAGAAGTTTTTTATAACCCGAAGGCCAAGATTAGACCCCGAGACGCGTAGCGTCGAATCAACTATACACCGTGATTCAGAATAAGTGTCCGACCCGTTAACAGCACATAATACATGAAAAACAAAGCAAAAAAGCTATGTGCATAGGGGGTATAATATGCATAGTTTTTGAGATAAAATTCATTGAAAATTCGGATGTAAATTGGTTGATGGTCACTGGAGTAACTTTATTACGTCAGGAAG
This sequence comes from Dorcus parallelipipedus, assembly GCA_958336345.1. NCBI lineage: Eukaryota > Metazoa > Arthropoda > Insecta > Coleoptera > Lucanidae > Dorcus > Dorcus parallelipipedus. The sequence continues at coordinate 34,334,324 of OY284475.1, forward strand.
GCGCAAAAAATGAACTCGACTGTAACAAACGATTTTCTTACGTAATTTTATAAATACGGCATCAGCGGTACTTAATCGCTTTCAATTTAGGACTCACAAGGCGCTGATTTTTCAAATGTCTCCAATAAATTTATTTCTTGCAATTTCGTACTAACGAGTCGGACACTTATTCTGAATATGAAACGTGCAGTATATCTAAGATGACCATTTATTTTTCATTCAAAAACGGGACAAATTTTAGAAATTAATAGAAATTAAATAAGAATCGATAAAAACACAAATTTTGTAGGAAACAATCTTTATTGGTTTTATTGTAAATAAAATAATGAAGAACATATTATCTTTATTGGTTTATTACGAATCGAGAAACGAAAAAAAAATAACAATACCTTAAACTCAAATTAGACATTAGAACACAGGGCTGCGCAAATTTCATATATCGATATTATCGATAATATCAATAATATCGATAATATCGATAACATCGATAATATCGTTAGAAAATAACCATAATTCTGATTTTGAAAACACTAATATTTTATATTATGAGTCTAATATTTTTAAGAGACGTTTTATAGAAATGTGTAAAATAAAAATGTCGTCGAATTCTATTAACAAACGTACAGATCTTGCAAGTTTAAACGATACATTTTCTAGTTTTCTCGATTCTTTAAATAGAATATAGATCTGTCAATTTTTAACATTTATTAAAATAAAATATTTACTATGTTTAACATGGAAAAAAAAATCAATTTACCTTTTCAGTTTCCGTTGACAACCTTGTTTATTTTGACAACGTGTTTATATTTTTCACGTCTGACGAAGCTGTCGAACGTCGGTGAAACGTTAAGTGTATGTGCGCGATTTAGTGTCCGGTTAAAAGATTTTGTGATACAAATTTCATCGGACAAGAACCAACTTTAAATATCGATAACGTCGATAATATCGAGAATATCGATAACGTCGATAATATCGATAACATCGATAATATTCATAATATCGATAATATCAATAACATCAATATATACAGTGTCTTTCAAAAAGTGTGCTACAAGAAAGCACAAAGTGTCGGGACGCAGTAAAATAATTACTCAGAACCAAATGAAATAATTGAGATATAAGAACAAATTTCGTGTTATCCTATTCATATTACTTTAATCCAACCAGTATTTCCTAATGTAGTGTGTATAAAGAGTGGTTCATAATTAATTGTGATTTTTTTATTTTTGAGATAGAAGGCTATAATTCATATATCATATTTGGCTATAACTTTTAACAACTTATTCTTATGACATTTTGCTGTATTTTGTAAAATAAGGGTACTTTACTCTTAAGCCGTCTTCATGTCTCGGTGTCCACGCTGTATACCGTTCAAGATAAATTTCATCTGACATTTTCCAATGTGACCTTAAGGAATGCAGAAGCGTTCTGAGTCAATAAATTTTTATAAAAACCGATAATAAAAAAAATTCCCATTTGTAGCACACTTTTTGAAAGTCACTGTATGTCTTACATTGGATACAGTAATCGTGGTATTGAAATGAATTCGTCCGATTCGCACTAAAACTGTTCGAAAATGAATTTCATTGAAATACTAGTGAAATTATTTTATTTTTACGGCAAATAATTGTCCTTAATCTGTACGTTTGTTAATAGAATTCGACGACATTTTTATTTTTATTTTATAGAAATGTGTAAAATAATGGGGCTGCGAAAATTTATCGATACATAATTTATCGATAATTATCGAATAACGATATTTCCATTTTCAGTTATCGATATATCGATATTATCGATATTTTTAAGTTATCGTTAACCGATATTGAAAATATGATATCGCGCACACCGATAGGCGCCATGCACATCTCTGCGTTCAGCGTCGCCTGGCGTGGTGATTTGTGAATTAGTGATATGAAAATATTTTTTAAGACTCATTGTAGGGGAATAATATCACTCTTATGACAATTTACGATTGTAGTACATAATACTTGAGCTTCCTGGTATTGAAATACATTACAATATTCAAGTTCAAATGTTCACTAATAATTTTAAACAACTCGTATTTTCATACCACTAATGCAGAATATGGTCATTGGTGGCGCTGGCTTCGCATGTGCATGGTCCCTATTAGACAGTGTCATTAGAACCGTCCGTTTTTTTTTTAATTTCGTCTTCGCGCACCCTATAATTTGTGTAATGAAAACAGAAAATATCGATTTATTTACAGTAGATTCCCGATTATCCGAAATACGGGAGACCGGACCTGTTTCGGATAATCGAAATTTCGGTTAAAACGGAGGTTGAATAAATTATGTCACAATTTTCTATTAGTATGTTGTACATTTACATACATTTTATGTTCTACTCGATTCTGAAATAGAACCTGTATCTCTAATACAGGTATCTAATACATGTTCTATTTAACTAGAATCGGCAAACGAATCTAGTGTTAATTATTACTTCCAAAATACTACGATTGAGTTATGGTATCATGAGCCAAGTGCTCGCCACAAATTCTAAGCCGTTTTTTCACGAATCGATACGACATAGACATGATTTCGGATAATCGGGAGTTTTAAGCAACCGCGTTTCGGATAAAACGGAGAAATACGTTTCAGCATTTGTTTCGGATAATCCGGAATTTCGGATAGTCCGGTTTCGGATAATCGGGAGTGTACTGTATACTTTATAACGGAACATTTGCGGCTAAGATCTTTATATAACGGGACATTTTTGGGTCCCGAGCGATTTCTTGGGGACAAAGGGACAATGACAAACGGTACTATTCCGTTGAAAACGGGACGCATAGTCATTTTAGTCATACCTAACCTTAACTATGCCAGATCAAACTTCAGGCTATGATAAAATTAATAGTTTTCTGTTTTATTGACATGATAGTTTGAATAGTATTAATAAATTTTGACGTAAACGTTGAGTCTAAAGTTCATTTTTTTATTATATGACGATTGTGTAGATCTGAGTGAAGAAAATATACGACGAAATGACATGACCTGATAAAAGCCGCAAGGCTGGTTCACGAAAGGTAGGAGGAGATAGCTACATAAAAGTTGCTTGACTTATCGATCAATCGATCGGCATATAGTAAAGGAAAGAACTGTAGGTTTAAATCAGTACAGCAAGAAATCTTTTCTATACAATGAACCTAACCGTGTTTTGAACTTTACTCTACGCAAGTATCTTGAATTTAATTTTGACTGACTGGAATAAAAATTACACGCACTGTATATGTAGTGTGTAGAAAAATAAATATTACTAACTTTCAATTTAACTTTATATTTTTGTTATATAGATGATTTTTTTAAATAAATTTGACTCTTTTTATATTACTTTACAATTTACCAATAATTCAGTAAGTTTTGTTGATATCATCAAACAAAATGGGAACTTAATAACTAATTAGGGTTTTTAAACCTTCATGCCCTTGTTAATAAATTTTCATTCATTTCGCAAATTATAAAATTAGAATGATATGTAGATTTTATCTTACTTTTGTGTTAAAATTACTTATAAAAAAGTACCTATTATACGAAATTTTAAAAAAACTTCGCTAATCATCTTTGTTTACAATACTGTTATTTAATTTCGGAAATGCAACTAACAACAATTATAATTAATTTTAAGAAGGATTCTTTTCTGGAGTTTCCAACTTTAACAGATAAGGTGAAAGTTAGGGCCACAGTATTTGGAAATAAATTTGATTATTAATCAAGTTTATTATTTGATTATTAATCAAGTTTATTATTTGATTATTAATCAAGTTTATTTCGAATTTAATAATTGATTCAATTCGTCGATAGGTAAGTTATTACGCAATGTCTATCACGTGATGCTATATTATACTTTTATGGTAAATCAAATATTGAACGATTTTACGGTCATTTTACGATTCGTTTTGTTCTGTGTACAAATAATTGATTTATATTCGTTTTATTGCGCGTTTTACGGTCAAGCGGCCGAATAAATTGCGCCGTAAAGTGTTAATAGCTAATCAAGCAAATATTAATTATGTGTTTAATTATGTATTTACCTAATTTGGTCTCCAGTCAGATAGGTTTGGGATGTGTTTATCAGTAATTCTAGTCACGAGTCGTTGATTTAATGGCTATAAGTATATGTACAGTTTTTTTAATCTTTGAAAAAAGGACTTTGAATGTTAATTTACATGCGTGAGATAGGTGTAGTTAAGTTAAAAATGTTTTACACGTTCTTGTTGAATTCTCTTCTATTATTTATTTATCCCTCCCAAGGCGTATGAATGAATTTCATATACCATTTGAAGACTTCTACTTTAGCCAATAGGTGTTTCACGAAGAACAACAAAGAGCATATGTAGGTGATTGATTGAGAGAGACGAGTATAGTCTACGTAAGCATGTTTGCTTCGATGTAGGTGGGGAGGCGCTGATACGATGATCAGACTATACAATACATACATTGTAGTTTGTAGTTGATGTTTAATATTTATGTTACTCTTCATGAAATTACTATTGACCAAAGTCAAAGTCTTCAATCTGTATAATCATTTATCTGTTTATAGTATTTCACTTTTAAAATCAATTTAAAAATAGAATACCACATTCTGAACAAAGTTCAGCAGCTTGTACAATTGATTCTATTTTCTATTTCCTTTTGCCTAACTCATCGATTCGTTCAGTCCAAGTTTTCTTATGCTTCAGCCACTCTAACTTGAGATTAATTGTGGGTGTAATCACTGATTAATGTCAAATTAGACGTTAAAAATTACGTTAGGCGTCACATTATGCATAGGTGTGGCTGAAGAATTATAACTTTTTTTTTCTCCTACTCAGTACCATATCTGTACCATATACAGTCTCTCTTGGTTCATTCTTCTCTTCACACCAGTTATACTTTTAATAATTTAGTCAATATTAAGTCATTAAGTCATTAAGAAAATCTATCAACCACCTTGAAGACGTTAAAGTTACTTTTTCAAATAATTCTAATATTTTGTCTTTGCTTAGCAATACCAAGGATAAAGTTGATTTCATGAGGAGGAGTGGTGTTTATTCCTTGAAATGTGGTGATTGTAACCCTATATACATAGGTCAAACAGGGAGATGTTTGTCTACTCGTTTAAATGAACACTTAGCTTCTGCTAGATTGGGTAAAACCAATTCAAATTTTGCTAACCATATTATTGAGACTGGACATAATAACACTGCCAATCATGAGATCAAATTGATCCACCAAAAGTTTAAAACTCAACATTGCGGAAATTTTAGAAATTTTTTTACACGGGAAGAACAGTGACGTCACTTTGTTAAACGATCAGATCCAGTTTTCTCATCTTAACTTTTTCGAATCCATTAATTGGAAAAAATTTAAATAATTTGTTGGCTTCAATTTTCTCTCTCTTTTTTATTTTCTCTAAAGTGGTTTGTATTTTAACTTTTATTTTAATAATTTTAGTTTTAACTTGTTTGTGGTGTTACTTTCATCTTTGTAGCTTGTTTACTTTTGTGATATACGACTAGTTCGTTTCGAAATTCCGAAATTCTGTATTTACTAAGCCTTCAGCTTTGATTTTGTCATTTGTACTTTATTTTTCAAAAAAAAAAAAAAAAAAATTAGTTTACTTTAGTAAACCCTCTTGGGAATTTAACTTTTCATGTAACTTAGGTTGGCATAATGCCTTACCTTATGCTGTCACTCCTGTCTTTTGACTTTAGTTTACGCTACGCTTGCGGATTTGACTTAAATAGGTTTGTAATTAATTTTTCTACCTTTTAGCAATAATTTCATAAGTATTTTTTAAACTTTGTACTTTTGATAATGGAATTTGTTCCGAAACATGTCATCAACTAGTCAACTTTAGTCAACTTTGTCAGTGTGATGATTGATCAATAAACAGATTTGGAAATTTAACCTAGAATTTATAGTGACTCGAGGCTTCTTTTCGATAAAAATTTTTGTTTTTTTTTCAAAAATTAGTCATTATTGACTCTTTGTTCCGTGATGCTGAAATGTTATTTCTTGTTTCCCTTTATATCCTCCTTACTTGTCTCTTTTCTTGTGTTTTTTAGTATCTTGCTTGTTACCTATGTCTCATTTGCATTTTTATTACGTGTGTGTGATTTTTCTTAAATTAACACCAACTCAATTTGCTTTTCAATATTTTGTCACATAACAATTGGCTTAATACTATAGGCAAAGGAGTTGTATATTAGATTATACATAGTAAAGACAAAGACTATAACAGCAGAGTCTGGGGATATGCGACGCGCGAGTCATACTCGTTCTATCAGAACTGAAGCTTTGCAGTTCTTATCATAAATATGCTTAAGCCCGGTAATACAAAAGCAAGTTAACTTTAATTCCCAGTTTATTGCCATAACAACAATTGTGTCCACAGTTGTTACCATGGGTTTAAACCGATGGTTAAAGCTAACTTACCTTTATAATACCGGCCCTTAGGCTGAGTTGCACCGTTAAAGTTAATCTCGAATTAAAGTGAATAGAGTCCGATGTTTAATCTAGGCTTAGTTAATAACGACGTTGGTGCAACGCAGCCTTAGTGTATTTCCTCCTTTGTCCTGATCGTCATAGAAACTGCTACGTGTTACAAACCAGTTACCACATTGCACATGTAACACAACTTAGGCCCGGTTTTTCCATCACAGTTTAACTTTAAACTTCAGTTTATTTCCATTGATTAAAGTTAAACTGCGATCGAAAAACCGGGCCTTAGTTTTCTAGACAAATCGTCTTTACCATTTTTTTAATCAATCTTACAATCCGTTATATTTCACTCTGTCTTTCTCCATATTATAAACTATGACTCCTTAATTTCTCATTACTATTTTCCTCCATTTCATTTCTCGTCTCCCTTTTCCTCCACCAATACTCTTTTTGTGTAACTGTCCACTAGCATCCAACTCATATGCCCTCGCCATGTTACTCTTTGCGTGCGGAATTGTGTTGGGGTGTGTTTGTAAAATTCTCTTACTTTCTACTCCATTGTCCGTTTTCAACTCCCTTCAAAAAATGTTTGTAATACTTAGTACCAGTTTAATTTCATTGTTTTTAATCATTGCCTAAGAATTGCTGCCATATAGTCCTGTTGAACGAATTATTATTAGCCAAAATACTGATTCTCCTTACGATAAGTGGCTATTAAGATTCGTTAAAGTAAATAAGGCCCGTATTCATAAACAAAACTTAGGCTATGCGCTCGATAATAATTCGCTATTAATTCATGATCTGTACGCACTTCAACGTGTTGCGGACGCACAACCAATATAGGTTTAAGTACAGTTTATCAATTACTTTCCATAAAAGAAATCTTTGCAGTACATAAATAGATATTCGCAATGTTTTAGTGAACGCATAGCGTAAGTTTTGTTTATGAATACGGACCTAAGTCACGCGATAAGGACCCTTACCACTGGAGAACCTCACCCACGCAAGGTCCAAAAATACCTCGCAATACCTTGAGGGTAGGCAACTTAAGTCACTCCAGTGACCTGAATAAGCGAGATCAAAAGGAGGACTTGCACAGGTGCCGCAACCTCGCAGTCGCAAGTTACAAAAAGAGACTCGGATTTTGAAAATGCAAACAATATGTTTCGGCAGGTAGAGGAGATTTAAAACATTAATTAACGTTCACGAAGTCATTTTCGCGAATGGTTGCGTTTCCAGTTTTCACATTCATATATGTAATTTTTATAAAATGTTCGCCGAACACTTGTCGTGCACAGAAGCGTCCCTCTTTTTATTTTATTTTTATATTTTTGTTCAAATCAAAAATTGTCATTTTTGCTTCTTTAAGTTTATCATCGCCCCCTTTTTCGAGTGGTTACACCAGTTTATATATTCCTGGTGTGGTTGATGTGATAGTGCGCGAAAAGAAGATCGTATCACAAAATCTTTAAACCGGACACTAAGTAGCGCACAAAACACTTAACGTTTCGCCGTCGTTCGACAGCTTCGTCAGAAGTGAAAAAGATATCCTTCTCCTAGAGCCCCATAGAGAAATAAAAAAGCCCTAAAAGGAAAGCTGTAAAGAGGTCCTCTAAGCCCTAAAAGGAAAGCTGTAAAGAGGTCCTCTGCTTACCCTATCAGGTAGAAAAATCATGAACTGTCTGGATTTTTTGATTGAAACGTCAATTTATGGCCTCTATTTAAAGCACGCTTTTAAAATACATTCCTTACGGCGAATTATGTGTTTAATTTAGTTGTACACCCCATAGGCCCGGAAGAACCTCCGGTTTCTTAATAAATGAACATGTAACTAAAATAAGCATTAATATTTATTTTTATTATAAAACGACGGAAAAGGAGAAATTATTAAACGTCTAAGTTTTTTAGGCAGCCTAAAAGTGTGCGTATTTCCTACGCATTAACTGCCTATTTGGCTGCTTATTTCAGTCCAAAAAGACGCCTACGCGAATAGCGTCGGTATTTATTGTCGTATTTGAGCGGTCAAAAAATCAAATGGTAATGGAAAAACTCTACAATATACCATATCTTGCGTCTTTAATACGTTTAAAACAGCTACATGACAGCTGTCAACTTTTGTTTTTTAAATGCAATGGTATAATTACTGTAATACATTTCGAAAGAACTTTTTCTTCTGCGTTCAATGATGTGCCGCAATAAACACTTATTTTTCAAAACAATAGAAGAAAATAAAAAGAAATAAATTAATTATTAACATGAAATGACGTAATAAACAGTTGCCGAATAATAAATGATTTACCTGTTTTACGGTAAATAGCGTAGTATCTATAAGTACTTTCTCACAGGCAAACAAATGACGATAACTGTCAACATTTTTTTTTATTGTCAGCAAAAACAAAACAAAAATATTGACAGTTATCGTCATTTGCTTGCCTAAGAGGAAGTACTTATAGACACTACGCTATTTACCGTAAAACAGGTAAATCATTTATTGTTCGGCAACTGTTTATTACGTCATTTCATGTTAATAATTTATTTATTTATTTTTATTTTCTTCTATTATTTTGAAGAACAAGTGTTTATTGCGGTACATCATTGAACGCAGAGAAAAAAGTTCTTTCGAAATGTATTACAGTAATTTAACCATTGCATTTAAAAAACAAAAGTTGCTGATGAAGGCCCAACTAGGCCTGAAACAGCTGTACAGAGCCTGTTCGGGGAATCCGCTGCAATCAAAACCGATTTGCACAAAAATTTTCAAAATTCTCATATGCTTTGACAGCACATGGCCGCCTTGCATTGGGATGACTTATTATGTGGCGAACTGGCCTAAATTTGTCAATCCTACTGCAATTATCAGGTCAACAAGCGATCGAAAGATGTCGCTACTTAAAGATATATTTATTGTTTTATTTGATAAGAGGAAATCACTACCTGTTAACAAATTATATCTAGTACTCGCACATGAGGAAGACCAAGCCGCGTAAAACAAGAGCCAGCAAAACACCTTAATTTTTTTATTTTTATAACTTGTGGAATATATAAAGTCCGTCTTTTATGCCCGATTTTCAATCATAGTCTAATTTTAGTCATTAGTTTTTATCCTGTAGGAACAATAGGAATAAATTAAAGATTAAAGTTAAACTGTGATCGAGAAACCGGACCTTACTTGTATTATGTGTCACTATCTCCCGGATTTCATTAAGTAGTCTTTTTTTTTTAATTTACAATAAAATGAGTGCGGTATTTACGAGGACAATAACAAATTCGATATTTTAGTTTTCCACTGTTATTGTTGGAGTAACATTATTATAATCTTCTCCATTTTTTTTTAATTATTAAGAGTACCACAGATTTTAAAGGAGTCAAAAATACACTGAGAAAATATAAGTGATTACACAATGGTAATGGCAATGAAACTATCGCAGCCAAAATATCAAATACACCTCAAGCATTATGTGAAATAGAAAATAATTGCTCACAATTATTGAGGGGTATCTAATATTCATTCCACAAACAAAGAATTAATTTAAATTTTAGAATTTTTCATTATTTGTAGATTGTCTGAATTATGTACATAATGATGGCACACATGCTGATTATAATGATAAAAACTTAAATAATAAAAGTTCCGTTTTGTAAAACTAAATAAAGTACTGTGTGTTTTATTGGTGTCATAAAAAGTGAAAGGCATAATTTTGATGCTTATGTTGACTTTTATAGATATTTATAAGCACGAGATTGAATAATATTCACACATGAATACGATTTTTTCCAGCAAGATATATCTTATTGGTTTTAGTCGTTCACGTTTTTCGTTATTGATTCCACAGATTTACGGTATTTTCGTGATCTCTTAATTCCATAAATCTTCGACACGTACAATTCTCCACCCCATATGTTCGACCAGATATTAATAGATTTACCTATATGAAATACAGCTGAAAAGGTATACAGTATACTTTATTACGGCATAGAAAAGCAGTAAAAACCCTATTCGAATGACAAAAGCCAACCTTTTCAGCTATCAAAATAGAATCGCCGGTAAGCGATTCTCGTCCTTCTCTTGTCCTAACACACGCACCGTCGGCGCGAGTTCCTCTTTATGTGGTATTAAATATAATTCAGCAGCTGGCTCACCCTCCACGGAGAGTTAGTAACGCCAAATTTCACCCATCAAAATAAATATTAAATCGTTATAAATCACCGGGGCACACACATAGCCTGAATGTTTCGCATGGACTGCTTTCCGTTTCGAGGGGAGCAGCTCATTCTTTTAAGTGACGAATTGTTTTCGATGGCCTTTTTGTGCGCATAATTCGTTTTATGTTTATCTAGTGGTTTGTTATTACCAATTAAATCAAGTTGAATAATGCGCACGTTAAACGTGATTATGCATCACTTAAACTTTATGTTACCAAATCTATTTTAAAATTGTTTTTACTGCAGGACGTCAAAATATCTATGCTCGTCAGATGTTCTGCAATATTTTCTTTTGTTTTCAAAATGAATTATTTTTGACATCGACATTAACATTTGTCTTCTGCAAAATCGGCATCCTATAACTATGGAAATTTGATGCCTTATTACTTATTACTTTGAAATAAAATTAATAAAAGTATATGTGTTTGCTTCCACACTTCAGCGTGTTTGCTCGTTCCTTGAAAAGTGCTGCTATTAAAGAAATACTTTCAGCTAAACTTGAGTCCTCTATTGGGCTGTCTTAACGCATTTCCATTTCTCAAATAGTATCTTGTCTCAGTTGATTCATTTTTGGTTTCAGTTAACTTTGTAATTGTGTCCATTCTTACGCATTTCGTTCCCTTATGATCAGTTTCTTCATTATTATGCTGCTTTTCTTCTAAAACAACTTATTTTGTAAAAACTACATCCCTATGTTTTCCATCCCTTGCTTTCCATGTACGCACCGCTTTACAAGAAATGTTTTCATTTAAATCCGGTAACTTTCCTTACTAACGTTCTAATGATTTAAGCGCTTTTACCAAAGTTTCAGTATTTCCTTAACAACGTCATTCGTTTCATGTTTTTCTTAGGGTAAAATAACTTTAAAGAGAAGTTTATAAAAATATATTTTCCCTGGATGAACCAACAATATCAGAGTCAGAGATGATAACGAAAATCTTAATAACATTATTGGCAAGTTACAGCCATTTTCATAAAGCCAGAGGATTCTCACAACAAGATTATTAATAGAAGAAAGAGGAGTCCAATATCTATCAGAATTCGAAATGAGTCAAAAACCAGTGTTTACGGCAAAGATGACATAAAAATTTCAGCGTTTATAGAAGGTAAATGGTCAGGAAAGCTTTTAACAAATGTATTGTTCGTACAGAAATTAAATTGAATCAGTTTTCAATCGGTACAACTTTAGATAAAGGCTGTATAGTATATTCTGATAAACAGAAATGTAATATTAAAAGTAAGGTCGTATTATAGTAGTGAATGTAGTTGTTTCAGTTGATGCCCTACTTTTTCCTGCTTAGAAATGCGTAAGGCAATGTTATAATTTGGATCCATAACGTACCTGCAGAATTTTTGTTGCACTTGATATAAACTTGCATCAGATTTTTATTCGAAACACTGTGCAGTTTTTCCCAGATCTCCTTTGTAGTTTTGCAGATATGTCAATGGGCGACGATCCACGGTTGACTTTTTGAAAGCCCTTTATAAATCGTTTGTGATTTTCTAATAAAAGTTTTAAACACTTTACACACACTCAAATATTCTCCCGCTCCTGAGGTCCTTATAGATCTTTGACTTAGGACCCCGTTGGGCAACCACCGCCGATAAAAAAAGAAAATTTGAAAATACATATATTATTTGTTTTTATGGAACATTTCGGATACTTGAAGACTTCTTCGATGTAATCTTACCTCATATAGTCGTCCCAGTTTGGTAGCGACTTTATGGTCTTGCTATAAAAAAGCGACAAAGACACCGCAGTGCCGGTCTCTTTAAAGTTTTTTTTTAGCAAGATAATAAAACCGATATAAAACTTGGACGACTATACTTGATGTGATGATGAATGTTAACAAAACATATTTATAAGTTCATGAACAATACCATCAAATACATCACATATTAGTCAAATATTGGTACATCATAGCATCAAACATTTCCGTAATTTTAAAGTTTAACTTCACTGCTTTTTATGAATATGAAAACCCAAAAGAAAAGGTTTTTGTAAAATAGTATGGCTGTTGTAATTTTGTAGCATTTATAGTTTTAAATATTTGAATCAATATGTTGCTTTGTTCATACGTGGCCTTTGGAAACCTTTTGTAATGGTTAATTTGAAGGTAATGATTAGTTAAACATCATAAATAATGTATTACCACACATATCACCAAATGGTATAGCAAAACCTGTGCAACGTTATCTGTGAGAGAGTTATCTTTATGAGAGATTAATCTTTAGGTCAAAAAGCGATCGCAGGATGTCGCGAATAAAGCTTTTCATTGCCCTTTAACGTTTTAAAATTTGCTTGTTGCATTCTAAATGAAAATATACAAAAAGTAAAAGTCTTGGTAAGATAACGTGATAGAAGCTTTATTGCTTATGACAATAAAGGTAATGCGTTCGACGTCGTTAACATTTTAATTACCGCCAGGCAATTAAACAATTTAGAAAATCGCAGCTGAAAGCAGATATCGTATATTACTAGTTGATATATTAGTGGTGAATGTCGCGTCGGTGCGATCGCCACAAGAAGGTAAACCGATTAGTTCAGTTCCTATATAAGTCCGAGAATAAAAAGCTAGTTAATTTATATGCCTGTGGGAACGGCGTACGATCATTATAGTCACATAATATTTTCGACATTAATTGCCTTATGCATCAATTTCAGCCTTCAATGCCAACAATGAAACAAGTAGACACGTATTTTATGTTTTAAATTTTAGCAACAAGTATGCATCGATGTTAATGTTTTTCTTTCTGAGAACTTTTGAAATGAGAAAAAAAATTCAATTAAAATAACTTGTTCATTTGTTGCTGTCCTAAGGTTTAAATTTAGACATTTTTAATTAACTTGGCAAAATGTTGATTGCAATGGAGATAACTCAGTTTTAACGAATCAAGTTTGTTTTTTTATCGTGACTTTTGCAATTGCTGTAAACCAATCAATTTTCTGTTGATAACAGATCTCATTGAATAATTTATAATCTCCGATTGTATCTGTCTTTTGCGTAATCGAACATGGACTACTTACAAATGTAATTTAACTCACTTATGTACCTACTCTTACGTGTAATTAGAAAGAGGAAAAAAAATAGACTACAGTAGATTACAATGATACATATTACACATTCACTTCCATTTAATATAAAAGTGGCAACGATACACAACTGACAAACACATATAGGACGATATTTAAAAAGTGAATTCTGAGCGTTAAATGAGTGAATAAATTAGAGATAAGCAAACAACTATACGACTGTTCCTCTGTTTTTTATATTCGCAGTAAAATTTGTTTCATTATCATTTAATTTGGGTCAATGTTGAAGAACTGTTAGTGCAGGCGCGCACATGCGATTTTCTGTCGCGCGACTGAAAAATCGTAGTCGCAAAAAAATAACTGAAAAATATTTTTATGCGCGCACTTGCGACAGATTAATCGTTAAAATATATAATAATAACTAGAACAACATGGATTTTACGCAAACTGCTTGCGTGGTAGCTCTATTAGTGCGTATGAGAGCCAAAAAACGGTATAAAAAGCAGTACTAGGTACATCCAGTAATAAGTCAAAGATTATTAAAAGGGAAGTTTCATAAAATTTATAACGACTTAAGAGACCATCCTAATAAGTTTTTTCAGTACTACATCCAGTCGCAGCATACAATCAAACAAACTTCACCCCATAGTTTTTCTTTCACATTTCTGTCACTATACTCTTTTAATTGTTTATTATAAAGAGCTGGTCTTATTTCCACCTCTGCAATTAGCAGTTCTATGTCTAAGACACTATTTATGAGTGATTCGTCGTCAGACATTTTATTATAAAATTTATAACAATTTTTTTTAAAACGCTAAGTTACAGAACACCCTACACAGCAACTGAATAAATTGCGATTAACTAGTCGCAGTGCGTGCAGGTTCATTCTTGTCTGTATGATGTATTTTACCTTGCGGCACGTTTCATTTTTGCGATTAAACAGTCGCGCGACAGAAAATCGCATGTGCGCGCCTGCCATTACTGTTGTGTTTCGTAACTTGCAGCTAAAGACTTTAAATACGTTGATGTGGGCGTTTCATATTCCACAAAGATGCTGTTGCATTTACAGGAATTTAAAGTATTTTTATACGACAAGTTCAAAGTTAGGTAAGTTTTGTTGTTGATGAAAGTAACCACAAAAGAAATAATCGTCGTTCTATTGTGCCAACCGTGTTTTGTCGTGTTTAGTGATAAGTTATTAGACAAAATTTTAACTCTTGCCATTATTATGATTTCGTTAGTGCTAAATTAAATAAAAAAAAACTAAATAATGCTCATAAAATACCTAAAAGTACATTGCTCAAAAATAAAAGTAGCCATTGTGTTTTGTAGACCTAAGTTATGTCTAGAACGGCTGAAAATTTTTAAATATTAATTTGATTAAATATAAATTAATTTTTGTAGAAGTATAGGGGTATTTTTAACAAGAAATAGCTTTATAGGTATATCAAGTCTTATTTTAAAAAAATAAGCTTTAATGAAAGTACGGCTCAGAAAATACAATTTTTTTGAGCAGTGTAATTTAAATATTTGAATATTTCAATAATTTTCAGGGCGTAGTGATAAATGAAATGGTTTCTCGAAATTTTGCTGTATTTTGATTATTACATTTTTTTCTGAAATTTTAGAATAAATTTTTCCAATTAAATAGAAAAACTTTAAAAATTACGCATAACACTACTTTATTGGAATATAAATCTGTTTATAAATGTTATAGTAGTTTAAAAATAAAATTAAAATTTTTCTGCATATTTCTAATTCTTCATTCATGCTTTTTAAATTTCTCAAAAAATTTTTCATCTTTGTAGAATTTGATTTTTTCTGCCAATTATGTTTTCATAATTCTTATAATTTTGGAAGAAATATTAAAGTTTTTATTTCCTTCTAGAAACAGTGATATGGCATTTAAGGGTTTTAAGGGATTTAGGTGCTCTTTTTTAATAATTTTTGGACAAGCCGCGTTGGCTTTTGATTTTTGATCGTTCCGATAATGGGAAACTGACTTTCTTACGTGGCTTTTTGTATTTAACTTTTTTAATTTAATTTGGATGTAAGTGCAAGGTATGGATTGGATATACCACGTTTAGCAGTTACATTTCTTTTTGGGTCTTTCTTGTAAATCTTCGAAATTCAACGTTCCATCTCTCTTCGATTGTTAAAACTCTGCTAGTATACCATATAAAGTTGACAAAATGAGAAATGATATTAAATTTATTTTGGTTCCAAAATGTTTATTTATCATTTAGCAAACTTTTGCTTTCCTTTGCGCGAAATTGTTTCAAACGATTGTTAAGCATTTTCAAAACTATTATTAAAACAAACTACAAAACAAATTGTTTCCACGCTTATATATTTATACCGCCTTGAAATAGTTGGGAAATAATTGGGAAATATCTAAAATTAGTAAACATAAGGAAGTAAATCAACGATTTTAAAGATTGAAGTCACTAGGTCAATAGAATGTGATCCAAAGTGCATAAGAAACAATAGAACACTTGGAGGATTCTGCTTTGAATTTAGGACACTCAGGGCTAGTTGAGGACACTCAGGGCCAGTTGCATCAAACACTTACGCTCTGCTTAACTTTAAGCGTCACTTAGAATATGAGTTTCACAATGTTGCGAGACCTCAAAGGTCAGGTTATAAACACTGCTTAAATTTAAATTCAGTTTAAGTATTTGATGCAACTGACCATCAGGCTTATATCGCAAGTAAGAACTTAACATTGATTATTATTTTATTATAAATATGCTACAGAAAAATAAAAATAATGCCGTTACTGAACTAAAAATAATAGCATGAATTGATTTCCAATTTCCAATTGGTTATCTCAGATCGAGATTGAGACGATTATAACGAAGAAGGTGATAATTAAAAATTAGATGTATCTTTATTTGATGCTTTTTCGATAATTCTATTATTAGTTAGTTAAGCGTGTCCTCTCAGTACTGACATGTCAAATTTGCAATAACTCATGCCTTTACAAGGTTTCAAAACTATTATTCCTGCGACAGCGGAAAGGGTAAGTAGTAAAAATATTCATAATAGTTATTCCACGATATGGAAATTTTCAACCCTTGATAAAAATGAATTTCAATTTGTAATATTTTTTTGCGCAGATTTGATTCAGTCAGAATGCGACTGCTTTATAGGTACTAAATTATAATGATTTCGGGTAGAATTGCTTAGTCGAAGCTATAGAGAAACGCTGCCGTGATATGTGATTTGAACGTGGATCAAACGCTAGCAGGCTATGACTGAATATGATTTATTGCTTTATTATACGGTAGGCAGTTTTCACAACTCGAATAACTTTACCGAGAGCAGAGTTTATTATACGTTTCCGATTTGTACTCGCGCTTGTATCGTAAACTTGTGGTAAACTGACTAAACTGTTCCACAAAAAACAATAATTACCTTGTATGCCCGAGAAAAGAAATTGCCTTCTGCGATATAATAATGAATTAAAATGGCCAGTTTCTTATTAAATTAATTTATAACTTCCTCTTTATGTTAAGAAAGTAAACAGGGAATAAATTCGCATCACGTTTTACATTTTAAGCAACTTAGTATTCTATGTGACGATTTGTTAATGTTAAGCTAGGATAACTAAGCTTAAAAACAAAAATATTTAATTCTGAAGTTAACTCGAAAAAGTTTTGCAGTTCGAGCTCCATTTCCGGTAGATAATGTATCTTATTATTTATTTAACGGGAAGTTGAGCATTAATATTCAACATAACTTCATGTCAGCGTATTCACTTTTTTACACTCGTTTATGCAAATCAGGCTGTAATTTCTCATTTGTTTATATCTTTTCATTTGAATTTAGATTATACACGTTATTTTCATAAGTTTATAATACGCTGTATGTGTACGCATCTTATTAGGAATGCTAATATAAATTCATTTACACTCTACTAAACACAAGTTAAGTCCCTAACGTTTATTTCTGTTAAAATATTACTGTTTTCGCCGTTTCTAATACGAGGAGGTAATCCCAAAGGAGAAAAACAAGTTCAATTTAAGTGTAGTGCAAAATATGATCACAAATAACTTATTTTGTTGTGATATACAAATATCTAGTTCTTTTTCTTTAATAGGAAAAATAATTATCTACACCTCCTTGTAAACTAAATTCTTTTATTTTAATTGCGTTATAAAGAGATCGAACAAAAGGAATGTCGAATATATATCGTGCGCTTACACAATTGAGAATTTGAAGGCGTGTAGTACAGAATTAATTGCAAAACTCCCCCTAATTTCCTCTTTTCACCTATATCCTCTATTGCGTTCATACTATCTCCCCCTAAAGCGCCTTAACCAACGGGACGAGAGTGCTCATAAAATTATCTCAAATTACATTTCGCGGTACCATAGCTGATGATTTTGAGGACGCCCTTATGGGAAAGTATAGGAAGAGCTAGAATTAGAAGTAGCGTCCTCGCCGTGTGCGGAGAGAGTTGTGATAGTCGGTGAGGTGTAATAACCGCATTATTTATTTACCCAGGGGGATGTTCGCTCATGCGGGCACGCATTCGTTCGCCATTATTAAAAATAAATCTGCTTTTTAGGTTCGCTACACTTTTTGCGTTTACCCTCGCTCCGTTCGTGAAACTACTTACTTATTGGTAGGTACTTTGCCATTGTCTGTCTCTTCTCCTTGGAAATATTACCCTAGCTGATTTGAATATTTTGAGACCCTCGTCATATGTTATGTTTATTTTTACATGCCTATTGAAGTAATCACTAAAATTATTTTTTTTAAAAGGCCGTAATCGCTTACAACGAATTAAAAATTAATTATAAATAAATTGTCAAATTTTATTTGACTTTTGAAATGCATATACCTACATATACACTGTGTTTCATTTCTCATCTACAACCCTGTATACTATTTATTTCCTAATTCTAAATAACTTTTTTTGATCAAACAAGGCCTACTGTTTTCTTAATTTTTTGGAATTAGTTTTCCATCGTAGTAAGCCAAAGCTTACAATACAAAAGGTTTCAAAATAGAAAAATGTCTGTTTTAAAAGGATGTACAACTGGCGAAAACTTAAAATCGATCCCTTAATAAACTAAAAAAATACAGGTGTGTGTAGATGAGAAATGAAACACGGTGTATACAGCCTGTTCAAACTTAAGTCGGCACTATTACTAACTTCAGAGAATTATAAAAGTTATAAAGTCGGCTAAATTAGCAAAGTAGTAGTACTTTTTATGCTGACTACAATGACGCAGCAAAAAAATTGAAAGTCACGTTTATGATTTCTTCATCGCCTTATATTGAAGTTAAATTTATCTGTCAGTTATAATGTGACACATGGTATGTGTACGGCCAACTGTACGTCATATTCCAACTGTTAGATAAATTAACCTTAGGTTAAACGCGATGAAGAAATCGGCTATCAGTATATTACATTCAGTATAAAAAAAACTTAAGCCGTTATATACTTCAACAAAAGATGTTTAAGATCGTGTTATTACATATATACAGGTTTCATTTAATTTTTTTAGAAAAATGGTCTTTTGCGTTACCTTACACATTACCTTGTATAAAGTTTTAAAAGAAATTTCCGACTGAGAATGCCTTTATGTTTCCCAAATATTAAGAGAAAAGCTAATTTATAGTGTAACAATTTTTGCCATTTTTTAGCGATAAGTTGTCAATAATAACTCGAGAACCATAAACCTTAAATCAATAAAACCCTATATTATTTTTATCCACTCATATTGAGTTACCTAATCGTGTAATAATACATAGGGTGTTCCATTTAAAAAAATACAAGTTAGGGTTGCTACTTTCTTATGGAACACTATGTCTAAGGAATTTTAGATTGTGCATCTAATCGATGTGTATCTTAGTGCGTAAACAGATTTAAAAAATATATATTCAGGAGTAACGTCACAATCTTCCGCCCACGCACTGTTAGCCCATCCTGTATGTATGTGTAACAGGATATCTGAAACACTCAGAAAGCATTTACATTTCAAAATCAGGTTCCCGTTTTAGCTGAAGAAATTTGAAAGATGTCAAACTACCGTTAAAAATAGCTTAAACGACGTCATAACAGTTTTAAATTTCCAAAAATGTTTTTAACAACAGCGTCAATGGAATTCTTAAACGGAAAATAGTTGCACAAGTTTAACATACTATGCAGCAGAATGATGTTTAAGTGCATTTTTTTTATATTTAGCAGCTAAATACTTATTTATTACGTAATTATTTTAGAATTCGTCTTTGATACTAATAAGAGCCTTTCAAATAGTTTTATATTGTCTTAATTTATTTGCAAAGTAGCTGTTATAAATTTATAGCTGTAACAATATGGTATAATTTAAATATAATTTCGGGAAACAAATTGTTTAGATAAGTCCAGTTATATATTTCATTTTAATTTTTTATTTGTCCCACATTTTTGTTTATGTAACTTATACCCATTGTATTTTGTACAAGGATTTGTTTTAATGCAGCATTACTAATTTCACTTTACTCGTCTTTACTCATTTCAAATTAATGAAATAAATTTATAAAACTTAAAAATATAGGATATTTTCTTAAAATTGTAGACTCAAATAAAAATCAAAATGTTTCAAAATTATATTTTAAATTAGCCATTTCAAAAAACATAAAATAAAATTCTTTCACAGTTTTCTTTTTTTGGAAACTAACAATTATGAAGAGTTTTTAACAATTTTAAAAATGAGTTCCTATATTCGCCAAAATAAATTAAATTTACAAATGTTCTAAGTAGATATAAAATAAATAATTGAAGCACTTTCTTATCCATTGAAAATTATCGCAAAATTTTTAATTATAGTTGATGGACGTAGCGGTACGTTATTTCTGAAGAAGTTGTCAAATATATAGGTTTTACGAACTTTTCAATCAACTATAATTATAATTATTATGGCAATGTTAAATATTATACCGAGTTCGTCATTGCACTCCTTTCTGCTGTTTTACAGTAAAGCTACGACATGTCGTCCAAATTCCATAGCAAGAGTTAATAAAAAATTTTAAAAATCACGCGTTAGTATAAAAACGTGGCGTTACATGCGACTCCACTTTAAATAGTTCATTTAAAACAAGAAAATTTGTAAACAAGCACATCGATTATAAAACATCAACACATTGGGTACAAATTTTATGTCTATGCTCAGTACACAACGGCTTATTGCACTGTGAGGAGGTCATTCTTATCGGGCTTGCAAGTTACAACTTGGTATGATCCTACTTCCGAGCATTATTGAGACTGCACAATGTTTATCTTGTTACCACCGAACATTGCCGAGATTGAAGCTTCTTACCAGTTGCTAAGGAGGTACCACCGTTGTTAGGTTGCAAATTCGTTTAGAATGACCACCTTAGAGTCCAAAGAATGCATTAATTCCTTCCTATTCCGTTGGGTGAATAAATCTATTTTCCAGCCTATCTGGAGATTTCTTCATTGGTATGTAAGATATAATTTCGTTAGCAAAAAATAACTTCCAGGGTTCAATTTCATTGGTTACTTGTTTCGCGTTTCTTTTCGGACTAAGTAACTAGCATAATATTTTTTGTAATGTTTATGTTGCTTTGGTTTAGTGGTAGTGTGGACCATTTGTAGCCATGTCTTCCAGAAACAATTTTTCTTTGTAATTATTCTTCGTTCGAATCGCTTTCTCTTTCAGCAGAAAATTCATCTTCATCAACACTGTGTTGATATACTTCATCACCATTTTCTTCACTTTCACTATCAATTTCTACATCAGAGTTACCTAATCGTACCGTACCAGCTCTACTAACTCAGCATCAGTTAAAATTTTACTAGTAGAAGCCATCTTTACAAAATCTATTTAGATTGGTAACGTGGCGCTATATGCGACTCAAACTGAATTTGAGAGGCGTGAATAGAGAGCGATGGGTATGACACTTCACTACAATAATGTATTAATATGCATAAAGATACAGAAAATTTCAACCGCTTTTGACAAATATTAAATAAAATACCATTACCATTCTAGGGTTATATTTAAAGTGAATGAGTGTAATGATGGTTCACTGCAACCTTGATGCGTTCTTGCATTTCATTGAATTCCATCCTGCTTTTTTATCTTATTTCTCCCTAGTCTACAATTATTTATAATCTATGTAGACTTGAAAATAAAAATATTTATAGATTTAGACTTTTCAAGTTCAACAGAGAAAATAAAATTGTTTAAAAAAATTGAAGTGTCCTTATTTTCATTCATCATTACTGTCGATTCGTTTATAGAAAGTTTGTCAGAAATTTTTCAAGAAGGATTTTGATATACGAATGTAATAACCAGTCTGCTACTTTTCTTTAAACTCCAATGTTGCCATAACTTGATTAGTGGTTGCAGCCTGTATTTCATTAAAAGAATTTGAACGAAGAAGAAATATCAGTGCCATATGCTACAAGGGCGTCCAAATTTAGAAAACAAGTCACGCAACCGCGAGTTTTCTAATCGACAAGTGCGATAAAATTCTTAGGAAACGTGAATTTTATTTTTTCTATTTTGGTTCTTAAATGTAAAAAAGACTTTATTTATTTTATTTTTTAATTTAAATATAGAAAAATTATTATGTTTTGTTTTTCGGCAGTTGGTGACATTTGTTGACGCTTAAAATAATATGCAAGAAATGTCAACTTAGAAGAGGTTATGTTTATAATTTGAGATGTCAACAAATGTAGGTAATTTCCAAAATTTCAAACATATTTATGTCAAATTGGAAGTTATTTTTGTAATTTGAGATGTCAACAAATGTAGCTACATATATATGTTATCGCCAACAAAACAAAATAAAATTTTGAATGCTTCAAAGAGCTAGTAGCTTTGGCCACGTGATATATTTTTGCGTTGCTTATCGCAAACTTGGTTGTGGTTAGATTTTGTAGTTGCCAGCCAAATGGCGCTCACCTTTCTTTAGGTCGAAAAGTTAAAACTAAATTGACTGCCCAAAAGTAACCATTCCATATGAGGAAATAATTTTAAGAGTTGCTTAATTCATGACGAGCGTTTTTATAGTATACAGTTTTTATCGGTAGTTGGTAGGATTTTATCGCCGAAAATTGTTTCAGCCTTGAGCTATTAAACCTCTGTCATAACTTCAGCATTTATAATTATGTAGTTTCATCCAAAGCGAATTTGGCGCCTCTGAATTTGTACGTATGTGTGAGATGATTAGTGTCGAGCGAATGCCGTCAGCAAAAACAAGTATCTACTTTAATTCAATTAATAAATCGTCATTATCCGAAATAAAACGTTTCTTTTGAAAGGTTTTAATCGCCTTCGTAAAAAGCCGTTTCTAGATGTTTTATTAATATGTGGGTACCCACATTCCTAGCGGCGCGGCGCTCAAGTTTTTCAGATACTATATTAACCGCATGATATTAAAGAATTCGCCACCATTTAAATTACTTTCATGCGTGTATTAAATCACCGACATTAAAATTCTTTTTTAATGCACGGGTGCAATTGTGAATATAAAATTAAATTCTTTCGTTGATTTCAGAGTGCAGTATCATCGGGACCTAGTCAGTCGTCTCCTCCACCTTCTAATATGGCAGTGACCTCGTCAGCACCCACTTCCGGAAGCCCTCCGTCTTCTCAGCGCTGTTGCGATACCGGAAGACCTATTTTTACGGACCCTATTACGGGGCAAAGTGTGTGTTCTTGTCAGTATGAACTTTTAGGATATCAAAGACTTGCGGGTAGTGTACCCGGTCTGCCCGCGTTATCTATGTACAGCGCACCATATCCAGATGGAATGGCCGCATATTTTCCCGCTTTAGGAGCAGATCAAGCACCGTTTTATACGACGACGGTAAGTCTATCAAGATTTTTGTAATATGAAAATGTGTTATTTTTTAGTTCTGTTTTGGGGACTTCACAATGTCTATTTCTTTTTTTTTAAGATAACGATACCTTTCTTTAATTAAATGATTTGAAGGGCTCCACGGGGAAAATGTGTCAAGTAACATTTTGTAATTTCAAAGTAGAGCATTTTTGAAATTCCTCTACTCACTCCTCGTTACGTATCTTATATTTCTCCTTAAAGCTTTAAGGATTTAAGATTTAAGGCTTTAAGGATTTAAGATTCCTTAAAGAAAAATACGTTTTAACAAACATATGTAAAGAGTAGTGAGTACAGGAATTTCAAAAATGCTCTTTTTTAAACTTGCCAAATGTGATTTTCCCCCCGGACCCTTTATTTCACAATAATTGCTCTACTGAGAAAATATCATCGAATACAACATATAATTACGAAAACTTGTTGGTAGAGAAACCCGTGCAATATAGTCTAAAGAACAACAAAAAGCTGCTGTTTGAATTAAAGAGTAGTTTCAATTAAAAATTTAATAATTATTTTAAGCTAAAAAAATACTGTGGTTTAAGAAATAATTGAAATTTATCTCCGCCCACAATAATTTTATATACGTAGATACGTGTTTCGGCAGCTAAGCTGCCATCTTCAGTACAACTTAAAAAACACTACATGAAATCTAACAGCTACCTACCTGATCATACTATCTATACTACTAATAGTATCTAAAATTAACAAAATTAACACTAAAAAATAGTAAAGGAAACTGTGGTATAACAGTTTTTTAAATTGTACTGAATATGGCAGCTTAGCTGCCGAAATACGTATCTACGGATATAAAATTATTGTGGGCGGAGATAAATTTCAATTATTAATTATTTTAATATCTATAGCTGTAATAATACGTAGTGTATGAATAATATTTGCATTGCCAGAAACGTGTTATACGAATAGATTTTCGATTACCAGTGCCAGTTAAACCTGCGGAAATGGCATGGATGTAAGTACATTTATTTGCATGAGTGTGTAATCACTTTTCGATGTAAAACATGCACTCGTAATCAGTAAATCCTTGCGCTCGACGTATATTTGCCGGTTTCAGGTTTAAGTTTTATGTGTAATTTGTTTGGCATTAAACGTTTGTAGGTATGTACAGGGAAGCAACAAAATGCAGTGAACACTCACAGTAAATTACACCAAAACAATTTTATAATATCAGTAATAGTGCCACAGAAAGTAAATCACATTGAACTCTTATATTTATATACCTGCAGATAATTTACTATTACCCATTGAAGTAATTTTCATTGATTTACGAAAACTAAAAGTGAATTAAAGGAAGAAAGTTAAAAACGTAAGGCCAATATTACGCTATAAAAGATCTTTGAGAAAGATCTTTTATAAAAGATATTTTATAAAGAAATATGACAGTGTAATAGGCAATCTTTTATAAAATATTTCTATTTTTATAAAAGATTACACTGTCATATTTTTTATAAAATATATTTTATAACAGATCTTTGTCAAAGATCTTTTATAGTGTAATATTGGCCTAAGACTGATGCAGACTTTCAAAGGAAATGATCACTACTTAACAATGGATATAGTAAAAAATTTAGAAATACTAGAAACACCAAAGCACAAATGAAAACAGGGTGCAAAAAGAAATGAGCCAATAAATATTAAAGCTGTGTTAACCAAAGAAGGAAGAAGATTAAATATGAACAAATCGCGACGAAAAAATTTAAAAGTGTACAAGTAGAGGAGAAAAATATAGAAGAATGATGAAAAATCATTAAAAATTCACTCAAAGAAGCAGCGGGAGAGAGGAAGATCTAAAGAAGTCAGGGCATTCATTGAGAAAGGAAACTAAAAAAAGAATACAATATGGAATGAATGAATCAGAAAAGACCAAAGTAATTTTATAAAGTCGTCAATGGCTAAAGAAATAATAACAAACGCCTTTAAAACAATCCAAAATAAATAGAGAAATATACTTAAGGAAGATAAACAAATTATTATAAGATGAAACACTTTGAAGAGTTGTTGAAAGTAAGGCAGCAGGTAGATCAATAAGAAAAGCTAAGAAAATCAGTTCAAAAGATATGAAAGGAGAAGACAAAATGTTTAAAAACGAAGTAAAAGAGGTTATTAACAATAGATGAAAACTCAACATAAAACCTGACTAGGTGCAGAAGATAGAGAATAATGTGTTATAAAACCGAATAGCATATAACAACATAGAACCTGGACAAATGAAAGATATAGAGAATAATGAATTACAATACTTTAATTAACTAAACATAGAGGAAAATCGATAAAGGCATTATACATAAAGGGAGATCATAGAATGAGTATAATAGAAGAAAGACTGATAGCAGAGACAAGAAAAAAACTGGTAGTTTGCCAAAGTGGATTGAAGAGAGGTCATTGCATGCGAGATCGTACATTTAGATTCATACAGAAAATGAGAAGAACGCCGCAGCTTATCAGAAACACCTGTATATGCTATTAAACTTGAAGAAAGCATTTGATAAAGGCTAAGGAATTAGGTATGGAAAGTTTTCCAAAAAGTAAAAACAAAAGAAAAAGAAATAACTACTTAGGAAAATTCATAATATCAAAGGGCCTAACAGTATGAAACAAATAAGAAAGTAAAGAGCAGAATCAGAAATGAGCCAGAACTAGAACTAGAAATAATAACTATTTGAGAGTTGATTTCGCGGGCTAATGATTTTGTTCAAACAAAAAAGAACTTCGAACAGAACAAGTAAAGTGCGTTCAAAAACTGCCATGTTTGGAGTTTGTCATGACTTGAGATAGCATGACACATGGCATGTCTTTACTTATTATTTACATATGAACAAAAATCAACTGCAAAGTTATTTGAGGTTAACTGCTATTAAACGGTAGGAGTATAAATAGGCATCTTTTCGTAAAACTGTATGGCAAGTCCCCAAAGTTTGAGGTAATTTCTGCATTATATCAGTTACTTCCGTAATGACTTCACCTTTACACTTTTTCAGTTTTCCATCTCCTTTTATTATGACAGTACGAATCTTCGCTACACATCTGTTTAAAGCTTCGTCTACAAAGTATTAACGCACAAGAACATCATTTGGATATTCATTGCGAAATTCTTTAATGCATTTCTCTACAGTCTACAGAATGGTTCCAAACTCCACTAACCCGAAAATAACTTTCAATAAGGAAAGTCTTTTTGTAAAGAGCGTAATGTAGAGAGCAACGATTTTTGCCTAAAAATAACAGTTTTTAGTAAATAAACTAATAACTTACATATGATTACTACAAACTTAAAACGTCAACAGTGAAATCAGCTTGTCATGAGTGTTATGACTAGAGCATCGAGAAACCTTTACCGAACCAACGACAATTCCAAACGTGGGAGTTTCTGAATGCATCTTATTTGATTTGAGGAACTAAGAAGAGTGAAGAAATAAACACAAGTAAAGCAAAGATCGTGAAACAAATATCTAAATACGTTCAAATAATTAAAAGAAAAAATCCTTGAAAAAGAGGAGAAATTTCATTCCCAAAATTTGAACATTTTCCATTTATTTCCTTTTTTAAATAATTTGTGCATTTTTACATTTACTCTACTTCATGTTTACTGAGAATTTAGTGCATTAACTACAACTATCGGACTCTTTTATTTAAACTCTTCTAAATATTAAACTAAATGAATAACCTAATCCAATCTCTAACAGATTTAATTATATCGCGTTTCAATTCTAAAGCACTAATGTGTTCCACGTCGCACAGAATTGCATTAAATATTCACACTACATCAAGTGATGCCGTGACTGACTTACTGCATTATTGTGGCATTTCCATGATATTTCAAATATATTGGCGTGTTCGAAATCAATATAACAGTTTCATAATGAACCATTAATGCCGCGTTTATAATAAACAATGTAATATTTATAACATGCGCATTTTAATAAATTCGATTCAGTTGTATCATAACAACTTTTGCACTGTCAAATTCCGTGTTATTGAATTGTCGTTAAAGTGAGATTGTTGTCAATAAAGTAAACAATTTTTTCGTATGCGGTGTATTGATTATTTTCGAAGTTTCTTGTTTCGAATTGAATTTCATTAAGCATGCAACTTGAATTTTTAATGATTTTCTACAACTAAAGTGCATTTACGTTTGTTGGTTTCAACGTCATAGATTTATTGAGACTAACAATAATACACATCCAAAAAATGACTTCCAAACACAAATACTTTATTGTAAAGTTCACTTTCTATCTGTATATCTTTATCGTTAATAAGACGTAGCTAAGTTTTCTTTATTTTGGCATTTCTTAAAGAAATCTTCACCTATAATTATAATTGTATTCGGAAATACCGCGCGTTCGAAAATAGACTGATTTAGAATAGGTCATGATCTAGTTTTTCACCATTTCTGAAATTATCTTTCCACATTGAAAGTTTTGTGCTCCAACTCCCGTATTTTGGAACAATTAAAATGTCACTGTTAAGTGTTAAGTACAATTATTAAATTCGGCAGACTGTAAGTATTACCAGATGCTTATGGCCTACTCTGATTCATTTTATTTTCCATCGCGTGATATCTATCTTATAAAGATGGAATTTCTTGACTGCTTTACAATTTCATTATTTTAATATGCGTTTATTCGCTTATTTAATTATTCAAAAGCTCAATTTGTTAATTTTGGTTTATTTTCGAAAATTCCAAAAAGATATTCGTCAGAGTTCGTTACGAATTGTTTTTTTACAATTAATTATGGTTTATTAATATACTGGCAAAAGTTAATCCAGACGTATTTGTTTCTATTAAATAAACAAAAATCAATTAATATACTTTTGTGTTTCTAGTATCTGAAATAATAAGTAAGTGTCGAAACTATATAAATTCGTTAAATTCATCCCAGAAAAAAAAACAATGATATTTCATGAATTATTTTTATAATTCTACACGACACGGTGTTATGATAGTTGCAAGCAAATATTTTTAGACATTTTCAGTTTGGCAATCCAGTAACAAGCGTATCTTCGCCGATGTTGACACGTATTGTTTATAAAATATGACATTTTATATTTATTTACTTAGTACAATTAATTCGAATATGTAAATTATTTTTGACATACTGATAACTGCTAAGGTCGTGTCCTTGCAATTAAAACACATGTCGCCTTTTTTTTTCTGAATTTGAATTGTAAACTCCTAGCGTTACTTGCGACCGGCGGCTTTTCACGCTGTACTGGAATAAAATAGCTTTGGAAACGCATGTTAAGGTAATGTGTAACAAATAGTATGGACAATTTGCTTATCTACTAAAAGGTGTGAGTACCATTGTAAAGTCAAATCGGTTACATGAACATGGATTTGCTCTTTTATAACAGGAAAAACATGATTTGTGTTTTAGGGCAATTTTCAAGTCTGGACTTTAAAAAATTGATTAAAAATTTGCCTTGACGGTGTTGCTTGTTTTCGTGGAAATTTTTATTAAATGATTTGACTTGATGACAACGTGGTCACGTTCCATCAAAGCTTTTGCAAAACTAATTTTATTATTTTGTAGATATTTAAATAGGTCAGAAAGGCAGAGATTTTATGGACGAGTTTGGTACAAATATTTTGATACAGATAAGCACATCAATGTGAACCGCAATTTAATAGCCGAATAATCTTGGAAACGTCTTATCTCTACCACCGATTCTTACACTGTTGTGATTTATAGACGTAAGCTGTGTTCATTAATGGCGGTGGAACATTGTCGTCATCGCAGTTAATACTCGATTTTCATTAGACATTTAAAATTCATTACTTTAGAACACGGTAATCTAGAGAGCATATCTAATTACCGACATTGTTCCAAACCTCATAGTAATTATGTCTGACGATGTAGGAAATTTCAACAACATGGCGTGGCAAATTTGTAAAATTCCAACGCAATTTGTTTAGGGACGATAAAGTGATAAAAATGAATCATTTCTGGACTTGATTTTACAATTGTATGTACGTAATTAATTAAGGGCCCATTTTGAATTAGAACAAGATTTCATTATTAGAGAATTTGGGAAAACTCTTTCATCAAATCTGTTCGATAAGTTTTAACCTTCCACATGTACATATATTGAGTTGAACTTCAAGCTCTATGTTTTGCCATTTTCCCTGGCATCATTTTGGCGTAATTAAACATTGTAAATATAGATAGATATATCTGACAAGTAGTATCAAAACTTGATAACTGTAATTAAACAACTAACAATATATGTAATAGCCAATCATGCAAGCGCCATGTCCGTTGCTCTACCAGGCACTTCATAGATAAGATTATAATAATCCTCTAACGAAAAAATGAAACTTGTGGCAATATTAATTACATAATTGAAAAAAAAATGAGAAACTAGTGAATATTAATTTTTCATAATTTTAACAACGTACATAAATATAAATGATTATTTTATCATAATTATTCTTAATATTTTTCTCTTAATTGACTTCTCTCCAACTAAATAATTGCTAATTTTTTTTAAATTTTGTGCCATGATTTTCATCCTAGGATCAAAAATCTTTCTCGTTACAACAAAATTTAGAAATAAAATTGGGGTAAAAAAACTTCAAAGTAGATAACAATATTAAAATAAAATGGGAATGATGAGTACAAATTAATTAAGTAGGTACAGGGTTTTTGTTTATATTTTGAACGGTACCTACACATTTTAATATACCAACTAGGCCTGAAACAGCTGTACAGAGCCTGTTCGAGGAATCCGCTGCAATCAAAACCGATTTGCACAAAATTTGTTAAATATAAAAGTTTTAGGGATTTACCTGATCCGCCAGAACTTACTAAATAAGATACAAAGGACAATCGGACACCTAACAATTGAGTATCAACTTTGTTCTTTTAAATGGAACACTCAGTATATATTCTCGAATTAAGAAAGATATTTTTTCCCTAAATCAAAAAATATGTACCTACAATATTTAAGTTTGAAATAGAAAATACTTTGATTAATAAGAATTTTATTATGTGTGACAAGTGTTAATTATAATTAAAAGACAAAACGCTAACGACTAAGACAAAATAAGATGTTATATAAAATAAATTAATAAAAATATGCCAAAGCAATAATAATTTAAAACTTAAATATCGCAAAAAGTATTAAACCAAATATAGACAATCTATAGATTCTTGGAATTGGGACACAAATATCTCTGTTAATTCGAGAAAATATACTGAGTGTTCTATTTAAAATAACAAAGTTGATACTTATTTGTTAGATTTCCGATCGTCATTTGCTTTTTTTTAAGTGAATTTCTTTTCTGTACAAAACATTTAACTATTTACTCCTTAAACCCTACCTATGTGAAGTTGAAAAATCGACGTAAAACTGTTCATGCCTCCATTTTTTAAGAACAATACAGAAAAGCTTTTTTTTACTAAATACGTTTACTTTTCGAATTTCTAAGAGCGCGAAAAAGTTAACAATCTAAACCTTGGCAGAGTTTAACTTTCATTACTCATAAATAAAGTTGTTGGGACAGTTTTAATATTTGCTTATCTGGTTTGTAACAAATTGCTAATGTGTTAAATAAAATTTTAATATTCACACGAAACAATTATGAATATTAATTGCACGGCTATTGACTGAAAGCAATTTTTTGTTCGGTGTTAAATTATTTTTCACCTAAAGTGCCCAATCTGATGTATCTAAAAAACGAGAAATTAGAAATGTTAATAACTCTAACGTTGAAGCTATGTTGAATGCAGCAACTTCATTATTTTTCTTATTCCTAAGAAAACTAATACAAGGAGTTTGGAATTTAGACAATAAGTATTATGGGGTGTATCGGTCAAGGAGCAAGCAATAGTTATTTACGTGTGAAGAAGCTTTGTAAATTAATCTTTACGGGCGAGCTGGAAATTTCCAGTGAGCTTAGTAAAGATTAATTTACAAAGCGACAAAGAGACTGGTGTATAAACCAGCCCCTTGGCCGCTCGGCCACGCTAGCACACGCAACACCGTCTTTTAAAGCATCTATAATAATTTTAATATTAAATCAATTTTAATATATTTACTTCAAGAAAAAGAACGTTTGTGTGATATTAACAAAATTAATTATAATATTGTGTAGAAAAAAAAATAATGTGTAAACCATGGCGGTAAAGTAGTTTTCCAGGTCTCGAGAAGTGGCCAGGCTCGGCTGCACCTCGCCTGTCCATATCTTCTCTCGACCTGTTAAACAAGCACTTTACCGCCTCGGTCTACAATATACTATTTTATCGAAGGCGTTATTTGTAGCTAGACGTAGTCATGGTGATGTAAACAGACAACCAGCCTGTAAAATTTTACAGGTCTTTTATACCAGCTCGTAAAATACTACAGGTCTGTGCCCGTAATGTATCGTTTACTTGGTTACCATAAACGGCAAAATGAACCTGTAAAAATGAAAATAAAAACCTTTTATCAGTGCTAAGCTTTCGCTAAAGTTTATTAGCTTCTTCAGAGTATTGAAGTGGTTATTTTTGTAAAATTAATTTTATATATATAATTAATTTTCCAGAAAAATGGGTGCTTTCAAATGACATTTTCAAAAAAATAGGTTGTCATTAAAAAAAATGTGGTAACTGACATAAAATTAAAATTGGTTATAAAAGATGTCTTTTTTTAAAATAAAATCGACCTGTCCGAGCGTTTTTCGAAAAAGTCAACGCTAAGGGTGTTTTTTCGCTTGGTGCGTTACTTTATCACCACACTGTATAAACGTTAACTATTACAATTAAAA
Organism: Dorcus parallelipipedus; assembly: GCA_958336345.1. NCBI lineage: Eukaryota > Metazoa > Arthropoda > Insecta > Coleoptera > Lucanidae > Dorcus > Dorcus parallelipipedus. Next base: position 34,366,626 of record OY284475.1, read on the forward strand.
CTTAAGTTATTTTAAAATGCCAAGATGGCGGAGGGCCAAATCGAACAGTTCGATTTGGCCCTCCACTAATTCAATTAAATAATTGTCGAATGGATTATTGGAATAAAATGTCAAAAAATTAACAGTACTTCTTTCGAATAAACCTCCAAACAATCGTTCGAATTGTCATAAGCACACTTGTTAGTTTTGGAAAATTTCGGATAAATTTATTGTAACAGTATTCTTGAAATAACATGACGATATGGAAGAAGGTTAAAAAATATTCGGCGAATAGATATTCTGCCTTTATTCAAAGTTTGTAAAACTAGACTTTAGGGTACCTAGTTTATTCATATTATAAACGGTGAGCAAATAAAAATCAGATTAGAGTAGGCCATGCATGTCTGTGATTAAATAAAAAGTCAATAAATTTGACAATGCACGTGTCATGTGTTACATTAATTAATTCAGTTAATCACATACATACATTTTCTTTGCACCGCCTACTCTAATCTGATTTTTTTTGCTCACTTTTTATAATTGTTTTTAATTGAATTTAATTAATTTTTAATAGTTTTTATAGTTCTTGTATAATTATTTGTTAGGTCATGTCTTCCTTTTAGTATTCTCTTTAGATCTACTTTTATTATTTCTTCTAACAAATAATTATACCTGGCTTTTAGAATTTAATCACTTTGGGGTGAATTACTTTAAATTTAAATGCTGACCTAATAATTAATTTTTAATATTATTAAATATACATTTTTTTAAAATTTATCATATAAATTGATTCTGGTGATTTAATTGGTGACTTCGAAATTCTTTTAGGAATTTACATGCAATTTGTACCGCATAAAGAGAGGCAAATTGTATGAAAGTTCTTAAAAAATCCATTTGCGTGATCATATTACTACATAAGATAATACACCATGCAAGATTTGCCTATGTTCTTCCCTAAATCTTTGTCGCATGGTCTCTTGAACATCTACCTATTAAAATTTAGATTTTATTAAAAAATACTATTTAAGCTGTTTTGTAAGATTCAGAAAGTAGGTTATAAAGTACGGGTGCAAAATTTTTCAGATTTCCGATAAAATAACATATAATGCCGTGAATGTCTAGTGAAAATGTAGGACTCATGTATGTATCTAAATTTTGGCAATGAATGTCATGTCGACTTAGATTTTAAGGTTACTCCGATCTCCGAATTAGGCAATGTTGCAATATTTTCTCTTAGTCACGAGGTGTACTCACGGCCAAATTTACATAAAGTTGAGAATTGACAACACCGCTTAATTAATCTGATTTTAATTGTCACAATTTGACGTATATTCAAATGATATCAAATAAAATTTCTCTAATTTAATTTTACTGGCTTAAAATCACGACCTACTGCGATAACAAATAGATAATGAATGGATAATATACTGAAAGAAGTAATTTCTATAACATTTCAATATCTTTTGAAATTTGTCCAAATAGAACACGTGTTGTCCAAATTCATCAAACTCATTTGACCAGAAGCCTAACATTTAACACGTGTAAACACGCCGCACAATGTTCTCGAAATTAATTATTTGGGCGTGACGTTTTATTGGCTTTGTCTCGCAATGACGTATTTGGCACTGGTTTCTCTATTTTAGGAATGTAATAAAAATAGACTTCTCCCGTCTGGCATTGTTGCAAAGGGTGAGTGCTCAAAGTCTACAAAGTTGTACAAATAAACAAGTACGCATGCACGTAAGTTTCTGATGTGGATGAAGCGAGTCAAACTCATTACTTTCACATAGGAGGAACTGTCAAGTACATTGTTAGGCCACAAGCACCTCGTGATTAATATAATAATCCGTAATGAAGTTATAGAGACACGTTCCAATCCTGATTTATGACAAAACACATTTCATTCTGTATAATCTTCAGGCATGTTTATATACAAGAACTCCTCTCTCGCGGTTAATCCCTGGAGCCAACATCTACAATGACCGCATTCATATTCATAAAGCGCGCCGGACACATAATTAAATTTTAACTGTCATGTTAACTAAATTATTCCGCTTAGCTCACACACGCGGTCTTGGACTTATTCAAGTGACTTTAATTATGACTTTTATGAAGGCCCTGTTTCCCTGGAAAATTTATTTAAACACTGTACTATTCATTTCCTAGTTGCTTACTTATTTTATGACTTAATTTTCTTCCTTACGCTGAAGAAGCATTTTAATTTATCAGAAAAAATTATTTCATGGAAAATATCAATTCTTGCGCTTTATTTTTCTCATTTCGACTTAAGGCTAATTTACACTACCCTACTTGTACAAGATTTGGTTCAATTTCTACAATTGATATTTGAAACAAGACATTTTTTAGCTGTAGATATGGTTTAGAGATAAAACATGTTTTATTTTTTTCAGATATTTTTTGATTCAATTTAATTGTTCATACAAGTTACTGCATAATTTAAATTGTTCAAGGAATTGAACCGAATCGTGTACAAGGAGTAGAGTAATGCAAAACGGGTTTTTATGTATACATAGACAGAAAAATTGCCCCATCTTCACACCAGAGCAAATTTTGTTTTACTTTTAAGGCTTGCAGGTGCAAGTTAGCCAATTGTGTCAGTGTGACAATAAGTTGTTGTCAGTATCATTATTCCAACCTTCTTGAAAATACTTACGAGATGACGCTGGGAAAACACGACACGTGATAAAGTTTCCAGATAATAATAATAATGTCGAGCTATTGGCAAGACATGAAAAATGCATAAGTTATTCGAGCTTTATCAACAAATTGTTAGGTAAACGCAAATGTACAACATTGTTTATTATTCTTTTAAATGTCGTCCTTTTATCAGTTGCACGGAATTTGCGGTATTGTCAGTATTTCAAATTTTCGTTTTCTTATGTGTACAACAATTGCATAAGCTTTTCAGCGGAGAAACCACGTTTTCTTATGTGTACAACAATTGCATAAGCTTTTCAGCGGAGAAACCAAATCCCATTAGATCTGATACAAAATTTAAATCGCAAACCACTCTCAATTCATCATTATTGCACGAGCTGGACCAAAGATAGTCGTAAATAGCTTGTTTACACGTGTCGTGTACTGAAAGTTTGATTGGCGAATAGACAGGCTCCATTTCAAAGCAGTGATTAGCTCAGACGTGTCCTGTTTGCTCGTTAGTTCGTCCTGGAATGTCCCGTGGCAATTATACAACTATGTACGTATACTGCAATTTCCACACAGCAAGTTTGCTATTGGCAAAAGATCGAGTACTAAAATTAATTACGACCGGTCACTTTCTTATCTACAGATGTCCTTAAATCATTTTCATAATTACCCATTTATTGTGGATTATGTAGAAAGAAATAGAAGAAGCAGGATAATAACTAAAAATTAAATATATTCCTTCCATTTTTTCTTCGCAACTCATTTTTTGCTTCTTTTTCTTAAGCAATCTCATCGTCACGTTCAATTTTCCTTCATAATTACATGGTATTTCCTCCATAACTTTTTAATTTGTTTACGTTTTTATGCAACCCGACCGTGAATTAATATAATTTTGCACTATCTCTGATTTTTATTTTTATTATAAACCGCCGTGTATAATAACAGGGAAGTCATAATTTCAACTTTCTTTCAACAATGGGGATTAATGGATGCACTATATCACTTACGTGTGGAGATGAACGTAATCAAATTAGTTCCGTTTAGTTTTTGTTGGCGTTGATAATTGGCCATAAACAGTTCGCACGGAGAAATTTTTGATAGAAATAAGTTGCTTGATTATAATATTAATGGCGAATGCAAATTGAGGAAGCCACAAGAATATTTGCATTTATTGTTGATTAGCAGAATCACTCATCATTATGTGTGAAGTAAATTTAATATTTCTCAAAATTGACGCTATCGCTTGCAGTAAAAGTTAATGTTTTCTTCAGCAATTTTTATATAATTTTTTTGGTTTTAAAAATAGAAAGTCAAGTTGAATGGTTAATCTTTGTCTTGTTATTTGCAATGACATGCAAAACAGAAGAAAACCGTAGAATTTTTTTTATTATTTCAGATTCTATAAATTTTCTCTAGTTCTTTCATGATTCTGTGAAATTGAAGAATAGCACACATTAGAATAAGTTTTCTGGAATCTAATTCGAAAATTGAATTATTATGGAACTCTTAAACTCTTTTTCTTTTGCCAATCTACTTACAAATTCACTAGAAATTATTTATTGTTTGTGTACATGCAAAAACACTGTATTGTTCTGTAAGAAAGTATTTTCCTCTTAAATTACAAAAACAATTTAGACCACCGACAAAGCAAACATGCAATTATTGTACAAATACAAACGCAGTAATTGTTAATAGTTGTAAAATCGAAATAAATAACGACAAATGCAGGAAATATGTGAGATAATGCTAGTTTCTTGGAGTAATTTGTTATGGAATCGTAACCGTTAACTCGGACAAGGAAACAATCAGTGCATATTGTAATCGTCGTGTAGAGAAATAAACTCTAATTAATCACAGCATATCACGAATTATGACGGCATAAATAATGCTGTGAAGGAAAGAATACAGCCAGCTCACAGTACTAATTGAATAACAATCTTACCATCATGCAATATGTTTACTTTTTTTCAGTGTAATTAATATGATGGGGCCTTAGGTCAAGCATGTTATATTTAAAATTAGTCATCATTAGATTAAGTTGTATCATGTTTTCTGGTTTCATTAATAAACACGTCCAGTTTTACTTCAATAATAGATACTAACTTGAGTTAACATTTTTTTTCAGTTTTATGCACCAATATTGACTTTTTAATATATCAACTTTTATTTAAAAAAAAAGAGTTTTCAGAAATCACAAATTTTTGAAAAAGATAAAGTACTGATTCTTTGAAATAAAATTTAAAAAAATTAATTAAATTAAAATTTATTTTTGGAGAAAATTTTCACACCTCTGAAAATTGAAATATCAACATACATATATGTACTATTACAACATTTCTGTTAAACTGAATTGAAAATTCGAGGACAAATCAATTTTGAAAATTTGAAATGTTTTTCATTTTTTTTGTTTTGATTTCAGGCAGCCGGTTTGGAATTAAAAGAAAATTTGGCGGCTGGTGCAACGTGGCCCTATCCGTCTGTTTACCATCCTTATGATGCCGCATTCGCAGGCTATCCCTTCAACGGGTGAGTTTATAAGTATTACTTACATACAGGGTGTTGCAGTTAACCGAGTTTCTTCAATAACGTTGTTCCTATTGAATAAATGAAAAAATGTTTTATAGAAAAGTGAAATTTTTTCAAGCTCCGCGTAATTTAAAATTATTTAATACGGTATACATAAATTACTTGAGCGAAGTGCGAGACGTCAAGTGTGTTAATCCATTTCACATTATTTTAAGTAGTCTTAAATTTTATGTCGATTGTCTCCTCTTAGCTTTCGAAAGTCTGTTAATTTTATTTTAAAATCAAGTGTCTCGAATTTAGGAGACAATTTCATAAAAAAATGAAGCCCTGAGAACTTGCAAGAGTGATAAGAGAACTGCAGCGTTTTGATAAAAATATTTACGTCCTCACAGTTGAGTGTCCTAAGTCCTAAACTAAAAATAGTAAAGGAGACTGTGGTTTAAGGAATTGTTCGTGTTATTCATCAACGACTTACCTGACCATATGAGTGATACCAATCAAATATTCAACTATGCAGATGATACGGCGCTGCTGGTAAAGGGGTCGGTCTATCCAGACGTAGTTAGTGAATCTAAAAAATGCATGGATGTTGCGGGTGAGTGGTTTCTATCTAACAAACTAAAACTAAACGAAACGAGAACGAATAGTCTGCTCTTCAAAGCAACCAATACATATGATACCCCAAAGTTCATCCAACTAACTCAAACCAAAATGAAGCTAATGGACAATGTCAAATATTTAGGACTATTTATTGATGATACTCTTTCCTGGAACAACCATGTTAGTCATTTGCGAGCTAAACTCAGTTCAATTTGCTTCGCCATTCGAGTTTTATGTCAATATGTTAACCCTTCAGTTATTAAATCAGCCTACTACGCAAACTTCTATTCAAGAGTGCAATACAATATAATCGTCTGGGGAAACTCAACAGAAGTGCAACAAATTTTTGTAATCCAAAAGAAAATATTACGTATTATACTAAAGAAAAGTGCAGGTGAATCCTGTCGTGGTCTCTTCAGAAAAACCAACCTACTAACCGTTACGGGTATATATATCTACAAATGCTTAGTTTTCCTTAAGAAGCACAGTAACATTTTCACCAACTGTCAATCTAGTGAATTGAATAAACATTTTACGCGGCAAAAAAATCTGTATCAGTACCCCGTGCATCAGTTAAGGAAGTTCGAGAAGGGTCCCTATTATGCCTCTATGAAGTTATTCAACAACCTACCAAATGAAATTCGGGCTGAGCAAGACACTCGAAAATTCAAAGAAAAGGTTTTTGATCTTTTAGTGAACCTGGAACCATACTCCCTAGATGAATACTTTAACTTGTAAACTTGTAATGTTATTTAATGTTTTTTTTTTGTATTGACGTTTCCATGTATGTACTACACGTTTATGTTGTATTAGTATTTCTGGAATAAACTAACTAACTATTGAAATTTATCTCCGCCCACAATAATTTTATATCCGTAGATAAGTATTTCATTTTCAGTATAATTTAAAAAACACTACATGAAATCTATCAGCTACCTACCTACCTACCTGATCGTACTATCTATACTACTAATACTATCTAAAATTAACAAAATTAACACAAAAAAATAGTAAAGGGGACTGTGGTTTAAGAAATAATTGAAAATTATCTCCGCCCACAATAATATTAACAGTCAAAACCTACCAAAAAACAAATCAAATAAAACTGAAATGAGTATGGTCTAATATCCGAAAAAGGTTCTTATTCTCCCGAATAAAGAACTTCTGTAAGCATTTAATTCCCTGTTATTTGATACCGCTTGAATTTATCCCTGAAAAGAAATTATACAGATTGAGTCAGTCAACTAGGTTGGCGGGCGCGCACATCGTATGTATTCGGGAAAGCCGCGGCCTTGTGCTAGCATTTTGAAGCGAGGAGCGCATATTTAATAATTCTTTTTAAAATGTAGTACAAGTTTTAATGATTAAAAAGTATTTTTAGTGTCAATAAAATTATTGTCATTCAACAAAACTTTTCAATGTAAATATAAACTGCTCGAAAATGTAAATCATTACCTCTTCATGATTTCAATGAAATTAGTTAAAAATATTTTCTGCTAACAGTGAAGCAGATAAGAGATTGTTCTAAATGCGTTCGCAAAACATTTGCATGATATAATTAATATTATTTCTAATTATAAGTATCCAGTATACATTATAGAAATGAATATTGATTATTTACGTGATAAAGAAAGTAAACGACATTCAGATCTACATGGTTGGATTTGAACTGAAGGCGTAAGTGATCTACGCTAGGAACCCCCTCCCTCTACTGCGCACGATTTCGTCCCAAATGACTTATATCCACCTAGTTCTGTGATTCAATCTGTATACCTATACCGTTTGTCCATCTGACAATGAGACATAGCGATTTAACATGGGAAAACAGAAATTGCTTTATATTATCTACCTAAGTACATATATGTATATATGCATATATGTACAACATATATCCGTACATAAAACCCACAAAATTAGAGTAAATCAAATAATACGGACTAGGTATTGGTCCATTATCTGAATTCATTAACTTGTTTTTAAAACAATTTAAAAACCAATTAGAAACAATTTAATGAATTCAGATAATGGACCAATACCTAGTTCCGTATTATTTGATTTTTTTTATCTGTGGTGATAAGGGTTCCTAAGTCAAAGACTTGTCAGGACCTCAGGAGCGGGAGTGTATTTTGAGTGTGTGTAAAGTGTTACATGGCTTTGTTACTTCCAACCTTCTCGCCGTTTAAGGGGAGGCAGTATCGAATTTTATCCCCAACACTGAAGGGTGCCTGAAGTCGATACCGACCACCCCCGAGAGAAATCCCGAGTGCGGTTCGAACCGACGACCATGCGATTGCAAGGCCGGCCCTCTTACCACTGGACCGTTCAGGCGTTCAATTTACTCTAATTTTGTAGGTTTTATGTACGGATATATGTATATATATGTATGTGTGTGTGTTTGAGTCAGAAATCGACCGCAAGATGTCGCTTTTGTTAGGTCAAAAGTCAGCCACATTTACACTGGATATGTGATAAGGAGAGGATTCTCCGAGATAAATATAGTGCTCTTAACTTGAGGTGTGTGGGTGTGACCTGCTCTAATCTGTAGGTTGCTTTTTTGGCGATTTGTGCATATATATATATATATATACCCTTTTGAATCACGCTGTATATATATATATATATATATATATTATATATATACATATATTATGTATATATATATATATATACAGCGTGATTCAAAAGGGTCGCACCATCGCTTTGGTGTAAATACAGACCATTAAGAGGAGCACAAATATGTTTTTAGAATTTTTTTGCCATGAATAGTTTTTAAGATATGAATGTTTGAAAATAACGCAAATAGGCAACGCTGCACCTTGTAGATGCACTTACAAATTTGAAATCATAGATCATAGGTACCCTTTTTTCTGTTGACAAGTGCATATGCGCTGGTTTGTCACCTTTGGAAATAAAATTTGACATAATAATTAATGTCAATTCTTAACTGTGGTTCTTAATATGCTACTTTCTTCAGCTATTCTAAAGTTCTTAAGTAAAAAAATAATGAAAGAGTTGGTTGAGGCGTGCTTTCAAAAAGAAAAAACACGGCAGTTTACAGGTCTAGCAAAATGCGCAGGTGCACCGTCTAATTGCAACCATATTGGGTTGACTAAAACCGCCAAGGGAATATTTTCTAGCAGTTCTTGAAAATCGCCTCTCAAGAAATTCAAAAAATTATGCCCATTGAGGCGATTTGGTAAAAAGTACGGGCCCATCAATGTGTCGTTGATAATGCCAGCCCAGACATTGACGGAAAAACGTTGTTGAAATGCTCGTCGATGTATTACATGAGGGTTTTCTATTGCCCAATAGTGACGATTGTGCATGTTAAACACACCGTCACGAGTGAAGGTACATTCATCCGTCCACAAAATCAGATCCAATGGCAAAAGTTAATACGAAGAGGAAAATCATCTTCACACAGAGCTTGCACTTTTGTATAGTGGAAAGAATGGTAACCTTCTGTTTTTAATACACACTGAACAACATTGTAATTTACGTTTAAATTTTGTCCAATATCTCGAATGCTGACGTTAGGATTGTCTTCAACGACTTGTAGAACAGCTTCCTCGACTTGGGGAGTTCTGGCGGAGCGTGGCGTACCTATCACTTCATGGATTACATCCAATCGACCTGTTTCCCTTACACGCTGATCAAGCCGTTGAAAAAATTTTTGCTGGATGTCTACGTTCACCGTATCGTTCAGCATAAGATGCTGCAGCGCGTCGAAAGTTTTCTCCACTTTCTCCCAGAAGAAGATACATATCATTTAAAGTAAACATTTTGAATTTGAATAAATTCTTCAGATCGATCAAAAAATTTGACTTTCAAAATGTGAACATCATTGATAAATTTTATTTGTCAGGTCACACCAGGGTCACACTATGGTAACCATAGTAAAACCGAATTTTCGGTGCACCGTTGCCGTTGCTTTATTTCTAAAATAATGTTAACATTTCCAAAGACTTTTCCTGCTTTATTACTTAATAAATATTATGTTTTATTAGCAAGGATAATTTTACAGACCTTTATCTACACCTTTCATTAATAAAAACATAAAGTTACATTATCTAATTACTATAAAATCAACATCAGTTTCGTAACTTTGAAAGCCTATATCTTCGTAAAGAAATCATCTAGAAAATTTTTAATAACACTTTTGAGAACAAATATGTGGGTCTAAAAACCACCTAAGTGATGGTGCGGTCCTTTTGAATCACGGTGTATATATATATATATATATACATTTATGTATGTGTATGTGTGTATATATATATGTGTTTGAGTCCGGAATCGGCCGCCAGATGTCGTTTTTGTTAGGTCAAAAGTCAGCCGCAAGAGGTCGCGACTAAAATTTTATATAAAAGGGTGTTAGAGACAGTTAAGCGCATTTGCACTGGATATGTGATAAGGAGAGGATTCTCCGAGATAAATATCGTAAAGTGTTCTTAACTTGTGGTGCGTGGGTGTGATCTGCTCTAATCTGTAGGTTGCTTTTTGGCTATTTGTGCATATGTATATATGTAGGTGCATACATATACATATATAGGTATATAATTTCTTTTCAGGGATAAATTCAAGCGGTATCAAATAACAGGGAATTAAATGCTTACAGAAGTTCTTTATTCGGGAGAATAAGAACCTTTTTCGGATACTAGATCAATACTCATTTCCGTTTTATTTTATTTGCTTTTTTGGTAGGTTTTGACTGTTAATATTATTGTGGGCGGAGATAATTTTCAATTATTTCTTAAACCACAGTCTCCTTTACTATTTCTTAGTGTTAATTTTGTTAATTTTAGATATTAGATAGTATTAGTAGTATAAATAGTATGATCAGGTAGGTAGGTAGGTTAGATTTCATGTAGTTTTTTAAAAAAATTTAAATTGTACTGAAGATGGCAGCTTAGCTGCCGAAATACGTATCTACGGATGTAAAATTATTGTGGGCGGAGATAAATTTCAATTAAGTCCTAAAGTAGATATTAAAAAGACACTACAAACCTAATAATATTGTGAAAAATTTGTAATTTTCTTGTGAATAAGAAAACTGATTTTGCTTTATTGCCTTATATGAATCTATTTTTCGAAGACTTTTTTTTTACATTTTCATCTAGGTATTTTGCTTGCAACAATTTAAAATGAAAGATTAAGTTAAAATTAAGTAAATGTTACTCAATAGGTAAATTTCTCATTAATATTATATCTTGTATGTATGCACGGGTTATTGGAAGTCAAAAAGTTTATATAAACAGCTAATCTTTTATTAATGGATTCTGAGGTAAATATTGATTAAGTATTGAACAATTATAATTATAATTTTTTTGTTAAGTGTTGTTAAGCGGTGTTAACCCGCGACCTTGCGATCTTGCGATTACAAGGGTGGTCTTCTTACTACTAAACCGTTCCGGAGCAATTTAAATTTGGCGCTTCATGTAGATTTTATTCTTCACCGTAATGTAGCGCTGTCTTTGACAAACTTAATGCTAAACACCTGAATGGTCCAACTGGTGAGGCACCGGCCTTGCATTCGCATGGTTGTCGGTTCGAACCGCGCACGGGATTTTTCTCGAGGGTGGTCGGTATCGACTTCAGGCACCCTTCAGTGTTGGGGATAAAATTCGACACTTCTTCCCCTTAAACGGCGAGGAGGTGGGAAGTAACAAAGCCATGGAACACTTTACACACACTCAAATACACTCCCGCTCCTGAGATCCTGACAAGTCATTGACTTGGACCCCGTTGGTCAACCACCACAGATAAAAAAATACTTTAAAATAAAAAACTTCATATTTTTTATATTTTTAATTTCAAATAACTATCTTAGAAACCATTAATAAAAGACTACCTGTTCATCGCTTATAATAACCCACTCTAGGCCACCATGAAGTATAGACCTTTCCTCCCGGAACACCCTCTATATGCAATTGTTGTATCAAATGCTCAATTGAAAAGTTTATCAAGTGGCCTTTGAACTTTTGATAACATTGTGAAGCAGGCCTTATGTTCCAAAGCGAAAGGCATCATTAAACAAAAAATATATGTTCTGTTTACCCTGATATCAGCTAATTTGTAATAACCTCACTGACAGGGGAACTTATCCAAGAAATGAACTCATACAACAAACCAAATGTGTTAAAGGACTGTTTGACAACTGTCATCCATCAAACGTCAATCGGCTGAGGAAGTCATTTCTTTCTGGGTCTATCTTCTTTCATCAAAAAATCAAAACCAACTTGATGAACTTTTCAATTGAACACGCGTTATTTTATTATGGTTTAAAAAAAAGTATAACTTTAATCTGCGATAAAAAATGTAATTCACAAAAATGTAAAATTTCTGGAGACTTTCTATAATTGTACATGTTTTAGAAAAAAAATTGAAGTCTTAAGTGAATAATTGCTTTTTCTTATTGGAGTCTTAATCAAGATATTAATAGTCTGTTTGTTTTGACAACTGTATTTATGTATTTTTCAATAGAAGTCAATAAAAATATTTAATATTAACAATTTTTAAATTTTACTTAATGTAACAGAATGAATTATCAATTTAAAGCCAACATAGGTTGATCGTTAAAAGTGTTAGGCTAGTTGATTATTAACTTGCCTTTAAAATATACGAGGACTTTCTTTTAATAAAAGTATTTTTCACAGATCTTGTATCTCGGATCTCCATTTATATATTGTCATTTCAAATTGCATTATATCTCATTAGTGTTATATTTTACACAGATCTTGTATCTCGGGTCTCAATGTATATATTGCCATTTCACATTGTGTTATGTCTCATTTGTGTTATATTTTACATGATTTTGTATTTCGAATTTCAATTTATATATTGCCATTTCACATTGTATTATATTTCATTAGTGCTGCATTTTGCACTGATTTGGTATCTCGGATTTTAATTTATTTAGGTATTGCATTTCATATTTTATTATCTATAATTCACTTGTGTAATATCTTGCACTGCATTTGTACCTCGGATCTTCATATATATATATTGCTATTTCACATTTTATTATATTTCATTTATGTTATATTTTGCACTGATTTTATCTCGGATCACAATTTAGGTATATATATTGCCACTTCATATTATATTACATTTCATTTATGTCATTGGGTGGTATGCAAAAAACTTAGTACAAGCTAATAACCTGTGAGCAACTAAAAATCAGATTAGAGTCGGCGGTGTAAAAAAATGTATGTATGTGATGAACTGAATTAATTAATCTAATACATTCATGAACAGTCAGATCAGCCTAACGCCGCCTTAACATACTTTTTCTTTGCACCGCCGACTCTAATCTGATTTTTAGTTGCTCACAGGTTACTTCAAGCATCTACTTCGAAAGTGAAGTACTTACTACATTAGCGTAATACTTACTATCCGCATCTAGTAGATACTATTATGTACAAGAGTACATAGAAACTTCTATTTCGCTACTATAAATTTTGTAGTATCTAGGTACTTCAAATTTCGGCTGCTTAAGTGAAGCTGCTATTTAGTAAACTTCTTCGACACGCGGTATGAATTATAATAAAATATTATGGCTACTTTTATGAATACCCGGAAAGTGTATAGAGAAAGGAGGATATACAGGCTGATTCAGAATAAGTGTCCGACTCGTTAGGGGCGTATTCATACGGCATACGAGAACTTGCGGAGGTACGATTTAGGCGCAGGTACGAATTAGGCAAGTCTACCCTATTTTGTTTGAATGCTGCTGGAACTTTTTCAAATTTACCGCGCGGCGACCTGATTTATAATTAGACCTTTTTAGTGGACACACATGACATTCAGACAATTCTACTCTGTTATACTGTACACAATGTTTAGAGATTTTTACAACACACATTCAGAACAAGAAATTATAGTTGATATTACCTAATAATTGTTATATTATTGTAACAATAATGGAACATATAAATAATCTTTTTGTGATAAAAACAATTCGTTACTAAAAATTCAAAATATAAGTATACAAAGGTTCATTGCACTCGAAACATGTTTTGCTGTAATTAAAATTTAAGAACTGTTTTAAAGATACTCCAAAATTATAAAATAATTTAATAAATAACATGTGGCCCGGAAGTAAAAGCGATGAGTGCAAATTTCTGATTTTTAAGAAAATATTTGATGTCTGGATCGTTTATAACTGAGCATCATCTCTATTTTAGCTGAGGTGTCTACTATTTCTAAAATAAATAAGCACTGAAAAATATTCAGTTTGAATCGTTTAACCAAAACTGCCTTAGCATCTAAGTGCTCAATTGGAACTGAAAAATTTTATAGGATTATGACATTGATAGCTGAGAAGTTTTAAATGTCTCTTTTATCTGTGTTCCTCATTTAAATATCACTAATTATTCCCAAAATTAAACAAATTTCTTGAATTTTTACAGAAATGTCCTGCTTCTCACATCTGTTCATATTAAACGACATAGAAACAAAATTTTCAAAATTTTCTTAAAAATGTGTTTCTAGAAAACTATTTGAACATATGTACACGTAGTAATGAAGCCATTTATTTAATTATATTTTACATATAACTAGTCCAATTAAAAGGCGGAATAATTTAGTGAAGTACAGGGATTAATGTCCGCTAGAAACAAGAGTAAAATGTACTACTTCTTCGCTCTGATAAGACTAAGATAAAGCTGCTACTTCCTGGACATAATTCAACATAATTCATAAAAATCCGTTGAAATAGGAGATAATTTGTACCTAATTAGGAGACTTTGTTTCCATGGGATGATACATAAGTAATCAGGCCAATTTGCATGTCACGGTACATTAACTTATTTTAACACTTGCTTAGTTTGTGAAGTTTTCCGTAGAATTTTTACGTAGGAGCAGTGACTGATGGTGCACTAATGTGTCGGGCCGGCCACGAAACCGACGCTTCGCGGTTCCGACGCCCACAGTCTCGATGCACGTCATTTATTATTTACAGCGATAACGAGCCAGGACACCCCAGTCATTTAATAGTTGCTCCCTGATCCCTCGGGAAATCCGCACGTCAGCTCCGCTTCTAAATAATTCACTGGAAAAGATTCTTTTAATTGAAATTAAATGTACACTGGCGTAGAAAAGTTTTACAAAAACTTTTCATTTATAACAATGTAGATAATATTCGTTGAAAAATACAGCTCATTTTATTGAGAAAATGTGTGACAATAAAAATTCTGATGATTGTGATACAGTAGAAAAAATTATAATGAAGAAAATGAGTTCGTTCTCGCAATCGGTTTTACTTAAAAAGCTAGTTCATTCTAATTTGTTAAATAGAATTTTTTGAAACATTTTTTCCATTCGATTTTTTTATTTCTTTTATTTTGTTAAAAAATCACGCTGTATAGTATTACATAAACATTTTCAAGTCAGTTATTATTATCAATCGGTTTCTTTTTCATCAATAATTGGAAACAAATCGATGGCATTTTCAGTATTTATAGATTAGCTTATGTTTTGTATTTGTAATAAATGAAAAATATTTCATATTTAATTGTGCAATACTTTCTGGATTTCATGGTTTAAAAGATCCTACATCATATGCATAGAACATACTGTGAATTTTAGAGTGGCCAATTAATTCAATTTTAATTATTTGTTGAAACAAGAATTGAGTAAAGTTGCACTACGTAGTGATCATTGCTTTTAGTGATAAACAATTCCTCATCAATTGGATCACATATATTCTGCAAAATACAATCTTCTAAAGTCTTTGATCATTTGTCCTCATTTGCAATGAACCCATTAATTTAGATTGTCATAAAAGAACACTTGTATTTAACTGTTTCACAACTTTAGTAAAGTTATGAAACAGTTAAATACAAGTGTTCTTTTATTACAATCTATTCAAAATGTTTCGTCAAGAGCCTTCTGCACAAACAATTAAAAATACCATTAATTTAGTTTGCCTCCAAAATTCTCTGTGTCTGCTACGTCCTGCATATTTAAGAGAGCATATTACGGTCATTTCTTGTAATAGTTCAATACGAACTTGATACTATAATACCTATTTAATATATGAAAGAAGTTTATTTCTCTTTTTAAAGTATACATGTACTGAAAATTTAATTAGCGAATAAATGTATAAAGCCTCTCATAATCAAAAGTCAGTACGATTAAAATTTATTTAATTTTTGTTCTTCGTCACGAACAAGTTCCATAAAGAATGAAGCAGGTAAATATAAGTTTATTGCAATAGACACTTTCAACTCTAAAAATATCTGCGCATAGATTTAGAAGCTAATATGAAAAAATGATTTATGTATGTACACAGGCAGCATCGAAAAGTAATCATTCATTTTCCCCAAGCTTTACTTTTATCACCAAGTTAAACCTTCCTTCAAGCAAAATTAACTCGTGTTGGATACACTCCAGATATGTTGAGCATAACTTAACAAATATGATGATTGATGATCTCGTGAAGATCAAACGATGAGGTGGTACCAAAATGCCGATTTTAAAAAAGGAGCATTGCACGCACGTTTCCAAACGTGTTACTATTTCTCGAAACGAAATTATGCAATATCGTGATTTATATTTTAATGCAATGCAGGTATTTCATGTCGTTTTAAATTCTACGTGCATGGCGATGGACAAAAATAATGCGACATTAAAAGCTCGCCGTATCATATAAAACTTTTGTTTTAATCTCTACACATGAAACGGTTGCGTAAATTCCTTGTCGATACAAATTAATATGTGTGGATACCAAAGTGCAACTGCTTTGTTTTTAATTGAATTCGTCTATAAATTATAATTATGTCAAACGTGATAAGATATGTAAGTAAATATAAAACAGCCACACACATTCACCAGCATTCTTACACGTAGGCATCGATTTGACGCAAATATTGTTTATGACTCTCAAAGTGCTCTGTGTTTTTTCCATGCTGAAGAGAAACTTGTATAGAAAAACAGAATCTTCAGTCACTGGAAGGTCTTTGGTTTATCTGCCAGAATAAAAATGTTATCTGCCGTGCTATGTGTAGTGTAGGTCACCAAAATTACTAATTATTTCGATGCACACCGAATAAAAACAATCGAGCCATGGAATAGTTTATTATTTGTACAGTTAATTTTAGACAATATTGAAGAAGGGTTGCTGGTGAAATATACCGCGTGGTCTTTTAAATTTTTTATCAACTCTTGCCATGGAATTTGGATGGCATGTCGTAGCTTTACTGTAAAACAGCTTAAAGGAGTACAATGACATACTTTTCACTTAAGCTAAGACAAACCGTCCAGAACTCATGGAAACAGGTGAATTTAAAAATTCACTCGGTACAATACGACATATTTTTCTAATACATTGAATGAGAATAAAATTATTTGCGGAAACCACATATGCGTAATGTGATTTGTTTTCTTCCTGAAATAATTTTGTTGCTGCTACAGGTAGGTAAGTGCAGATATCTCGAAAACTATATGCTTTAGAACAATACATTTTACGTATGTTAGAAACAGAATTTAACGAGATATTCAAATGTGTCAAATGGGCCCATTTAAATTTTTTGAGAAAATTAAACTTTTAAGTTTTAATTGTTTGTGAGCAAGAGCGCATGGAAAATGTTATATACTATTACAACATATACTATTGAAACATGAAATAAAAATTTGTACATTCTATTTAAAAAAGTATTTAAAAAAGGTGGTAAACCCACTTATGGAACATGCTGTGTATGTGAAATTAATTTACTAATATAGAACTCATTATAGTTGATAACTTTTAAGATACCTACTTTTCTTTATAATCAATAGTTGAAGAAATCCATATCAATGATACGCGATGTATAGTTGATAAATACCAGACTTTGTTCTGTTTCCATATACAGTCCTCGTCAAAAAGTCGGCATCAAATGGGAAAAACTTTTATTTCTGATTTATCGAAAAAAATTTTACGGCAATAATTTGTGCTTGTCTGAAAATCTATTTAGCCCCTATTAGATATACCGAGTGATTTTTACTTAGTTAGAAAATAGAGTTTTTCGAAATTGCCAAAATCCTAAAATTGTTATTTCTTGGAAATTAATCAAGATTTCAACGAGATTTTTATCGTGTATTAGTTTTAGCTTACTGAACAATCTCAAGGCCAGAAAATAACGTTTTGTTTTTCTTTAACTTCCGTAAAAATTGAATTTTTCAATTTTTGAACTTTTCACAAAATTTCACATACCTACTAAAAATTAATTTTAAATTTCGAATAATTTTGGCTGATAACTTCAAAGATTTATAATTGGAAAAAAAACAGAAAGGTATTTATTGCTTTCGATATTTTATTATTTACCAAAAGGTAATATTTGTACATATAATCGCAACGTTTTTGATATAATATGCTTTTCAGGAGAAAGATCTTTTAATGATAATTAACAGGTTGGAATGTCTTGCTTCTATGGAAAATTTAGGAGTATATGTTTACTTAATTTATTTTAAATTCTCTAAAACTCTAATCTAAATAGGTTTTCAGACAAGCACAAATTATTGCCGTAAAAAGAAATGAAAATAAAAATAGAAATAAATTTTTTTTCCATTTGAGGCCGACTTTTTGGCGAGCATGGTATATTGACAATTGTATCAAAGATGTGTGTCGGTATATACCTAGTTCTGTTACACCGCGAATTATCATAAAATTTTTATGTGCTGAGGTTGAGAAACCTGGAACGAATTAATTATTGCCATTGATAAATCTTGGGTGCACAATTAAATGCCAGAAAGCAAAAAGGGGGGGTATGAAATGGCGCCACTCAAGTTCATCGTCGCCAAAGAAATTCAAAGCTGTGCTGTCTGCAAGCAACGTGATTGTTACGGTATTTATGGTCATTTCAACTATGGACATGGCACAAGTTCTATGTGTTTAAATTGGACGGAAGTAAAATTTCAGTGGAAGAGGCCTAATGTGGTCATCAATATTAGTGAAGAAGTTACCCAATTTATCGAATGATAAGCACTATTGTGGAAGAATGTTGCAAAAGGCTTTAGGATATGATGCAGGTACAGCTAAATATGATTGTTGAATAAAAAACCCGAAGAGACAACTCGACTGTGTTATTAATCTTAAAGGAAATTCAAAGAAAAAAATAGTAAAAGAAGAAGTAGTTGAAAGAACACTTTACTATCTTGATAGAAATGGAGATGACACAAGATATATTAATCTGCTTTAGATGTAATTTTGTGCTCTTTTTAAAAGCACTCTCTACAAAGTAAAATTCTGGAATATTCAAATTATTTGGAACATTAAATTCAAAATAATAGCAAAATATTGCTTGTTTATAGTATAGACCGGTACGTTAATTAGTATGCGAAATTGTATTTCGGAAGTGTGTTCATGTCGTTTCCTCGTAGTGTTACAGCTGATCAATCGTTATTGTGGTGGCGTTGCATAAGACGATGCCCTCGCACGTGGACGGAAGGCTCACACCAATTACACCTTATTGTCACCACGAACAAGAACTTCTTTTTCCTTACATGCTTATTGTGACCGCATGTAGAATGTCTATTAACTGTGAGTCATGTGCCACGACTAGCATGCAGATTTAGTGTTATAGCGTACGTGATTGATTTTAGTTGGAGCTAGACAAGTCGGGATTGCAGGTAGTGTGGGCATAAATAAGAGATAAACGGAATTGGCTTAATCATTTAATGGATTCTGCAACTGCTCGCTCCTGATTTTATGTGCGTGCGTGTGTGTGTGTGTGTATAACAGGAAATATGAAGTAACAAAGAAATAAACGACTTTTAAAATGTCTTGTGTCTTTGCTTGAATAATGGGAATCATCAGTGACACGTTAAGTATAAGGGAGCATTAAGAACTTTGGAGATGGGACCTGATAAGCTAGATCCGCGCACTGATAAGTCGGCTCACTGTTAACGAGAGACGTGCATAGCCGCCAGGTGCAATCCGAGCCGAGCATTTCTACACGAATGAACTCCATTGCATCTGCTGTCGTTATTTACATACATTCTTTCTTCTAACGGATTAAACGTGATTACAAAAGCATTCGGATAGAACCTAATTAAATGTCGATACATCATGTCTAATTTACATGCTAGCCTGTGTCGTTAGCCAACATTAGCACATGTGCAGAGAGGACGAACCATTTCTAGGACTGTCAGAGGAGTGATGGAACTCCCTAATGACTTCGAGCGACGCCTGGTCGTAGCGGGGCTATTGAATCTTTCATCACAAAAGGTGTCAAAGGCAGCAGTCGACACGCGCTGTTAATATGACTGGCGGTATGAATAAAGCGCGACCCGGCAATATCACCGCGACATCCGCGGGGATCTGCAGACAGGTAATCGATGCGTTGTCCTGACATCACTATCGCATTTTGTACTCAAAAGAATCTGGTTTATTTACATTATCTTTGCAAATTTAACTCCCAAATTCTGCTTTCATTGTGAAACTACCTAGACCAATCAGTGTATATTTATTCGATTCACCCTTTACATTTCTAGAAACATGAGTGATAGGCTACCTCATCGTCGATCAATTTATCACTTTAAGTTGGTTTATTCAGATTTTCCATGAATTTAACTTTCAACTTTTGCTTTCATCGAGCAGATTTTACATAATCCCACCACTTAAATTAATCCTTACATTCTTACATTATTTTCAGAAATGTGAATTTTCAAATAATTTGCATGAAGTTGAAATTAAACAATAATTTGATTTCAAGTAATTATTATGCACACATGAACGAGGAATTTATCTGTTCAGACTAAAATTAATTCAATTTTAACGTAGATGTCATTCGTGTAACAAACAATATTTGTACAGTGAACGTAATATGAGATTTGAACACCATTTTTCGAATGTGACCAATAATCAGTTCAAAAATGAATAACAACCCCATTTTTATGACAATTTCAAAGCAGAAACACACACAAAAGAAATAGAGGAGAAAATTATCAGGAAACTTATCAGTAAAACCGGGTCAATTTTATTTAACGATGGAGGTCTGATCAGTTATGTTGTACGTCTCACCTTTGTATGCCTTCTACTCTGACCGACGCGACGGCGAGACGTTATATGTTGTGACGTAAAAATACGTTGAAACATCCTGTTCAATCAAACTGGTGGAAAATCTGGTTCTATTGTAATTTCAAATAAATAAAAAGGGGCACCGTGAAATTAATCCCTGCAATAATAATTTATTAAATTACATTTACACCGAATGTCCCGCGCTATATGCTTACCCTTCTCGAATTCTTATTTTTTAATCGATTTCAATGAAATTTGGAAAATAAAAATTAAGAAAAAACATACACCGTAAGATTTCCGATTTCGCCAGAAGTGACGTCAACTTTCTTAATTTAAGTGGAACAACCTGTATATTTTTACATATTTGGAATCTATGCAGATCATTGTCCGAGTCCGAATATATATCATTTGATAATTTTGGTTTTCATGACAACGAAAAAAGAACGTTTTTGTCTTTCAAACTAGAAAGCTGCGAATCGTTTATTTTTAACATTTTTACAGCATTTCAAATTTTCATTAGGTCGTAACTCATTTTTTTACATGGAACCACATATGCTTCTTAGCCTAGTTCGACAGAAATTTTTTTTGTGTGCGCTGATACTTCATATTTTCTTTGAAAATTATTTAAAACAGAACATGATTTATTGAAGTTTTACGCCTGCTGTGTTTTAAATGATTTTCAATATTAGTATATTACTTTTCATTGTTAGAGTATATTTTTAATTCATAAATTGAGAAAAAACTATGCAACAGTTGTGTATTGATATGTAAAGTAGCAGTTAATGTTGTCAAGGCATATTTGATTTTTTTTAATTTCGAATTTCTGAAGCAACGTAATATTTCGACCTGAATATCTCGAAAACGGTTAATCTGGCGAAGATGGAACTATTTCATTTCTTGTATAATTTTATCCAAACTTTTCTGTTTTTGTTTCAGATTTTTCGAAACAGTGATAATAAAAAAGTTATTTACTAAAATGATAATCTACTACCCTGGATCTACGCCACTGGTGAAGAATGTACAATTTTGCCTAAGACGTATCCATCCTTGTATTTCAGTTGTCTTACATATCAAATTTCAACCCTCGATCTTAAACTGTTCCAGAGATATTTAAGAAAATATATTTTCCAAGTTGTCCCTTTAGGTTATATCTCATAAACGAAAAACTTATGGATATAGATTAATCAGGTTAAATCGCAATATTTTGATGTCCTTTATACGTGGTATAATTGGTGCCATCTTAATTGATAACACCTGTAGAAGGGTGAGCATATGGCGTGGGACACCCGGTATAACAATAAGTAATTAAGTAATACAGTTCAACACTAATATCGCTTCTGAAATAAAAATAGCCAATTCATAACTACTTTGGCTGTAAAATATTTTTTTTTAGCTCTCGTTTCAAAGATAACAATATTTCCTTTCTTTAATTAAAAATAAAGAAACAGTTCTATTAGTTGGCTGTTCTTTTTGCTTTTGTAACCATGGCAATGAGTAAAAATTCAACTGTCAGAAAACTATAATTCTGACAGTTAAGGTCACGACATCTTGCGGCTGATTTTTATGGATTTAGATTTACTAAAAAATAAAGCAGTGTTGTTAGGCTCAAGATTAAGACAATGGAATCTTCTTAGAGAAAATGTATAGATTACTACATGTCCAAGATCGCCAAAGAAGTTTTATTTCCTTTTTTGAAATGAAGGGTAGTTTGGTCACATACACAGATATTGATGGATATTGGGGACTTCTCAAAAGCAAGCCTGAAAGCATTCCTTCTCCATAATGGCAACGTTCAGCCTTCTTTTCCAGTTGACTACTCTATAGACACAAAGGAAAACTACCAAAATATGAAGCAATTACTACTAATTTAATCTATGTATAGACAATATAACTTGCTCTTCAGGCTGGCCTGCAATTGGGATATACCAAATTTTGCTGTTTTCTTTGTGAGTGGGACAGTAGAGGCAAAGAAAATCAATATATGAAATGAACTTGGCTTTCTAGACAAACACTGAGTCCAAAATTCATTACTCATTGAGTCTAACAAAATTTTGCTACCACCACTACATATCAACTTAGGTCTCTTTAAAAACTTTGTTAAGGCACTGGATCATAGTCCAGCATTTGTATATCTTCGTCAGAAATATCCAAAATTAGTGAGGCCAAAATAAAGGAAGGTATTGGACCATCTGGTTTCATTTTACGAGAATCTGATTCTATGAATGCAAAACTATTCAAAAAACGCCGAACAATGTAATTTTTCTTTATTTAAACTCTAGAGCTACCAAATTGTTTTCGTTGTTATTTTCGTGTTTAGTACATTACTTCTTACAAGAATTGAGCATTTTCATTTGGGAAACATTCAAAAAGTTAAATTTTGTTGCTTGTAATAATTAGTAATGTTGAAGAGATGATAAATAATTTGTAAAATAATTGTTTAAGAAAGAAACGAAGCTAAATATTTTGGTGCTAACCTCCGGAGCACCACCAACTATTATATTTTTTTTCTATTTTATCATTACTAGCGATTAGAAAAATATTTGTAATCAGATCGTAGCAATTTCTAATTAAATTATTGGCATTCCATTAGGAAACTAATTTTGAGCAATAATAACTTCTCGGCAGTGAATTTTAAAAAATTTTCATTCTTCATAATTAGTAAGAATTTACTAAGTATTCGTAAGTGAAGAAGAACCATAATTCGCAACTACCACAGAAAGTTGTTTCCCTACATAACACTTCATATACCCTCTTTTATTTTAAATATTCTGTATGTATTTATCAGTCTAAGTTGAAAATATCATTGCTCTCATTAAAATCCTTTTGGCAAAGACATGAATTGATACTATTAAAATGATTCTGACATTATTTTAATTACAAAAAAATATATTTTGTAAAGTTTTCACTAACTTAGAGGTTACATACACTTCCCTATACCAATTACTGACGGTTGAGAAGATGTTTAATATTATTTCATAATTCTTCATAATTTTGGGAAGTTATTGCTAATTGAAAGATAATTTTATGGAGTTACTAGCGCCGATATAAAAATAACACCGTTCCATTTAAAAAACAAAAGTTATTGCCCTTCAATTGTTGTCGAAATGGAAATAGTTTTACTGAATCCCTGTTTAAAGAAAAGTAAACTTTGTTACTCCGGTAGATACCTTCCACTTAGCTTGTAACAGTACCACAGTTTGATAGAGATTTATTTTCTGAATTCAATTATTTATTTCGACTTGATATTTTTTGTAGAATGTTTTCGAGAAACGGAAATTGTTTTTTTAATAAAATTTTCAAGTATGTTTTGTATTCCTACCAAATGTCGAAATCGACTTTTAAATAATTGAATTCAGAAAATAAATCTCTATCAAACTGAGTAAAAAAATATCTGCCGCCATTTCAAAAAAAAATGTTGACTACCGTCTGACAAAAATGTCATATTTAAAAAAAATCTAAAATGCTATCCTTTTGTAGTATTTTCAAACTAGTCTTATGTGCTTTTTGAATTATTGAAATCGGATCATTAATAACGGAGTTATAGTGTAGTGCGTTTTTCATAAGACAGACGGTATATCATTGATATATATCATGATATATGTCACGATTTTTATGTTTGATATAAATATATCAGGATATTTATTATTCACATTTTAAAATTGACAGAGTAAGTACAAGTACCGCTGTTTTGAAATATTATAAAAAAGCAAAATAAATGAGCTTTAATGTTCAAATATATGAATTCAAAAGCTCCAAAAAAGCGAAATTTGAACAATGAATTTCGCTTATTTATTAATTTTGTTTGAACCTGATACTGTTTTATCATGATAAAAATATGTAATAAGACGAACGAACAACTTTATCTGTAAACAATTACAAACTGAAAAATCGAATTATTGATTTATATTTTGATATATATCATGATATATATCATAAAAATCCGATTTTTTGATTTTTATATAAAAATCATGATTTTTTCAAACCCTGGGTATAGGGAACTCTTATCAAACTTACCCTAAAATAACCTGGCAAGCTCAAATAATATAAATAAATAAAAAAAATAAATAAATAAAATAAAAATAAAAATAAATAAAATAAAATATAGGTTGCTCCATTTAAAATAACGAAGTTACACAGCGTACAGCCAAATTGGGACAGCCTGTATATTTGAAAATCATATTAGATTATGCAGAACTTGAAAGGATGATACTTTTGTATAAAATATTTTTCCGTATATTCAATAGGAACGGCGTTAAAGAAAGAAACCCGGTTAAATGCCATACCGTGTATATAAAAAGAAATTAAGTGTACATCTAGACGCTTGTTATAACTGTAGTGTTTCTTTGAGATTACTATTTCAGAAATGAAATTATTTATTTGACAACAGTAATTGGGAGGTTTATGAAATTTAGCTTAAACTCCAGACGTAAATTGTGGCAATTTTTTTTGTAATGATGCTCCCACGCATACTATTACAAAAAAAATACTTAAAAAATCAGGATTGAACATTCTTTAATGCTTTGTTTATAGTCTCAAAGAACAAATTAAAGGAATATCGACATCAAATTCGTTGAAGTTTTGTTGAAATGAGCTTGGGAAAATATGCCAAAATAAAAAGGAAATTTAGGTACCTATATGAAAGAAAATATTTTGAAGTTTTGAATAATCGTATCTTTCAATTTCGATAATTTATTTCCTCCGTAAATTTTCGTGATAAAAAAGAAAGTAGGAAGAATTTTTAGAATCCATCAGAGTCTTACGACTCTGATTCTGTACATTTTGGTCTATTAGGTCTATTTTCAACTATTAGGTTGTTCGGAAAAAATGTCGTATTATGTCTAGAATTTTTTGATTCCAGAACAGTTGGATGATATCATAGTGGAATACAACTGCTAGCAGAAAGATGGCAAAAGGTCACTGATGCAAATGGTGATTATATAGTTTAATCAAAATTTATATACTTATGTATATAAACCTTCTGAATTAAAAAGAAAACGACATTTTTTCCGAACAACCTAATGTAATTATAGACTTGCAACCTGTCAACCGATTTTTGTTACGTAGTAATTTGATAATAAACAAGAAATAATTATACTAATTGTGTGAACGACAATCACTGCATTAGAGTGAGATCGGCTCGGGGGTTGCATATCCTCACAACTCCCCGTCTTGCAAACGGCTTAGTTACATACATTTATCTACACATGGTACTTCTTTAACAAAACAGACGAAATCGTTTGCGTGCTATTCTCGAAAGAAAGCAGCTTACATTTTGACCATTAGTATTGCTTGCCATATAGAATTCTTTAAGAAACGTTGATTACATACATAGATTTTGGTATAGATACGCAATATGTTAAATTGGAATCTGTCAAAAAGCTCTGGAAAAATATTTTGCATAATGAAAGAGACTGAGTAAAATAGAAAAGTGCAACTTCTGGGTGATTGTTAATTCAAGAGATGCAAGTTGGTAGTTGACCGCGCAGCCTCAGCGTCGACTCGCTCATTGGCACTCTTCGAAGCGGAAGCAATCTGCATGGCGCGCTCTGATTAGCAATTGCTATGGAAACAAGCTGATAATGCGATCAGTTAGCTAGGGGCGAGAGAAGGTAACACGCTATCACCCTGATTTTTAAATCATCCCCGGTCGTGCATTTTAAAATAAGCGCAAAGCGCCATTTGCGTCTGCAAACATCACGCTCGTCGGGCCATCAGATTGAAACGTTCTGCGTCGCTGCTTCGCTCCACTGATGACTGACAGCTTTATTAATTTTCCATCCATGCGCTCTCCCCCTTTCGCAGCAGCAACATATCTGTCTCTTGTTTATATAAAATATAATCAAACGCTGCAAGAGCACCGTGTTCCGTTTTCAGCATCTATGACAGCGTATTTCAATTTCGATGGTGTAGTCCCAGAAGTGTGTCATCTTAGATAGATGTAAGACAGCATCAAACACATCTGTTTCCGATCGGTAATCTGATGCTAAAACTCACCCCCGTTTAATCTAAAAGAGTCCTACGATACGGTGCGGAAAATTTAATTTCAATCTCGTCAGTTCAGCAGTTGCCCAAGTTTAATCTTTGATAAGGGTTAAGCCCTATAATAGCGATCGTTTTAGAAATAGACTTACTCCAATCTGAATAAAAACACTGGCGTCGTAAAAGCTTTTAGCCCATTTAGATTACGAGACCCTTTTACATTATTATGTATCTTTGTTGCAGATATGGAATGGATCTCAATGGTGCAAGACGGAAAAACGCAACGCGAGAGACGACTAGCACGCTCAAGGCGTGGCTTAACGAACATAAGAAAAATCCTTATCCGACTAAAGGCGAAAAAATTATGCTGGCGATCATAACGAAGATGACTTTAACGCAGGTTTCTACGTGGTTTGCTAATGCAAGACGAAGACTGAAGAAAGAAAACAAAATGACGTGGGAGCCTCGTAATCGAGTGGAAGACGAAGATAACAATAACGACGACGACGATCATAAAAGTACGGAAGATGGCAAAGATATTCTAGGTACGTCTTAAGATATGTTTTAAGATAATTATTAAACGTGCTTATTTATGTAGTTGTTACAGATTCCAAAGATTCAGGTACGGCATCAAGTGAAGATGGTGATCGGCCATCACATCCACGATTAGGGCCGGATACGGGTAGCGAATGGAGCGAATCCAGACCAGATAGTGGACCCGATAGTCCGGAATGTTTGTATGATAGATCACATCCCGCTTTTTTACCACCAAGGTCTTCAGGTTCTCCTCCTCAGTTATCAGGTTCTTCATCATCTAAACCACGAATTTGGTCGTTGGCTGACATGGCTAGCAAAGAAAGTGATGGACCAACTCAACCTGCTTCTTCCACGTTTTATTCAACCGCCGCTAGCCGACTGGTGCCCCAATTGGGGGGAAGATTACCACCACCGAGCCTCCACACTTCACCTTACGCACGGCCTCACGATTTATATAGAAGTCTTTATGGACCTGCAGCTGCACAACATCTAGCAGCCAGCGCAAGCGGAGGCTCTCCCGATGTCTCTTTATTGGAAACTTACTCAAGAACTTTAGGAGCTGGGTTAATAGCGAGCCAAAACAATACAAGTAGCGGTACTTTATCAAAATCAAGTGTTTCTGCTGCCTCTTCATCGAGTGCAAGCATTCATGGATTGCCCCTCGGGCTTACCACCAGTACTTCTAGAATGTCACCATCATCTACTTCTTCCATATCATCGGGTTCTGAAACACCTCATAAACCGGTTGCTCTTAATAAAGCCTGACTTCCGGTGTCCCTGTGGCCCTGATCTACCTCGGCATGTGTACATACACAGTGTGGACAATAATAGACATGGCACCCGCCCTTCGTAGTGTGCTGTACAGTAAATGTGATATACCTTTTGGTTCCTTAAGTTATAATAAACCCGTGTCAGGACGCTGACTAGTTCATTTGTACATAGAATTACTGCGCCTTCACAGCAGTATAAACCTTGTATGTATGTATGTAATTAGAATAGTATTGTAAGTAAAAAAATCTTTGTTATTATAATATGTATTATTAAGAACAATATACATACAAAATATTATACCTACATGGAAAATATAGCATTGATTGTACTATATAAATTTCAGACACACGATTACTATTTTTTCCAACTAACATATCATCATCAGCAGATCGATAATGTACTTATATTTACATTTGCCCGATTTTAATTCGTGTGTTAAAGCTGCAATAAACCGAATCGTTCATTATTTATGTCAGTTGTTTTTTTTTCTCTGATTTGCAATATCCACATCCTATTTTACATTGGCATCCGCGACGATACATAGCCGTGTTTGTTTGTGCCAGTGCGGTCCAAACATCAGGTTTAGAATGCGCTGACAATAGGCTTGCCCACGGAACAAATCTCAACGAGGACCACCGGCCGAGGACAACGATTTAGAACACTGCAACAATGCATCAGATTTCAACGACGTTTCAGATTGTTAAATGCGTATATCGTGAGTATAATTTTCGAAATAAACGAAATGCATCTTGGATATCGCTGGGTACTCTACATAAGTCCTGCGTTCTTGGTACGTACAACACAAGGTAAGTTATATAATTTTTTGTCATTATTAATACAAGTAATTATAATATGCTGCAAAATGTCAAACTTCTTTTTACAAAAATATATTAATTACCTTTTAGTTTTCTACACAAAAATCATAACTAGACGTCATTATATGCCGGTAAGATCAATCTGAGTTAAGAATATAACGTGACCTCCGACTGCAAGCGTCAAAGAAGATAGCTATAGAAAAGTTCTTATAATAATCGATCGATCGGCATATAATAAAAAAAAAAAAACGTGTAGGTATTTAACAGAAAATTACATCGAAATTGATATTAAAAACGAAAGTTTCTTCATACCATCTCACATAGAGCGAATGTTTTTTGATAACGGAACTTCCATCATCACCGCTAAAAACTGAAATCCAATAATTATGTTACTGATGTACGTATTAACTAATTGCTAGAGATTAGCTGAGTTGAAAATTTATGTATTATTATTATAAAAATTTTAAATTCTTTTATTTTATCATTTTACTGCTGCGCTGAACCATTCTAATTTAAGTAAACTGAATTAATTATTTTTTTTTCATGTTATTATTATCTCTTGATGACTGATCATTTTAATTTACAGTTAATCAAAATTTTAAGAAATTCTTAGGCTTTTGTTCTGAAAAAGAGATAGTTACTTGTGTTCGATTAATATTTTCGTATGTCTCCCATATTTATGGTGCTAATTCGTATAATAGCGTTTTCGATTGAGCTGCACTGATTGCACTCAGTGCGCACTGAGTTTAGATTTCGTGTTCGATTGGTGATTTCAGTTCAAACTTTCTTCGTGTTTTATGTTCGATTGAAATGTTAGTGCGCACCAGTTTTGCACTGAGTGCAAGAATTTTGGAACTGACTTCGAAGGTAGTGCAAGCGTTTTAGTGCAACTTTTCTATCATTTCAGGAGAAGCATATTACAGATGATTTATTGACAGATAACAAAAACAATTTATTGTATCAAGAAATTGTTAATAATTAAGTTATTTGCTAAACACAGTTTGTCTAGTGCATAAAATCTTCGTCCGGGGTGAATTCCTTAAGAAGGGAATATGAATAATTAGTGTATTTAGGATTTTTAATTTATTATAACAAATAAATATTGCATTTTTATATTTCTGGCAACAAATGATAATTTTGAGGTTACGGTTCAGTATATTTCCCGCTCAATAATTTTGCTCCCAGATCACGTTTGTATTCGATTGAAACACGCACTAGTTTCGTTTTCTGGCAAAACTGACTGAGTGCGTGACGTAATATCAGTGTGACCCGAACTCTTCTGGTGCAAGTGAAATGAAAACGCTATTAGAAACATAGAAAAAGTGTTATTGACCTATATTTAAAATGAGATATAACAGTGCTATTGTAATCTATTCCTCATCTATTTGTTATCGCAGTATGCTGTGAAACTGTGAGAATGTGGTACTCATGTCTATAACTAAATTTTGACAATGAATGTCATATTTATTTAGATTTTAAGGTTACCTCGAATTAAGCAATGTTGCATATTTTCTTTTCATCACGAGGTATTCACCTCCAAATTCACATACATAAATTGTAAAACGTTTCCTTCGCTTTTAATTTTGGCTGGGTTATTTTTCAAATCAGATTTCAATTGTCACAATTTGACGTACATATGTTAAAATGACACCAAAATAATTTGTCTCATTAACGCTGGATTTCACAAACGTCACTTAACTTTAATGATCGATTAAGAATAATCATTCCTATACCTTCAACACATGTAACCATTTCAACGTTTACTTTTAACGGATGATTAAATTTAAGTGACGTTTGTGAAATCCGCCATAGGAGTACGTTCCATATAATGCTCGCAACACTCGTAACGTTCTTCGATGACGCTCCATTTAATGACGCTAGGCGTTAAAGAGTGTTACTACGCGTACCCTGTACGAGGCTAGAATTCGTGATCGCAACGCTCTTGTTACGCAGGTGGGTCTTTGTGAGCGTTTGGAAACATAACCTTATTTTTGTTGATGTTTGTGTTATAAATGCTTTCATTCTCCATCAGAAGACGTTTCACTGCTTGAAATGTCTTCTCTTTGTCGCCGAATCAACATCACTGCAAGAGATCTTTCTCTTGCAACGTTTATTTTTAATGAATAGGTTTTATAAGGTTATGTCAGACGTCAATGCTTAATTTATGTATACGCAGGCGTTCCATTTGCACTGGTACGCTCACATCGAATTTTAAATGGATCGATGTTATGAGTCATTGCGAGTGTGATCAGCGCGAGCATTATCTGGAACTTACCCTAAAATGATAGTCAACCTATTAATGTGCTATTAACTTAAAATCACGGCATACTGCGATAACAAATAAATAAGGAATGGATTATAGGTATCATATCAATGAACCGGACGTTTTAGCAAAAATTCATAAATGTTGAAGACATTGTTTTTGATTGATGACTTGTTTTGTTTGAGCCTTCTTGGATGACAGATGCTCTTCATCCACAAGAAAATAATAACACATATCGTTCCATGAATATGCAATACAGTATCGACATGAATGTCGACGTTTACTAAGGATTTCCTTGTATTATCCGTTCACTCGGTTTCCTCGTCAGAGCAGGGCGTGTTCTCATTTCGTTAAATTGCTGGCATGAATTTTGATAAATGCAAGAATCTGACATGAAAAATATTTTGACAATTCCACACCACTGATCTGACATGTCGCCAAATACGAAGGAGCACCTGTTTTGATCTGTTTGTTCTACCCCTATGCATTATAATCGATCTGGTAACAATGTCTCCATCAATGTACTAAAATCATAACTATGAAATTAAATCACAAACTCTTTTAAACGGACACTTCTGACGAAGCTGTCGAACGACTGCGAAACGTTAAGTGTTTATGCGGCATTTAGTATCCGTTTAAAAGAGTTTGTGATAAAATTTTCATCGGACAAGAACCAGCTTTAATTATGAAATTAAAAATAAACATAACCGTTTCATCTGACGTCTATATTTCATTATGATAGCAACAAAAATGTCACCCTAACTCGCCTACTTTGACGAGGAATTCGATTGAACAGATATTACTTAGATCTTTAAAAAGCACAGAAACTTTTGGACTGACGTTAACTAACGAAAAGAAAGGAACATGTCACTTCAAGTGCTGACTTCAGATGCCTAATTCAGTCTTCTTTTTTGTTTTGGAGTAATTTCGTAGCTCCATTAGATCTAATGGAAACTACAACCATACAAAAACTGTTCCCAGTATTTAGATAAAAGTACTGTTTTCTTCAAATTTTTAAATAAAAGCATTTTGAATATTGGCTTACCTAAACCAATTGCTTTCATTCCCAGCACTTAGGTACTTTACTTAGTAATTTTATTGCTACGAAAAGGAAATACTGCACTTAAGAGAAAAGAAGTTATCGCTTGTAACAAATTATGGATGTCATATGAATTTTCGGAAATTTCAAAGATTGTTTGTGTATTGGCTTAAATTTCTGTCTTCGGCGTTGTTTGCGGATTCTGAAAGTGGCTTAGGTCGTAGACACAATTAGTTGGAAGCGGGGGCGCCGTTGGACAACCTACGGTAAAAACTGACTCCATAAATCGCCCGTTATAGATTGATATAAGAAAGTTGGTATCTTCATTATGCCGGTGGGTCGTGGCCTTATAGGGCACTCAGATCGCTAAATTGGCCTCCGCTGACAGCCGATGACAACATCATCAGAGGACTCCCTGCTCGAGACATTGTTTTTAACCGCATGAAACATTCATCGGGTGTATTGTGACGTACGCGCGGAGGTCATTATTAATCGCCGGTAATAAATGCAGTTAGTCGAACATGTGCAGACAAGCCGAGGGCGGACGGCTGCATTCCGTCGAGGACGCCTCATAGCACATATCTCACCCGGCTAATTGGAGAGCATTTTCACGGGTGACGCATCTGTCAAACAACGGCTGCAGCGCCAGTTTATTTTATCTTCTGCTCCTATTTTAGCCCACGGAAAAAAACACCATCCCGAATGACAAGTTTCTCTCTGCCAGATACAATTATTTTAGCTATTTGCTGCTCTCCGACTAAAAATACAACTGCTCCAGCGTATATCTGCAATGAAAGGAACATCTGTTTCTGGTGGTTCTCCGTTTCCACATGATAATAATTAGTTAGATTTTTTCAAACGTCCGAAATACATCGGTAATTAGCGTATGCGTGGGCTTCCTACAAAACAGACTTACTACGTCCAAGGAACTATTCACAGTCAACTTACGACAGGATGTATCATCACTTTGACTGATTGTATATTGTCATGTTTCAAAATTAATAGTCTCAGTTCCACATCATTAACAACGAATGCAAACTTACCAATGCGTATGTACACCTAACGAATTCGAAGTAGATTTGCAAAAGGAACCCCGTTTAACATGTGTGTCTAAAACCGGAAAGTATTTTGTAATGTAACACTGCTCTACAAACTGTCAATTATAAGTGGTGGTGATTAACGAGATATTTTTATACAATTTTTGTCGTGATTTCTTAGACCTTAAGAGTGCAAAATATTAAATATTCAAAAATAGTTATAGTAATTTCACTCCAACAACGGACGCATGAAGTATATCCTCTTGAATGTTCGAAGATATCATTGGTACAATTGAAAAGTTCAATTTTTGTCTTTGAATTTTTCATAACATTAGGTGAATTTTCGCCATTAACACAGTAATTGAAAGTGATAACCAAATAAGTTAACCCCCACCATTAGAAAAGAATAATAGTTATACAAATGGCAAAAATGCTCTAGGTAACAGATGCAGTAGTGCATTTAACAGCTGACAGGAGTTTTATCATCATCAGCATCATAAATTTGGATTACATGTTCCATAATTCACAACACTTATTTAACAGTAACACTAATCCCAAAACCTGTCTAATCAAATGTCAATTGACTTGTTTCTGTTTAGATACCTTCCTCGCGACTCGGGTAATTGATTTCTATTACCGTGTTATAGCAATGACGTAAATCATGACGTCAAAGCGTACTCCCCTACCATGGCCAAAATGACAAAAGTAATTGTTTTCAATTACCGGTTATAACTAGTAATTGGCGAAAATTCACCTATTGTGAAGTAGGTCTTGAGTTGAATTAACGTGCAATGCCACTGTAGATTATATCATTTATAACCCATTCACGATATTTTTGACTCTAGAAGGCCCATGCTTTTTTTTCGTTAAGTTACGTGCATGTATTTTGATGGAAGTCAAAATCTGACGTGAAAAAACTTATGACAGTGTCACGTAAGCTATACTGACTGTTATCAATGCATACCTAATGTGGATTACAATAGCATGATTAAAGTAAAAAGTAACAAACTGTTATTTAAATATCCATGTGTGTAGTACTTTCTTAATGATAAAACAAATAATTATCAAACGTTTGTTCGAGACAAAACTTCTCGTTTTCATGGACACCACAGTCGAGCTGGCAACAGTCACGGGCAACAGTGGCAGTGGTAGTTTTCAAAAACATAACCATTAATTAGGTGATATTAGGTTGTTCGGAAAAAATGTCGTTTTCTTTTTAATTTAGAATGTTTATACACATAAGTATATAAATTTTGATTAAACTATACTGGCTGTTCAAACTTAAGTCGGTACTATTGCTAACTTTGTTATTATCAAAGCTACGAATTCGGTTAAATTAGCAAACTAGTAGTAATTTTCACGCTGATTATAGTGACGTAGTCAAAAAAACATTTGAGCGTCGCGTTTATGAGATAAAGTCAAAAAGACACTTTTTTTAAATGGAACAGCCTGTATATTATATTGCCAATCGATAGAGAATAAAATCCTTAATTAAAATTATTCTTTGTTATTTTTTCGTAAATTAATAAATAAAGGAGATATTTTCATCAACGATGCCTGTGCTTTGGAAACAAAACATTTGCAAATCGCCGTAATCAAATTTTTCAGTTGACATGCTATTGTTTTTGAAGTTTGTGATTTATTTCTTACTAAAAAATTGTTTTACACGCATCACGAAAACTGAAAAAAATTATGACAATTTTTAAACATTTTTTATGATTTTTTCACGCTACTAGAAAAATGAACAAAAATTAAGACAATTTTTGTACATTTTTTGTGATTTTTATACGCATCTAGGAAAATGATAAAAAATTATGACAATTTTTGTAAATTCTTTCTAGACGCGGATAAACCATTTTTTTAGAAAGAAACAAACTTCAAAAACAATAGTCTGTGAACAGAATAATTTGATTTGATTGCAAATGTTTTGTTTCCAAAGCACAAGCATGGTTGATGATTTTGTAAAAATGAAAATACATATCTCCTTTATTTATTAATTTACGAAAAAATAACAATTAATTAAGAATTTTATTCTCTATAGATTGGTAATATAATATACAGGGTGTTTCATTTAAAAAAAGTGTCTTTTGACTTTATCTCATAAACGCGACGCTCAATTGTTTTTTTGACTACGTCATTGTAATCAGCGTGAAAATTACTACTAGTTTGCTAATTTAACCGAATTTGTAGCTTTTATAATAACAAAGTTAACAATAGTGCCGACTTAAGTTTGAACAGCCTGTATAATCACTATTATATTATGCACCAGTGACCTTTTGCCATCTTTCTGCTAGCAGTTGTACGTCAATCAAATTTTTGACAAGCATATTTTTTTGTGATAACAACAAAAATGTCACCCTAACATGGCCTACTCTAAGTTTGAAAAGATCGTGAATGGATAATGCATAAACCCCATTAACTTTTGTAAAGAATAACTAATTGTGATTTCTTTGTTCTTATATTGCCTTATAAAAACGATTGGTATTGCATTTAAAGTTTTGTTAATCAAACTATCGTTTGTCACAATTTATTTGTCAATTGCAAAATCCAGAAATGTCTCTGAAATCCATGACGAAACAAACAAAGAACCACATTTAGGTATAATGCATTCAATAAAATGTTGGAGAAGCAAGAAGATACCCAAAGATCCAAAAGAACAGAAAAAAATTCAAACCAACATAACCTAAAAAGAAATGATCCATTTACGCGATACGGGAACTAAAAGAAGTCAGGTTTCAACAGTAAAAGTTACTAAATCGTGTAACTTTAGTTACTCTTTGTAAAAGTGAATGTAAATTTGAACTTGTATCTAGTCGCCCTTCTTTTGTTTTTTTTTCTCTCTTGTCGTACTCCTATAATTTTTAGTTTTGTGCAGTTTCCATTAGTTTATTCATGACCGGGGAGTTTCTATGACACCAAAATTGTGACAGAAGTACACATTTACTCCCTTGGGAGAGAAATAATATTTGCTCCCATGGGAGTTTTCACTATGTTGCCACTTACCTTTAGCGTAGAATTATTGAAGGCAGTAAATTTAACATCGCTTCTCTCGCTGCGTTCAGAATTTTTTGCAGTACTTGTTCTTTTATTTTCACTAATTTTTCTAACAAACAGTAAGCTTAAATTTCTTTTAAACGTATCAGTTTGTGTTGTCAAATATTAATGAATGTTAAGGACTACTATTTTCCGAAATTAATTAATTAATTGTGAAAAGTGTCACTCGGAGTTCTTAAAATTTTTTATTCCTAAAAGTTTGCATTCTTATCAATCTTCTATTCTCGGTCGTGATTAAAATAGTGTATATCTCAGGAGAGAATGTCATTTTTCCCCCTTCATGTATAATATATAATCCATTCCTTATCTATTTGTTATCGCAGTATGCCGTGAAAGTCTAGTGTGAATGTGCTAGTCATGTATGTAACTAAATTTTGACAATGAATGTCATGTCGATTAAGATTTTAAGGTTATTCCGAATTAGGAAATATTGTGAAATTTTCCTTTCATCACGAGGTGTACTCACGTCCAAATTCACATACATAAATTGTAAAACGTTTCCCTTCACTTTCAATTTTGGCTGGGTT
Organism: Dorcus parallelipipedus; assembly: GCA_958336345.1. Taxonomy (NCBI): domain Eukaryota; kingdom Metazoa; phylum Arthropoda; class Insecta; order Coleoptera; family Lucanidae; genus Dorcus; species Dorcus parallelipipedus. The sequence continues at coordinate 34,403,415 of OY284475.1, forward strand.
ACTTTTCAAATTTGTTTCGTTAATCTACATAAGGCGTTTTCGAAAATTCGCTCCGAGTAGAAATGTGAGAGAGAACTTTAAGAGACTTATGCCCAATTGCACCGCATTTTTATGCCCGGTTGCACCAACTTTTTAAGCAGAGCTTAAATTTAAGTGATGTTTAGACTATGACATTATTTATAGATTTAACAAAATGTTAGTCACATTCTAATTGATACTTAAGTTGAAGTTTAAATGTCAATCAGATTGTATTTGACGTTATAATGAACATACGTAAATGTCACATTCTAAACATAACTTAAATTTAAGCTCTGCTTAAAAAGTTGGTGCAACCGAGAATTAATCATTGATTAAATTTAAGTCGTGTTTAGAATGTGATATTTAACGTAGATCCAGCATAATGTCAGACGCATTCTAACTGACACTTAAGTTGAAGTTTAAGTGTCAATTAGATGCCGATTGACATTATGCTGTCATGTATTCACGATTGTCACATTCTAAACACGTCTTAAATTTAATCAATGATTAAAAGTGCGATGCAATCAGGCATTAGTGCACGTAAGAGTGAGAAAAATAGCGCTCCGATCGAATTAACGAAAACGCCTCTAATTTGAGTTGTCACAATTTGACGTATGTTATGACATCAAATTAAATTTGTCCAATTTAACATGATAGCCAACCTACTAGCTTAAAATCACGGCCTACTGCGATTACAAATAGATAAGGAATGGATTATACGGTGTATTTTTTTAACAATGCCATAAAGGTTGGCCTGAAAATTAAAACTCATGTCGTAGCTTGGCATCTAACACATGCCAAAACTGACAATTTAAAGTACATGAATGGAGCTAAGACATGAATTTTCTTTTCCACAGCCACCCCTTATGGCATTTTAAAAAAAAAAACACATAGTACTAATAATTCTATTTCATAACGTTCACGTATATCTTCTTGAAATTTCCATTTCTGCTTTACTTTGTTATGGTATAAGTGAGAATGTTAATTTTTACACTTTGCCTTCTTTATTAATGACCGGTTGCACAAATATTTTAAGCAGAGCTTAAATTTAAAATGTGCTTAGATTATGACATTTTTTGCAGGTTTAACAAAATGCCAGTCACATCCTAATTGATACTTAAATTGAAGTTTAAAAGTCAATCACAATGTGATTGTCATTATACTGACCATGCATAAATGTCATATTCTAAACACAACTTAAATTAAAGCTTTGTTTAAAAAGTTGGAGCGATCCGGTAAAAATGTACCAAATTTTAAAATACATACTCCTATATTATTTTGAATATGAGTGTAAAAAACTGTTCATTACAAATTTTTTAAATAAAAGGAATCCCAGGGTGCTTAAAAAATGGGGAAACAGCGCCATTCTGTACTATTCAGGGACGCCCTCTAAGCGTGAGAAAAATGTTAAAGAAATCCTATCTCGCAATTCCTTAAAAATATGGAGGTTATAAGATTGGAATTTGAAATTTTTATTATTTACCAATACTGAATATTTCAATAATTTTTGTAGTGGGAGACATATTTAAAATGATGTTCAACAATAATTTTTATTTTAAATCAATAAATAGTACCTTTATATGTTCTTTGACCGAATATGTATTGTTTAATGCCAACACACCTCCCAGAGAAGCTCTGTGAGCTTGGGGAAATTAGGTGGGAAAAAATGATAAGTTAGAATTTTTTAACATTTTTCCCATGCTCTGAAGGTGTTCCTGAATTGTGCAGAATGGCGCTGAAGACAAGTATGTTATTTCTCAACTGATCTGTTGATTTCATTTTTGGTTTTCTTTTAGGATCTTCATTCAAACATTTTATCAATCAATTGTATGGAGTGTCTCGTTTTAAGTAAAACCTTAATGATACAGTTAGATGTATTGCAATTTGTAACGTCTCAAGAAAAAAACAATTATCCTTATTTATAATATAAACTTGTCAAGCACTATAAAAAATTATCAAAAATAAATAATTTTTTCGACATGGTTTGTAGATGAACTAAGTTATCAGTTTATGTGAGAGTATGGACGTTTTCATAATTTATTTTTCCATAATAAATGTGAAAATCTAAGATAGCATCCACATCAGTCATACATATTAGTAAATAATGCGATAGTAAATCAATTCGTATGATCACAGTACATACAGGCTGTCCCAAAACCCTAGTATATACAAACAGTATATAGAGAGGCGCAAAAGAAACAATTTTTTTCAATACTTTTTTTCCAAATAATTTTTTCAATAATAAGGGAGTTACAATTCCCTGAAAGAGGGATGAAACGAATTTTTCTTTTGGCAACATCTTCTGAATCCTTTAAGTTATCAAACTAATATTTGAATCTCAGATATAAGAACATTTACAACGCATTTGTCAGATCCTTCCTCCCTTTTAGTGGGTAGTTTGAGGAGATTACTTTCAGTATTTTATTATAACAAAATGCAATGGACGTATGTTAACTTTTAAACCTCAATTACTCGAAAACCGTTCGGTTTATCGAAATGCAACAAGAGAGCCTTCTTGTGCCAAATAATCTAAAGAATATTCTCTTCTTAATTTTTTGATGAAATATGTAAAAATAAAAAGTTAGGAATAAAATAGGGAAAAATCACCTCCTAAAATTACCCTTTTAAAAGGAGGGAGGATCTAACAAATATATTGTAAATACGTAGTTAGGTGCCTTATACCTGAATTTAAAATGTTAGTTTCATAACTTTAAGGATCCAGAAGATATTGCCCAAAGAACAATATTTTCCAACCATCTTTCAGATCTTATTCCTTTATTATTGACTTTTGGAAAAAAAAGTATTGAAAAAAGTTGTTTGTTTTGCGCCTCTCTATATACTGTTTCAGTTTCAAACATGGATTTTGGGACACCCGGTATGTATAACTATAACTTTTCAACTTCAATTTTGGAAAAAGTAATATTAATTTCAAAAAATATAATTTTAATTTCAGAAAAGGTAAATTTAATTTCGGAAATAGTAAGTTGACTTTCGGAAAAGGTAATTTCAATTTCGGAAAAGGTAAATTTAATTTCGGAAAAAGTAAATTCAATTTCGGAAAAAACAAATTCTTCATTTTAGGGGATTCTATATAGGTATTTCCATCCTAGCGTTCATGTTTGAATGTTATTTAAACACAGAATGGCCCACCGAAAATTTCGAAGGCAGTTTTTAGCCCTTTAACCTCTTTAGTAATTAAAGAAAATGCAACGAAATGACTAAGATTTTATTTATTTATCTTTTTTTTTCAATTATTAAGTAGTCAAAATGTTGCGCAGTGTACTTTTCACACCGCCAATGCTCATTAAATAACAGGGATAGAACATTAAATATTTTTTATTAGATGGGGTTTCGATGTACTTTTACAGTAAAACTAAAAAAGTAGTACCTCTAAGGGTTTTTTCCGAGATATGAGCGAAAAATAACGAAAAAAGTTGCATTTTCGTTCATTTTTTGACAAACTTTTTTTTTAATCAAAATAATTTGTTCGCGAAGATGTATTATCCTTAAGTCAGAAAGATTAATTAGCTTTCCAAAACTGTTTTGTTGATTTAAATTGATCGAATAGTTTATGAATTATGTGTCAATTTATATAGAATAAGCAACCTTTTCTTTAGGAATAAAATTCTAACGCCCGGAGAAAGACTAAGCCTTTCCGACCCCGACAATATAGGTCTTTTATCGTCTACTTTTTACCATTTTCGTTTGAGCACTTTTTTTGGGACATGTTGTATATAATTTTCTTTGAAATTAATGAAGATATCACTTTGAAATCCAAAATTGACCTGTTCAAGGATTATTAGATAAGTGAAATAGGCTAAAGGACTAAAAACTGCCTTGAAAATTTTCGGTGGGCCACTCTGTGTTTAAATAACATTCAAACATGAACATTGGGATGGAAATACCCACATACATAGAATCCCTTAAAATGGAGAATCTGTTATTTCCGAAATTGAATTTACTTTTTCCGAAATTTTTTTTAAATCTGTGATGGTTGCCCAACGGGGTCCTAAGTCAGAGATTTGTCAGGACCTCAGGAGCGAGAGTGTATGTGAGTGTGTGTAAAATGTTCCATGACTTTGTTACTTCCAACTTTCTCGCTGTTTAAGGGGAAGCAGTGTCGAATTTTATCCCCAACACTGAAGGTTGCCTGAAGTCGATACCGACCATCATTTATAATATTTTATTATTTTATTTTGAAAAATTAAATATTTAGACTCCGTCAGCAATGGTTTTTATTGTTTCATTACATCTCTCTTAATTCACTAACGTTTTCGATCAAGATCTTGATCGTCGTCAAGAATTTAATTTTTCAAAATAATCACCCGTCAAGAAAAAAAAATTTCAAGATTATTTTATTTAGAAACAAATATTTTACGTAACTAACGTTTTACGCAAATGTACTTTGACATTTAAATGGTTTTTGAAAGAAATTGTGAATGACATCACGAGTAATATAAATTGTAGTGTCTTTGGTTGTTATTCCCGTAAAGGAAAGAATGTGGAATTATATTTTCATAGTTTTCCACGTGAAATAAAATAATAACTAGAATAACTAAACTTGGCATTGTTGAAAAAGTGAATAGAAGATTAGCATGGGAAAGAGTTTTACTATTATAGAAACCAGCTGGAAAATGCATGAAACTTTGTTCTCTTCGTGTGAAAAAGTAACTATGTTCCAATAAAAGGTAAATACAGAGTGGAAAGTTTAACTGGAATAAATTCTGTAACTTAAAAAATTGCGATTTATAAAAAAAATTCTTGGAACAGGTCAATTTTTATTTTTAATGGCGCATATTACAAAGGGACTTCTTTAACTTTTCAATTATTTGGAGGAGTGAAACAACCCCTAACTATTTTTTTTTAATGGAAGGGTATGTTGAGTAATTTTTTTCTTAAAGCTTGTTCAATTGGGAATACAACTACGTTTTATTTTTTTATTTTTCTTTAACAGTAAAAGGGAAGAAATAAAAAAAAGAAAATCGTTTTTAATGCCAAAAATTCAGGAACTCCATTTTTTATTACTTTATAAAAAAAAATTAGCATTCCATATGGTTATCGTATTGTTGCGTTCAGTCAATAGATGGCGCTGCCAATGTGCTAACTTTTTAATTGTACGTAATTACCTCAATGAAGTTTTTCCCAATAAGTGGATAGGAAGAAGACGACCGATTGAGTGACCCAGCAAGATCTCCAGATCTCAACCCTTTAGACTTTTTTTTATGGGGGAATTTAAAAAGTAAAGTTTATATGACTCAACCAAACGACATAGCAGAACTTCAGGAAAAATTCCGGCACGAAATTAAGAGAGTAACCCGGAAATGTTACAAAATGTTAGGGATGGAATTTATAATCGATTAGGGTATTGCCAAGTAAGAGGTGGCGAGCATTTTGAACATCTGATGCATTAACATCGTTCTAGTCAAAAATTTATTTTTTATCTTTTCCCCTTTTACTGTTTACGAAAAATTAAAAAATGAAAACGTAGCTGTATTCCCAACTGAAGAAGCTTTAAGAAAAAAAAATTACTCAACATAGCCTTCCATTTAAAAAAAAAATAGTTAGGGATTGTTTCATCCCTCCAAATAAATGAAAAGTTAAAGAAATCCATTTGCAATATGCGCCGTTAAAAATAAAAATTGACCTGTTCCAAGAATTTTGCTACAAATGGTAATTCTCGAAGTTACAGAATTTATTAAACTTTCCACTCTGTATACATATGAAAGTCTTCTTGAGTATTCCAAAAATTTATGTAGGGCAACACTTCAATCATTAAGTAAAGATGTTATTCTCACCAGAACTGCTTCTATAAATAATGAAAACGTATTTCCGTAAGTAAATAATCTTCTTCAGTACTTATTAGAAATTGCTAAATTCTATTAAATTTAATTTACATAGTAGTTACTTCAGAAATAAATTTAGTAAAGTTTATATCTTCTGAATATGTGAAGTCTCAATTTCCACTCTACCGAAAATGGCAGTTTAACTACTGAAATTCGAAATACGAAAATAACTCGTTAAGAGTTAGAAATGCGGTAATAAATTGTTCTGTTGTACAGATTTCAGCAATGTTTGTCTTACGTAAAATGCCGAGCTGTCCTAAGAGTTGCCCGCGATTGCAGCGCCACCATCGGAAATTTAAGTTGCCAATACAGGTCATTTCTTTTTACTATAGGTCGACCGATCGATAAGTCAAAGATCTTTTACATAGCTATCTCCTTCTAACTTTCGTGAAACGACCTTGCGGCTTTTGTGATATCATATAATTTCGTCGTATATTTTCTTAACTCAGATCTATACGATAGGCACATAAATAAAAAATGAACTTTACATAGAGCGCGTTAGAAAAGTCTGAATAAATTCTCTATTTTTGGAAATGTTCATTTTCGACATTTATTCCCAGACATGTCAATTTTTTTTTTCTGGTCTTCATTTTGATGCGAAAAGTTTATAAGTGGTCTTGACGAGTAGCGGATATGATATCATCGATGATTTTTTAAAAATTGCAATACCATATTTTTTGACGAAATTTGGTATACCTGCTTTTTTTACTGATTGCAATATTATTATTGCTTATTATACTTTTACTTTGCAAATAAACATTAAAAAAATCATCTATGACGTCATATTCGCTACTTCATTAACGCCATCTATGAAATTTTCATATGAAAATGTAGACCAGAAAAAAATAATAAAATTGACGTATCCGAGGATAAGTGTCGAAAATGAACAAAATACTTTTCTAACGCACTGTATGTTTATCATACCGTCATAGTGTATTCAGAATTAATGTTTATTTACAGGTGCGAAAATCTAAGATGGCGCTCACCTACTAATGATTTAAAAAACACTTTTTTAGTAGATGAAATCAGCAAATTTCGGTCAACAGTAATGAAAGTTTATCATATTTGTTTGTACCTTTTCTGTTTTGAAAAAGCTTACCAGTCGTTGCTGGGGCCTAGGCTAAACTCAGCGTCTAATGGAGGTCGTGAATCTCCCTTTGGCAACGCTGTGCTTCGCGTCCACTATCCACAGTCACTCGTTTTAAATTACTTATTCTTATTAAGTGATAGAAAGTGAAATACTACATACATGCTACACAGATATTTTTATTCGTTGTAAAATACAAGCTACGAATCTCGCGCGGAGTTGTATTTCAGTCCAGAAAGATACTTGGTAACTGCCCTGGAAAATGCAACGCGCTTCAAATAAAGGGTCGCTAAATTTAACGCCAGTTTCATACTGTACAAATCTTATTTACATTAAAATTAATGTCCGTAAAAACGGTGCCGCTGTAATTTTACAAAATTTTGGTCAGTTCAAACTTGGCCGGGGTGCCATAAAGCTCCGCGAGGTTAACACCAGTATGGCACTTGTCGCAAGAATTCCCGAAAATCAGGCCTGAACTGACCACAGGCGGGTCGCAGATGTGCACTTCTCAAATTTACTATTTGATTACTATTTAATTAGAACTAAAAATATATACATTTTAAATACCGAACAAACAAAAGAAATTGAATTAACGTAAAAACAGTCTAAACAATATTTTAGATTTCTACAGAAATACAGTGAAGCGAGGCAAAAGGCAAGAATATGATTTAAGTTTTAATAAAAAATGTTGAAAATAAACATTTTAGGCAAAAATTTCTAATTTACATGAAAAACAGTTTGTTATACATAAAATGTAATAGGTCTTTTCGAAAAGAAAGGTAGTTTGCCTAAATTCCGATTGCTAAGCACGACTAATTTGGCTGGGCTCAAATAAAAATGTTAAAAACAGTTATTCTTCTCCAACTGGTCACACGGTTGAAATTCAATAAAACAAAAAAGAAACTATTAGAAAAACAACTGAAAAAAATTACGAATTCGAATTGGAAGCTTTTTTTACACGGTTTTGTTGTAAATTTAATCCTTTCTTCAAGGAATTAAAAATCATATCTACAACTCACAAGCGGTTGATTTACAGCATGGACAAGGGACGAGTGCAGCTCACATACGTCAGCCGTGAAGACACTAACTCGTGTTTTTACTCCGTCGTTATGAGTCCGTCCTACGGTACAACACAAAAGAAGAAACGAAACAATTAACTTGATTTGTTTGTGAACGGCCAAGAACCTCTCCTGTAAGATGACATTTCAATCACCGGAATGAGTGTATATTCAATGAGCTCATTTCAAGTCGAACGTATATCTTTGAATGTTTATTATTTGTGTTGGATTTACGGAGATTTTGTTAGTACAATAATCACCCTTTAATTGAGTTTATTCAAAATACTTTTTATGCATCTATATTTTATATTGCGTGACTGTTCATTTTCATGTACTTTCTAAAATTGCTAAAAGAATCCTTAAAATAATTTCCCGATGGTAATAAGTATCCTGATTTTTGTAATCAGAAAAAAAATCCAGAAAGTTTACTAGTACACGAAATATTTTAGGGAACAAAGAAAGGTAATAAAAAAAAGACAGGTTTTCATGTAGGTAAGCTCATTTTTTTAAATTCATGTTATTTCAGAGTATTACAAACATATCAATTAAGGAGAGATTTAAATCGGTAGCAACTGCTCGTTAATATGAAATTCGGGCGACCCTACAGCAAAATCATATTTTCATTCCATCAGGAAGGGTTTGATTGACGACTGACGCGAGGGCAAGAATGTATATAATAATATTTTCGCTATGGTTCTGTCATGATGCCTGTTTCTTTTTTAAAAGTATCTCTTGGAAATTAGAAAGTATCACTTGGAAATTTGTTGTTTGAAAGAAATAAATTATTCACATTTTTAGGTAACTTTTTCTTAGATATATGTTTCCATCCTTCGCTTTGCTATACAACAAAGATTTGTAAATTAATAATTATTTTAATTAATATTTTCATTATGTTGGTTATGACGTCAAAGTTTCAAGCTTTGAATTTTGTGTTTAAACTGTTTATAAAGGAATCTTAGTAATTAAAAATCGTCTGTTTTATTAGAATCATGTATTTTAATATTTTTAGCATTATTGCTTTACTCAAAAGCCATAGTTCATTTATGTTTCCTATAATTATTTATTAGAAGTATTTTGAGAATTGTTTTAGTAAACAAAATGTTTAAAAATTTAAGTAACCACTATTAATGCACAAGAAAAGAAGCGAATGTATGACATACGTTTGAGAAACATAACTTCGGAAAAATGTACCGTTAGTTTTTACATAAAACGTTTGAGAAGCGCTAGCTTAGATTTAAAGCCCCGGCTGAGTGAAGTCTACTATTATGCGCAATAAATGATAAGGCAGTAAACCCGCAGATACAATACAATAAATGTTGAGGCAGGTCATTTATTACTTTCGTACGAAAGAATACCGCGATTCCCAGCTATTTTTTAAATTAATATTTAAGTACTAGAGATGCAAATTTTTCACAAAATTATTCTTACATAATAATATTAATTTGTTTCCTTAATTTTAAATAAAACAGAATCTAACAATCTAACAATATGTAAAAATATAGGTAATTCAATTGAGGTCACATTCTAAAAATATTATTTGAATAAAAAGTACGCCGAACTCGTCATCCCTTAATTTATGATTCTTTATTAAGTTCAGACTGAACGAACAGAATTCCGAAATATCGCGGTGATACTGTGTGTGCGTCGGTTCACAGTTCCAGTTGATTACGATAGTAATGCATTTTTTATATTAGACGTACTTTATCATTTAATATATTCTGGAAGCAAATACTGATTTATACATGAATTAAACAATAAACGTTCATACTGTTAAACTCCAGCGATAAAATCGCACCTTATTACTTTATTACAGTAAATGATTTAAGAATGTTCTTGTCAAAACTTAGGGAAAGCGTTAAGCTAGACATTTTTATTAGGTGCAGTCAGTGCATTTATTTATTTGACGGAACCAAGAAAAATGTTCGCATCCGCAAAATTCTCCTGTCACCAACTTGTTTCTAATCAATGTACTTAAAACATGCATCCATCATTTTAACACGCGAAGTTAACAAATTAAATCACGTAGTGTTTTATTTGTTTACAAAGTATGGAATATCATGATGTAATTAGCATATGTCTTCAAACAAAAGGCGATGCGCTCTTGTGGTGGGTCAATTTTTAATTTTTGAGCAAAACCATTGATATTTGCAGAATTAATTCCTTATGTGATGAAGAACTTACAGTATTAATAATGAAAATTATTCGATTACACCCTGTATATTGTTTTTAAATAAAAGATGTATTGCTTAGTCACAAAATTGTGATGAACTTACACACTAAGAAGGTGATGTACAGTTAATTGCAAAAGAATCGAGTACATCGAAAAAATCAAGAGTGCGAAATTTTACAATTTTTTAACAATGTAAACCTGTCTCTTTCGTAGCATTTACAAACTTTTCTAAATTCTATTTTCTTCGAACATTTGCTTTTAGACAAATTATATAGTGTCCTTAATAACGCTCTTTTTCTAGATTCTCGCTTCATAGCCGTTTCGCCCATCTTGTTTCATCCTGTTTAATGATTTTGTCCCATTCTGTTTAAGAGTAGTTTTTTTTTTATGACGAATAGCTATTTTAAAGTGGAGTTCACTGGCCTATATTTTTGAAGGATTATTTACGTAAATCGTTCATTAAACGTTTTCGAGGAAAAAGTCCAGACAGTAATTGGAAATTTACTCATAAAAATAAGAAATATTGCAATCTATTTTCCATATTCATAAATTTTAATGGTCTTTTTTTATTTTTCAGTTTTCTGTTTACCTTATTTGAATTATTAAACAATATTTTTTCCGTAGAATTTGCATATGCTAAGATAATTGCTTTTAAGATATGTATAGAAATGACAGGTATTTGTTTCTTGACGTTAACTGTTTTATACTTTCAGATATATTTAATTAAATGTATTATTCTTTAGTTTACTAAAGAAAAGATTCTTTTAAGACCACTTTAATCCAAATTTTATATTTGTATTAATTAATTGTAGGGAGAAGAGGACTATTTGCACAATTTCATGACAACGATAAACCAATTAAATTAATCAATGAATGCACAAAGAGACATTGAATTCAATTGCGCGTGCAGAACTTTTCAAACAAATTAGTATATGGGGTGTAAATGAGAACAACATGTGGTTCAATTTCTACAATAAATATTTAGAAAAAGAAATTTCTGGGCTGCAGACATGGTTTAGAGATAGAACACGTTCTATTTTTCCGCAAATTCTAATTCAAAGCTGCGTTTAGTTCATGGTCGTGATTTGAGATGCGACCATTAGGCAATCACGGTGGGTATGAGTTCCGTTTAGAAAACAGTCCACCCGAGCTCGTTAAACTTCGACGGTTCATCTATCAACTAAACGCAGCCCAAATTAAATTTTAATATAATTTACTATACATATTAAATTCTTTTATGAAATTGAACCAAATCTTATGCATAAAATGGGGTAGTGTAAAACGACTTTTACATAACTAATTTAGGAATTAAAATCTTTGCTGTTTACCAGAATTTACAACCCCAAAAATTAGTGCCCTAGACATTTGGCTTCACATAACTTTTATAAGCCCATATAAAGTATGTATTTCCAATCTTTATGAACCAACACTGTTCATTTTTATGTAACAAGATTCTTATATTTTTTCTTAGTGATATAAAATGTTTTTGAATAAAAAATATGCAATATAAAAGCCATCGTAATTATCCAGACAACTATTCAGCTAGGCAAACGACGAAAAGTCATTTAAATTCTCCGGATTACCTCGCTTTGAAACTGTAGAAATTGTCAGGAACGTTGAAGTTGAAGTAAACCTCGATGCTTCAGCAACTTGTAAAGGTATAGCCTACAAACAATGCCAGCGTATTTCACCTTAATTAGAGCTCTCTCATATGGTAATAGCTGATGAAAGTTTAATTTCGCGTCGCTTGCGGGTCCGTAATTAGAACGCGCAAACACCAGGACTCAATAGCAGGAGCCGGGCGCTTTGTGCAAAGATCTGCGTCGGTGCTAATTATCCCGCGTGAGTGTTGAACATAAACGACAAGATTAAGTCTATTAGGCGTCCTAACTCGTGCAATTTGCATTCGCCCGGCTACGAACACGGCTCTCACGTGGAGCTTAGTGGATGTGTCATACGACCTATCAGGATTTCGGGAATCTTTGCTACATGTCTTTATTACTTCCTCGTTGAACTTGCAATATTACGTGAACACGCTATGATCTTGTAACCAAATATGTAACCTTATCCTTTTAGAAACTTATACAATCATCATTTGCGTTAGTCAGAAACCAACGGGAAATTGTTTTTGTTTCTCATAATTTGACGGTTATATTTCTTGGACTGCAGTTAGACGGCAAGAGTATAATTTTAATTCCTTTTTGAACATACACTGACAACTGATAATTCCGCCAAGGTACTTAATGAAATTCGAGAAGAATCCTCCATAAATTTGCTGAACATTTTCCAGAACTTCTGTAGTCCATTTTGTTGGCCGACCGACCAGTTTTCCGAGTTTTTGACTAACATTTCCGATTTCATGAAATAAACTTATTTAGTGCATTGAAAATCAGTTAGACAATCTTGACTACAACCTTGAGAACTGCCATTAACCATCAATGTTTTGTCCAGAATGAAACTATGCTGACGACATGGAACCTTTTTGAGATTCAGTGAATAAAATCTCAACGTAGATGTTTATTTTATGATTATTACATATAAAACCTCCTGACGAAGCTATCAACTCAGACTGAAACGTTGAGCGATTTTTAAAGCGTCCGTTAAAAGGTTAGAAAGAATCTATTATACAAATTTTCATCGGGCAAGAGTAACAAGATCCAACAAGGGCAAGATTCAGAATTGACTTAGTGCAGAAAACTAGTGCAAATCGGTACTGCAGATTGGCCGTGCAAATGTCTGACAAATGTGTTTTGATGTATCTATTCACAATCAACTTAGTGCAAAATGTCTGTTAATTGTGAATAGACATATCAAAATACATCTGTCTTTTCAAGCACTTCGGTTCGAGATTAAACGGGACTTTTTTCCCATGGCCTACTCTAAATGGAAATATTTTGAAACACCTTTTACTAAAAATTGTATGTTTCGTTTGAAGAATGTACTAATTTTTTAAAATAACTTGATCAACTGATACAGTCTTTTAACAGAAATCAGATACGAAAAGGCATTTTCTAGGATCTTTTCTCTCTCTCCTGTAAAGTCTTATTTTCAACATTTCAGTGTCTGGGTACTTGTCTCGGGTACATTATAAACACGTAAGAAAATTATTTTAAGATTTTGCAATAAATGATAACTAACCTGGTGCTCCATTCATCGATTGCAAACTATTTCTAGAATTTATTTAGGCCCAGTTTTACAATTTCAGGTTAACTTTAACCCTTAATAACAATTATTGAAATAATCGTTACGGGTTTAAGCTTCAACTTAAATTTAAACTAGCATTGTACAATTGGGCCTAATCGGATTGCATAAAATTCAAACCTTGTAGGACTTTGTTTTTGCTGTCAGAAGTTGACAAAATTCCGGTGCCTAACCTTAACAGCTTTGTTTAAAATGCATCATATGCAATTAAGTTTGAAACTGCTTCTAGTTTAACGAACAATCAAATATGAGAACATATTTAAAGAAGGAATTCCTGCTTTTCTGAAGGAGGAGACTGGGTAGAGCCCTGAAATAATTTGATAAATTTTGAAACGTTTCTCTTAAAAGGATCTATGAATTATTACTCCACATTGTAAACATTTTTGCCGGCTTGTTTCATATAAATTAATATATGCTGGAGGAGGCAGTTGAAAATGAAAAGTGTACATAAGATGAATCCTCTTGTAGTTACATTTTATAACACATATCAATTGACAGTATTTCGCTGAAAGAATAAATTTTCACAATTCCTCAGATTCTTAAAAAAATCATAGCCTTATTGTGGTCCTTTGCAAGGAGTATTTGGAAAACTACTTGAAAGGTAACGTTTAAGAAATGTTCTTGCGGCGCCTCACTAAATAATTCAAAATACTGAATATTAAAAAAAGCTAACAATTGCCAGAAATCGTTCGTAAGGCAAATGCAAAGAATATTAATAAATGAGAGAAACAATTTTGAGATATTATTTTAAATGATAATCAATTACAGAACATTACTGCATGTACAAAACATTTTACAAAAATATATTACGCCTTTTTTGCGGTTGTTCTAAATGGTTCTCAGCTAAAAATTAATGTTGACAAATACCATTAGTGCAGAAACAAAAGATCTTGAATTTAATTTGCCTTATTTCCCTTATTACTTGCATGATCTATTTTAACAAATTTTATAAATATGTTTTATCAGTAACCAATAGTGTCATCTCTTAAACTGTTAAAACTTAATGAGGTTTAAAACTCATGTTCTTTAGCCTAATTAAGAAAGTGCGAAATATTTTTGGATAATTAAACCATCTTTTTCAAGCAAAAAAGAAGCACTTCTATTTTCCAAAATTTGACAGAATTGGGCTTTCTGCTTTTGAAATATGAAAGCTATTTTATTTCTTCTTAATATCCTTTCAACTATACAGTGTGTCCCAGATTGAGTAGGCTACCATGGGTAACTTTCTTATTAGTGAAGATAGAGATTTGGTTAAATGGGCAATATTTTGCAGTTTTATGTGCTGATTCAGATTCCGTTGAGAAAATTTGAAAATTCCGAATAGTTCAGATATTATCGCAGAAAAACTGAAAATCGCTATTTTCTTTAATGTCCAATAACTTCGCAATTATAAAAATATGAAAAAATGTTTCATATAAAAGTTACTATGTTTGATGAAATACAGCTGAAAATACAGTCAAAATAAAATTCAAGATGGCGGCTGTCAAGATATTGATAGCAACTTTCTTATTTTAAATGGACGCCATATTGAATTTTTGTACGATTAAATAGCATTTTTTTTTCTCGTTTCAACCGTGTATCATAACCCATATCTAAAAAAAAATATTTAAAAAATTTAATATTTTTTTTTTTAAATCAAGTAAGCGGGTTGCCTTTACTTATTACTAATCAAGTAAGCGGGTTGCCTTTACTTGATTAGTAATAAGTAAAGGCAACCCGCTTACTTGATTTAAAAAAAAAATATTAAATTTTTTAAATATTTTTTTTTAGATATGGGTTATGATACACGGTTGAAACGAGAAAAAAAAATGCTATTTAATCGTACAAAAATTCAATATGGCGTCCATTTAAAATAAGAAAGTTGCTATCAATATCTTGACAGCCGCCATCTTGAATTTTATTTTGACTGTATTTTCAGTTGTATTTCATCAAACATAGTAACTTTTATATGAAACATTTTTTCATATTTTTATAATTGCGAAGTTATTGGACATTAAAGAAAATAGCGATTTTCAGTTTTTCTGCGATAATATCTGAACTATTCGGAATTTTCAAATTTTCTCAACGGAATCTGAATCAGCACATAAAACTGCAAAATATTGCCCATTTAACCAAATCTCTATCTTCACTAATAAGAAAATTACCCATGGTAACCTACTCAATCTGGGACACACTGTATACGACTATACGTGTTGCATACTTACGTAAAAAGTATGAATACAGTATTACAGTGCTTTAATTATTTCAATACAATATTCTAATTGTTATTTCTTCTTGAGTGTAGTTTTGAATTTTCGTTTTTTTCTTGTTTTTTAAATTGAATGCATATGTAAGAAATGAGGCATTTGTAAATCATTAAGCTTATTGCATAAGTTGAATTCGATACAGCGCCGCCTACGCGACCGCGGAAAATTCACCCACCTAAAAATAACGATAGCTTTTCTGTCACGAGTCATAATTGACCCTTGCAATAAAACTGCATTCGGAGAATTTCAGCTGCATAGTTGACTTATCAAAAAAGCCGGCGTTATGCAAGCATAAGAGCGAACGATTTAGGAAATAACGATAACTCATGGGGCAAATAGCCCACATGAAAGATTTATCGGAATCGGAGTTCCGGCTATAAACGATACCTATAAAAAGTATTATACAACAAGTAGTTGTGAACTACTAGAGTCCGAAGGCGTAATCGGCGTTCACCGAATGTTATAGTGCGTGGTCAAACTCCAATAATCCGTCCATCTCTCTGTATCTTCTATCATGGTTTGGGTGAGAAAACATTAATTCACTTGCCAATTAGTTATGTTATTAGAACAACTGCTTTATTTGAATTACAAAATGCTGTTTCTTCCCGTTATAAGGTTAATTTGAATTTGTTTTGCATTGTGTCGTACAATATCGTTTTGAAGTAATCTTTAATTACATTTCAGTTTTACATTTGTCTAAATTATGCTCTTTAATAATTTAACAGAATTATTCTATTGTAATTGTAATTGTAATTGTAAGTATTGATTTCTGTTGTTTCTTAAAATTATCTTATTTGTTACATGACTTTGAGTTACCATTTAATACTGTTTAGAATTTCACTTTATGCGAAATTCCTTAATTGATGTGTAATTGTTTTTACCTATTTTGAATATTTATTCCTGGTGTTCTGTGAGGAACATGGGGTCAATTTTCTCTCTGAAAACCCCCATCAACATATTCTCCAAATATTTGGATACGCATGTATCGAAGTTGACGGTGATATTTTTGAAAATTTTATTTAACTAATTTAAATTTTCCTTTAAACGTTTCCCTTTATAATAGAAAATAAATAAGTTTTTCCTGTTGCATTGCGTTTAATTAATTCACGTGCTCAAAACATATTTTCATTAATACCTATAGGTCATCTTCTTACTATATGCCGATCGATAAGTCAAAGAACTTCTATACAGCTATCTCCTTCTAACTTTCATGAAACGGCCTTGCGATTTTTGTCAAGTCACGTCATTTCATCGCAAATTTTCTTAATTTAAATTTATATGATCGGCGTAGAAATAAAAAATGGACTTAGGTAACGATTGAAAATTGACTCACGGAAAAGCCTGTATATACTTTTTCTTTTATTTACGACTAAAGTTCATATAAAGAAAGAATGTAATAAAATTTCGACAATCCCGAAAAATATGCTATGTACATAGTGGCGGGCAAGGGCTAAAATCCCGTTGCATATAAAAAAGGCATTAACAGCAATATCTGGCTAATTTAAACTCAAACCAGAAACGTACCAACAAAGAAATTGCTACTTGGGTCTTTTATGGTTTGATTAATATTTTGGTAAAAGAGTGAGGAGAAGAACTGGAAATTGTTGATTGTTTTTTGTAAAGCGAATTTAGGTATGCAGTTTTGGCGTAATAATAGAACTTCTCTCTCATTCTCGTTGTGACATCTAGAGGAGTAGTGTCTCGAAGAGGCCTTAAAAATATGATTAATCTGAAAGTAAAGGATAATTCATACTTAAAGCTGGTTCTTGTCCGATGAAAATTGTATCACAAACAAGAGTTTGTGAGATAATTCATACCTTTTCTTTTATCAGTTTTGACCACCCGTCCCTTTCACATATGTTAATTGAATAGATTCAAAAGAGAAGAAGAGGGTACATTTTATTGGACTCTCATTACTTATTAATTGAAATATGAATTCACAGTTGTACCAACACAATTAAATTTCAGGGATAGTTTTTAGAACGAAACAATTATTTTTCTAAACAAAACACCAACCTTGTTGTCGCCATATTTACATTCCATTTCTATTTTGCTTATCTCGTAAGCCAGTAATAGTACATTTTCCCGAGCAAGCGAACAACGATTTCCCTAAAACTCAATTAACGAGTCATCTTACTAAATGAAAAGTGATTGAACGTGTCACTGCAATCAAGGAAACAATTCGGTGCGCCATTAAAAGTGACGATTGAGATGGAAATTACCCCGGCTGGTCTGCGGAGATAAACAGCGGTGGGCCTGGAGATAGACCGGACCCCTCGGAGCCGCTGTGTTCACAATTAATCAAAAGAGAATTGACGGAATGGGTTTTAATTACTTCGCAAAAGCAACGGCTCGCAGTCGACAGACGCGATTTCGAAGCGTCGGTTTCATTCTTAAAGCGTCCAACTCGAAATTCTATGGGGCACGTATTTAACTGGATTACTCTCGATTACGCCACATAAAACAATGCTTTTTTATTGCTTTAATTAAATATGGCTGCATTTGGAAAACTTAAATATTTATTTCATGCTCATGGCGATTCGATAAGAAATAGGAGTAATTTTTTAAACAAGTTATCCTCTGGATTATTTACGATGTCGTGTAGTGGATCACCCCGTGAAAGATTTAATAAATTGTAGTTTGCTACCATTAGAGGTACCGTGCCCAGGTAATTGCATTTTATGTCAGCAATAAATAACTGCTCTTTGACACATCTATGCGCCATTAAGAATCACCTTTAGTTCGACAGCTTCGGCGTCCATTCATTAATTACAAAGTCCTGCGTATTGTGAGACCTGCGACATCAATATGTCTGCGCGGAAAATAATTAAGCAGGTATTTGTCAAGCACTTCCTGCGCATCATTTCTCCCGATAACATTTTTAGGACAAGCCGAAGCGTCGCCCTCTTTGATGCTACTTTATGATGATAAACGACGTTGCGTTTGTCATTGCTGCATGGCATCCGGTTGGGCGTACCGGCGCACAAAGGCCGCGGCTAATAAGGCGCAGGTACTTGTGTTGAATCTAAATATCGCTTGTGTAGAAACTAAATATTTAGCTGTGCTCGTGTAGTTTTATTAGGCGAGAAGAGCTACTTAAAGAACCATATCAAAGGATCCGCCTTTATATATCGTTCAGCTTCCACCGCAAATTTACTACTTTAAAAAAATAAAGTACACCAGTAGCGTTCGCATTTTTGTTGTATCTACTTTAAATTTAAAATTCTTACAATTTGTATTAGTAAAATTAATTATGCCTTAGGGGCAATTTTTCAAATAAACTTTTCATCTTTTGTAATGGGTCGATGAATTTTGTTTATATTTCATGTTCTTGATTGGTTTAATAAAAAAAGTAGTAGGTATCCTTGTGAGAACGGGATTAGTCCCGACAAAAAAACTAGTAAGAGACTACGGGAAAAACATAAAAACAATCCTTAATTCTCGAGATATAACTGATCAAAAATTGTACGCAAAAAAAAGATATCGCGCACTGGCTGTTACGTAGAGCGAAAACTCATGCAATCCACAGTTGTGTCTAATGAAGTTTTATTCTTTCACGATTGACTAAGCCCGGAAGTGGGATCCTAGCATCGGAACGGAAATTATACAGGCGGCTGTACTTTTGAGGTGATTTACAATGAAGATCGACAAATAATTATAATCAAAATTGCTGTGTGAAATTCAGTATTAAAATGAATCATGCGTCGATTTTGGAAGAAACCGATATGTACAGAGAAAATAATTTTCGTAATCGGCCAAGAGAAATTTGCATAAACGTCCTTCAGACAGGCTATCCTGAACTTAATTTCAAATAAGAAAATTATTGTGTCACACGAACTGTCGTACGAAAAACGCAAAACTTTATTCTGGATCGCACGAATTATTTTTCGTATACGAAGATTACGTCGCCTACGAATTATTAGTTTCGCACGAAATGTTACATTCGAATTATTCGTTCTTCCAAGATTTTCGAACGAAGTGCAGAATTGCATCGGACGTGCATCGAACACACTACCTACGTCCGAAGCAATAATAACACGATTCACTTAAAAAATCTAATAACAATAACTAATGCAATTTAACACGAAATACTTAATCCCATTTAAAGCGATGTCACTACAGGTTCTTTACTTTAGTTAATTTATACGAATCTTGACTTATATCTTTCGGTTGTAAATTTTGACATCCCTATTGGCTATTAACGACACGACGCGACGCCAGGTGGACGCGAAATCTCATGTAATCTTATGAAACGCTTTCACACCTAGCATGTCGGTATCGTCGTCGTCAACGACATAACTTTGTTCCCATCGACTCCACTAAAGTCGTCAGGACATCGCTTCTTTTCTTGATTTTATTTTATCGGTTATTATTTCATTCACTCTGTATGTTGAAGTCAAATTATCTTATATTTTACATAATAATTCCGTTTTTATCAGTGTAGATGTCGTTTTATTTGTGTGACAAAAATATGTTTTTATGGAATATCTCATTTTGTGGACTAATAATGATATTGTTATGATTGTACTACGGGTACACATAACAAAAATCTTCAAAGAACATAGTTTTAATTATCTGGTGAAACCAAAAACCTTATGGAATTATTATAACGAATGTGATGTAACGTGAAAAGTATATTGTTGAAAATGACGCTACATATTCTTGTCATTTCAAACACGTAGTTTCTCTTTTAACATTTTTTTAACTAATTACGAAAGTTCGCATCAAAAATGCTTTCAAAATTTCTTTATTGTTAATAATTAATTAATTAATTAATTAATTTCATAGCCTGATAGTGGTCTAAAATTTTAATTTTGAGTATACCGAAACATATACAATGTGACTTACTTGTTTTTTGTGTGTCCAAGAATGTACTCCCGAAAACTCACAAGGAATCTTATCCCATACGACCTGTTGTTTCCTTTATTAATTCGCCAGCTGACGTCACCTTAAAATTTTTACTGTCAATGTTCAAAACACATCTAAATATTAACACCGAATACAATATTCCTAATAGGTCAAATTTTATTAATAAATTACAACGTGTCCCTATTAACCAAGACGATTTTCTAATTTCTCTGGATGTCAGCAATCTATTCATGTCCATTCCGGCAAGTGAATCCACTATGATCATTAACGACTTACTTTCTAATTCCATCTTGTCTGATGAAGATGCAATTTTTCTTCAAAATCTCTTAAAAATTACCCTGGAACACAACTTTTTCATTTTTAACGAAAAATTTTACGCAAAAACTGACGGTGTGGCTATGAGCTGCAGCTTATCACCAATGTTAGCAAATTCATTTATGGACAAATTGGAACAAAATCTCTTTAATTCTTTTATTCTTCATTATTTTTAATGACCTCGGAAAGGTTTAGATACGCTTCTCCAAGAATTAAATTCTCTCCATCAAAAATAATCTTCACTCTGTAAATTGAACAGAATAATTCTATTAATTTTTGGACTTAAATATTACAAGACTTGATAATGCCCTCAAATTTAAAATCTATAGAAAACCTACCTTCACCTATAATTGCATCAATTTCTACTCGTTCCACCCATTACAGCATAAACTAGCAGCCTTTAGATCATTTTTTCAAAGAACCTTTCTCAACTCCTATGACTGAATCTGATTTTAGAGATGAAATCGGTATAATTATTCAACTACCTTTTTTAAATGATTTCCCTATTGATTGCATCTCATAAACTTTTCTTAAAACGAAAAATAATTATTAATAATATCATTAAAGGCAGGCGGCCACTGAATGCGAAACTAAGCTAAGCTAAGCGAAACTAAGTTTTTTGAAAATTAAATCCAACGTAATCTTACGCGGACATGGAAATAAAGCTAAAGAAAGCGAAATTAGAATAGCAAAGGTTTAAACAATGTTTATCTTCGCTCGGTTGCCTCGTCCGCGTAAGATTACGTTGGATCTAATTTTCAAAAAACTTAGTTTCGCTTAGCTTAGCTTAGTTTCGCGCGCAGTGACCCGTTGCCTTTATCCTGTTACGTCGTCACAGAGTCTAGCTCAACAACAATATTTTGTTATCCCCTTTTTAGAGAAGATATCTTTCAAAATTTACAGGTTTTTAACCTCACTGGGCTTAAGAATTTCGTTTTCCACCCAAAAAACTTTACTATTTATTTTGCCACAATAAAGACCCTGTGGACGTTTGGGATCATAGTGGTGTGGACTCTGTTACCTGTGGGTCCTGTTCCGCTACCTATGTTGGTCAGACTGGGAGAAGCCTAAAAGTGAGGTTATCCGAACATCTACGGTCACTCCGTTTAAACAAAACTGATTTCAGTTTTGCTAACTATCTTTTAAGCACTTCACATACTTTTGATCCCGTAACACATACGAAACTATTACATAATCTTCCAAAAAATAATAAACTAAATGTTGCTGAGCAATTAAAAATATTCTTACTTAAAAAATCAAATACGAGCCCTGCGTCAAAAGTATTCGCCTAGCTGGTGTAGCTGTTTTTGAAAATAAAATCATTATTAGAATTTAAATATCAAAATTTTATTTAAAAATGTATAAATTACTATTTATTTATTAATATTATGCTCGAAAAATAATTTACCACTGAGTAACTAATTAACAGTCTCTTTCTTTACCAAAGAGAGATAGGCGAATACTTTTGGCGCAGGGCTCGTAATACTGAAGTTGTTAACGAACAAACGTTTTTTAATTCGAATAACTTTTTTAATAATAGGGAGTTTTTGCAATACATTACGATAAAAATATCGTTACGTTAAAGGCTATGTTGCTTAGCAACCTTATGGATCTAGCCAATCATAAACAGAGTTTTAACGTTTAACGTACGTAAATTTTAACGGAACCTATTGCCAAAAACTCCCTAATATTGATTGGAAACGTGTGAAAGACCCTTCTGTATGTTTTTAATTGTTTCCATCTATTACCTGTCAATAATGTATTCTACTACAACATTCAGTTGTCCTCTGCCACTTGGACTGAGGTAACTGTTTCTCTGTGTTTCGTTTGTAAGTATTCTAAAGGGGTTTCTCTTGGGGTTTTAAACTATTGTTATGTATTGTAGGTTTCACATTTGATAATGTCTACTTGTTAGACGAAACCGGTCATGTGTTTTATGAACAATAAATGTATTGTAGCGAATTCAAAAATACAATGTTATTTTATTTTATTTTAATGATAATCTTGAAATTGAAAACAAAAACAAGTAAAAATTAACGAAAATATTGAAGCTGTTCCCCTGGAATCATTTTTTCAGGTTTTTATTGCAGCTTAACTTAAATTCTTCAAAAAGATTCCAGACGATGGTCTGGATCATGTCTATTTTTTTTTTCGAAAAAGTTGTGTAAGGTACTATGTATTTTTTATAACTCGTGTCTAAATAAAAACCTGGTCAAGTAGGCTACATTTAGTAATTCTGCTATGTAAATGCAATGGATAAATTCAAAATCACAACCCACTTGACCAGGTTTTTATTTAGACGCTCGTTATCAACATTTAACTGACAAGAAGAACGATCAAAATCTACATGAAAAAGTTACGGTTGCCATTTAAAAAATTAATGATGACGTCACAGCGGAAAAGCAAATGCCGATCGAAAAAAGATTCTTGCACATTCTTGCACACATATTAATGTGTCTTCTTAAAATTAAAAATTTACGTGTTTCAGGATTTTGCAAAAAAAAACATTAAATAAACAAATTATGAGCTTGGTGCGGGATTTTATCTCCACTCTGTATATTGTTATTCAAGGTAACCAAAATTTAAGTTATTTAATCGTTTACTTATTCAACTAAAGCTGTATTTTTTTTTTAGATTAGTACGTATTAGTTTATTTTACCACAAAAGAAATTTTATGTTAGAACTTTTTGCTAATTTTTATACCTGCAACTATTATTTTTTGTTTGAAATAACGGTATACTTTTGCATCTGTTAAAACGTAAATTAGATATTTAGAAATGTGTTATGTTCAATTATCGTTGCCAATTTGAGAATTCGAAAATGTATTTTAAATAATAATATTTTTGCAACGAAATTTAATGTCGTCCGTTTTTACTCAGTGACGAACGAACTCGCCCGCCACTGAAGTTTTAAAATGAAACTTCGAATGCGTCAAAGCAACAGCACGTGTTTAACTGCTTGAATATATCTTTATTAACGCTCTGTTTGATATTATTTCTACACCTCCTGAAACGTCTTTTTGTTTTTGCAGTGTAGAATTTATTAGTGTTTATGTTGACTTTTCAAAATGTTTGTACGCAGCTGACACATTTATAATTGTTTAGTATCTATTTTGCTGAGGATATCGTACTATTTTTAGGACAGTAATTTTAGGCGGTTAATTAGAATGCCTTGTGATGTCTCTTTATTGGTAAATTTAACATTTACTTAAGCAGACCTAATTACTGATTGTATTGTATGGTATCCTATGTCTTGCACATTATTTCACTGCTGAGCACAATTGTTGCATATTACGTTACAGATGTGTGCGTTGAATTTATGATGAATGATTATATGTATCTACACCTGCAAATTTGTTAGCAAGTTTTTGCGTCATGAGCCCGCATACCGTTTTAGATTACATAAAAATTTCCTTATCGTAATATTTAGACATGCGCATCACATGTTCATTCATATATTTGCTTCCTGTCTAGTTGTACACTTACATTATGATGGTTGCAAATTAAGAAAATAAAGAATAGGTATAATAGAAAATTCAGGTAATTTTTTTCTATAATATTCTAATTTAATGGAACGTTACGTTTAAATAATCTTAACAAGTGAAACAAAAAAAAATTGATGTAATTGTTTCTCATGTCTCTTTTGCCTACTTTGTTAAATTTTTAATTGTAATTGTAATCAGGAAGAAACTAATTAGTAAAAGTATAGCAACAGTCTGAAAAAATACCAAAATTATTTGACTGATCTTCAGAAAAAGATAATTACATTTTGAGAATTTAAGGTGGAATCCAGAATAAGTAGAAATAAAAATCTGTTATTATCATTTATCACATTCAGTTTCCTGTTAACGTAAACATAAGCTCATAGTTAACAAAATTATACATACTCGTGAGAATTGAAAAGTATGAAAACCGAAATGATATTTTCTACTCTATCGATCTCATATCTCTTCTCAATTAATCACAAACAATACAATAAAGAATCAGTAAAACTTCATTTTAAAATTAAAACTTGTTAGCAATGTGTAATCTTGAGGATGTCAGTGTAGGTACACTAGGGTTATATTATATGAAAATGACCTTTAAAAAAAATTGAAACTATTAATTAGTAAAGGATTTAAAATACCTTTTTAAAAGATATTTATTCGATGGTCATTGACTCTCAGAAATTTTTTATGCTATACAGGTTGTTACAGATTTGAGGCTCACCATTGGGATCTCGAAAACGGTAAGAAATACGAAGTCGGTTAAATTAGGACAAAGTTGCGTATTTTGGAGCTGAGCAATAATCCGTTTTGAAAAATATTGTATGATTTGTAGTTTTTAAAATATTTCCAAAAAACCGAAAAACATAATTTTAAAAAATTTTTTTTCTGAAGTTATTATTACAGAGATTACAACAAAATTAATACGTTCTAGAGGCACTTTTTTGAGCTCCTTACGATAATGAAATTTTACATACGTTTTGTTTCGCTCTGACCATCAACTTCAGTTTTTTATGGCTGCCATATTGGATTTTAATACCATTAAATAGATCTATTTTTGCTGATGTTTCTCCATGTATCACATATCCCTATTTAATAAAGTGAAATAGCTATAAATGCAAGAAATTGTTGAAAATAACAGTGCAAAAAAGACATGGCTTGCTGTGAAGACAAAAAAAATACATTTTGACACATCTCCGTACTATCTTGTGTTGTTTACTACCCGATTGTAATTAATCTAAACTTATCACAATGAATTTTTCCAACGAAGAAAAACGTGACATGTTAAAAATTTATTATGGTAACAATAGCAATTCAGTAATAGCGAGCGAAATTTATTTCCAACAATAGCCAGAAAGACGCCGACCACATAGAACAACGTTTAGTAAATTAGAGAAAAACATTGCACTTTATGGATCTTTTCATAAAACCTGAAGGAAGTATGGAGATCGCCTTAATAATGAGGAGAATGAAGATACATTAGATGAGGTAATTAATAGTTACTTATAAAACGTTTAAAACTAGATGCTATAGGAAATAATGTTAATAATAAAAATATTGTTACGGTTGATTTCACACTTTAACTCGTTTGTTTACTTGGCTACTGTCTCCCAGTTATTTCGCCATCCTTAGCGCGCATTTGGCATAAAGTCTAAACGGCCTCTATCGTTGTGTGCTATCTGTTGACCTGTTCGGTGGATTTGAATTTGGCACCGTGCGTTTGTTTCCGTGAGGGGACTCCAGCCGGAAGCGTGTGGATTTTGATTGTGGACCAGCGCATTAAGATTTTTGCACGATTCGTAGCGTGGCAGTTGGTTGAGCGACATTTTTGTTTCACGTGTGTGATTTTCCCTTGCGTAGTTGACCCCTTGCGTATTTCTGCAGTCTTGATTTGGAAATTTTGGTTGTATCGCGTCCGTTTGGGATTTTATTGAATTTACTCAAGTCGCCGGGGAATTTGGAAGCTTTATGACCTTATTTTCCGACGCCTTTTTTTTAGTGAATCTGTTTGGTTCAACGGTCGCTGCACATTTCATTACCACCCAGAGATGCTCGGCTTGTTTATGTCGAGGTAAGTTAACTATTTAATTTTCGTTCATCCCGGTTTGTTTTTAATTAGGGTGTTTCTGTTTTTGTTAACGTAGCGCGTGGTTAGCCCCCCCCCCCCCCCGTTTTGCGCGGTTATGCTATCGTAAGGGAATCTTTTGGAGCTCAGAACGCGAATTTTACTAACTTCATCGCTTTACTTTGGACGTACTTTTGGACGCTGAGGTCGGAGCGGAGCCGACGTGCCTGAAAGGTTCACGGTATTGTACCTCTTTGAAATTTCATCAACTTCGGGGTGTCAATTTTTACGCTCTTGGTTACATGTTTAGCGTTATTACTCCGTTTCTCGTCGGAGTTTTCCTGTTTGGTCTCGCAGCTTTTATGTGATTATTTATTGCGTTGTGATAATTGTTTTATTTGTGCAGTCGCCGCGCTCACGCTGGCGATCGGTTTAATTACAATAATTCCGAGTTCTCCCGGCGTTTAACATTTCATTTTATTATTGTAGTTTTACTTTTATTGTACGAGACTGCTTTTTAGTCCTGTTTGTAAACGAACGTGTGGGATCCCTAGCGGACGGAAATTCTATTTTCGCATTTTGGGCGGATATTAATTTTTTTGTTGTTGTTTAATTTTAACAAAGAAAAGTGTGTCGCGGCCTTGCGCCTTTTGTGATTTCGACGCCGTGTTCTTTCAATTATTCACTCTTGTGGCTTGGCGGGACGTTTTAATGTCCACCACTTTTACTTTAATTAAAGTATATTTAAATCAGCGGACGTATTTTTTTTTATTATTATTTATTTTTGGATCTCTTTCCTTGCGTACTGTATTTAATTGGGGATTACCCCTCCTCCTTTCGGAACGGATTACTGGGATTAAGTGGGTATTTCTCTCCTGTTGGGGGGGACTCCTTTGGTTGCGAGTTGTTAAGATCGTCAACAGATGGCGCCCGTTTAGATCTACAGTTACCTGTGCGAAATTGTCTACCCCCGGCCTTCTCCACTGACTCGGGATTTTGGTCACAGAATCAGCCCCAGACATCGGGCGATCCAGGTAGGTTAGTTTGTATCCGTTTCGATATTTTTCTTTTTTATTCGCTTTTCAAATCTGAATCCAGTTACAAAAATATTTAAGTGAAACATCATTGACTATGACTAAATTACAATACACTATACTGTAGTTTAATGCAGATTTTATAAAAAATAGAGTGATAATGAAGTTTGCTTCCATTCATAGTAGGTGATACATAACACACTGTAAATAAGGTACGGCATCGGTTTCCTTTAAAGGAATATTTTATTCCTACGACGGCGACCTAAATAAATAGAAAATAGCTAAAATTGCTCGCGGTCCTAATACGTACACCGTTGAATTACTTATTGATTCAACTTATAACAAGCGCGTTGCGGCAGAATGCCATAAAAATTTAATTTCGCATTGCACAAATGAAATAAATTCCACAGCAAAAGGAAAAGTAAATTGAAAGCAATCCGCAAATTATTTTAGGAGTGGGCATACGACGGATCGCGTCGCGAATACCAAGCAGGTAGATATACGGATCTAATTTATTTTCAGGACGCTTCTTTGGAAACAAAACTGGCGGTTTGTCTCATTCAATTCGTATATATTTTTTCTTTAGCACAGCGAAATTTTGATATTAATTTAAGCACTTTCAAGCTGTGCGATGAATTAGTTACCCAATACACATATGTATTTGGTAATTCATAATTTTATCTGATTATAGCAGATCATAAAATATACATTAAAAAATAAGATCACCTTTTTATATAAATATTTTTCCAAAAGTCAATAACAAGGGAATTATAATCCCCTTAAAGAGGGGTGAAACGTATTGTTTTTTTACAACATCTCAATCCTTTAATTTATCAAACTAAAATTTGAAACTCAGATATAAGGCACCTAACTGAACATTTACAACGTTTTTGTCAGATCCTCCCTGCCTTTTAAGGGGGTCATTTTTGATATTTTATGGTAACAAAATATAATAGATGTATGCTAACATTTTAATCTAATTCCTCAAAAACTGTTCAGTTTATCGAAATGCAACAGCAGAGCCTTTTTATTCCAAATAATCTAAAGAATGTTGTTTTCACAAATATTTGATGAAATACGTAAAAAAATAAAAAATTAGGGATAAAATACTCTCCCTCAAAACTATCGTTTAAAAAGGAAGGAGTATCTAACAAATAATTTGTAAACGCGCAGTTAAATACCTTACACCTGAGTTTAAAATATTAGTATGATAACTTAAAGAATTCAGAAGTTATTGCCAGAAAAACAATTTTTTCACCCCTCTTTCAGGCTTATAACTCCCTTATTATGTACTTTTGGAAAAAAAAATATATAATAAGGTTACCTTATTTCTACCTTATTCAACATGAAGATATCAGGAGACAATTTTGAATCACCGTGTAAAATCGCATGAGTACTGTTCTAACTTTTTATTTCTACGATCATGTTCAATATTCTCTTTTTTCGGGTGAAAAGGGGATAAGTCTCTTTTGATCAAAATGAGTAGTGCAATGCATTTTACGATAAATACTGATTTTCACTGTTCAGATAAAATACATGATAGCATAATGATTATTAAATGTTGTATTTAGCAGAAATAATTACCATTTCTAAGATTTATACCGAGTTACAATGACTGGCTAAACTTTAATCAACTCTCCTCAAAACTGTTAAATTACGACTTATCTCCTTTTTCCCCAAAACCACGGTATTGTATGTAAATGAGAGGGAAAATAGATTCATTACAAAAAATTCTCACTGAAAGGATTCCTCAAGTTTCCAAACATTTTAACATTTTATTGAAATTAAAAATGTTAATCATGTTTGTCAAGAAAGAGCATACTACTCAATTTCAGAAAATATACGCCAAATTCTTTAATTCTTTTTATTTTTTATTAACTACAGATCAACTTTGTTGCTTTAATAGTTTAGATCGCGACATCCTGCATTTTAATTATTTTTATCGCAAATTCATTTTAATCTTTTAAGGAAAATTAAAATTTTTTTTGTACCTAGTTATTTTAATACTATCGATAAATTTCAGACATTTTGTAAACCAAGAATAAATAAATAAATAATAAATTTATTGTCACTGATCCAATATAAACAGATGTGGACAACGTCAGATCTTTAACACAATAATGACAACAGTATAGACTAGAACATATAACACATAATTTGTCAAAATGTTAGAACACACACATACATACATACATATACGCATATCACATAATAAAGGGTGTTTCAAAATGACCGCAAGATTTGAATTTCGCGACATTTTCTTTTGATCAAAAGTGTTGCTCTAAAAATTTGACTACTGTCAAGTAGACGCATCCCGATTATCAGTCATGGAACGTTACACGACCGAACAGCGGATTTTAATAGTGAAAACTTATTTCAAAAATGGTAAAAGTTTAGCGCAAACAGTTCGCAGCATGCGTGCAATTTTTGGTCGACAAAACGCACCAAATTCTTCAACGGTTAAGGGATTGATCGAGAAATTCAATCGAACGGGCTCGGTTGTGAACGAGAAATCATCAGGTTCCTCGGTCAGGCCGGTCCATTGAGTCACTAAGGCAATATTTTCAATGGACCGGCCCAAGTTTAGTGCAGTGCTGTACCCAATTGAGTTCAGTATCAACCACAAGACCTAAGAAATCAACAGTGTTTATTGTTGGTATAGACTTACATACAATACAATACAATATTTGAAATAATTGAGAAATAAGAACAAATTTCATGCTATCCTATTCATATTACTTTGGTTGACACTTTAATTCAATCAGGATTTCCTAATGTAGTGTGTATAAAGAGCGGTTCATAATAAATTGTGTTTTTTTTTTTTATTTTTGAGATAGAAGGCTGTAATTTAATATTTAGCTATAGCTTTTAATTCTGAACAACTTTTTCTTATGACATTTTGCTGTATCTTGTAAAATAAGGGTACTTTACTCTTAAGACGTCTTCATTTATTCTTGTTTATATTTTTTTGTCAATATTCATCATGACATTCATTAATCATCATTTTAATTATATTTTATTGTTTTGTAATTTAATTCAACATACCCAGAGAATTCCTATTGGTTTCTGATTTTCGCATATTAGCGAGTAATTCTTTCTGTTTCTACTAGTTTAAAATTTTGCATACGCAATGGATTTTTCCTTTTTTGCAAGAAGTCTCCAAGAACACTGTTTTTTTCCGGCCATATATTTCAGTAATACACTGTGATAACACGACAAAGCACTACATCATATTGAAGACGCCGGGACGGAATATATTCTCCAGGCTTGTATTATATATTTCCATATTGTAGAACATAAATATATAAATATACGCAGGTACATTTGTGAACGAAGTATTTTATGGGCCCGAAGCTGTATTAAATTGTCTTCCAACTGCGGGGGTTCGCGCACTTTTAAATCTCGCCTTTATTTTAGCCGGATATATGATCAACGTTGTCCTTACCGGCTATATAACTTCACTGTTAATATCAACTCATGTAAACAACGTCTCATATCTGTACGGTAAACTTGATGTACATACGTATATACATAAATACCTGCATATGTACATTTTTATCTCAAGTTGTTATCTGCAAAGAAGTACACAAACTTATAAATATTAATGCAGTTTTGATTAATTGCGTATGGGTACTCTCGTCAAAGAAAAAATTTTGAGCAAAGAAATCGTAAATCAGTCCCTCGGCTTCCTTTCAATTACTGCCATCAAAGAAAGACTTTAATGAACTATAATATTTAATAAATTGCTGAAAATATGTTTTTGTAAATAGGATCAAAGGATCTTGTGCACTGGTGTCTTCTCATAAATTAATAAGCTCAAACGATGGCGTTGAAACAAAATATTGACACTGAGGCAAGAAATGAAGACGTCAGATGTGTCTCACGTGTTTTTAAAATGTTCCCGAGACTTATATACGAATCGTTGACTGGTAATTGGAAGCTGATGCGTTGCTGTTTTCGATGTAAAAGATTCCAACTAATAAAAAAATAATTAAAAGTTAATTAAACTCAGGTTCAAATTTACTTCAGTAGTATTTCGGCTCTTATATTTTTGCAACATTGCGAAAACGAAGTAAATTCCTTCATATTCAATTCTATTAGGTGGCCAATTTGTTAAAATTAATGGACATTATTAACACACAATATATGTATTACTGTAAATATTTATTACTTAGTAAAAGATATTGTCACGAAAGTATTGAAGAAAATCTGATTGTTCTATTTAGTAACATTTTATAGTCAAGAAGTTAGTAGTCCTGGGCTGGCATTATCAGTAATTGTAAGTCTAAATATCTCTTAAGTAGATTCATTAACACAACTCTTGTTCTTAGCAATGTATTCCGAGATAAAAAAAGGAAGAAACTAACGATCAGTGCAGTAAAATATGTTTTAACGACGGCCGAGATAAGTTAAAAGTGGTGTACCGAAATTCCGCTACCGTCAACAAAATGCCTTTGATTTAGAGTGGCCCAATGCAAAACGTAAAAAAGGGGCAAGGAATCGAACGGACAAATGTAGGAAACCGTGAGAATGAAATCGGCGCCGTCGCCGCCTTCTAGCGGCAATTATAAATAGCTACTTAACATTCCCAAATAGCCGACAAGCAGATAAAAGCCTACAATGTTAGATCGGGTCACCAGACCATAAATAAGATAGGCCGTGATTTTGAGTAAGTGTTGAGATTCGGTTGATTAGGGGCGCTCCGTGTTACGGCGGCCTTTTTGACCGTTGAGCCTGACAACACTTTCGGACGGAGATATTCCATTCTTGGATTGGATAGGATATTAAAATATTAAAACGATGTTCATTCTTTATTTCAATAGGGTTATTAGGCAAGAAAAATGCACTTTCTTATCTGTAGTTGGTATAAATAATAGGTAAAGAGAGACCAGAAAAAAATATTCCTTTTATATGAATTTGCATAATGATAAGAATTTACTTAAAAATACGAAATATTAAGGACCAGTTGTACAAAGGAGGTTTAAACTGACGTTCAACTAAACTAGGTTCAAAGTGAATAAAATCGCATCAAATTTTATTTATGAATGCATTAATTGCCATATGTCATTAAGATCCTATGCGAATTTGTTTATTTTGAACCTAGTTCACTTAAACTTGAGTTTAAACCGCCTTTGTACAACTGGCCCTAAGACAGATCAGTCTAATACACATGATTATAAAATGCGATTCATTAAATTTCCATTCTTAATTCTTAGAAAGATTTAAGTTTACTAGAGAGATATGATTTTCACCTTAAAAATTTTGATTAGTAAGAATTCTTAAAAATGATCCACCGATTTACAAGTAGAACAAGAAACAGAATAAATTACGATGTGAATGTCCTTTGAGAGCTTATGAAAAATATGGAATTTAAAATGAATTAGCGTAGAAACACTAGCAGATTTTTATAAAGGGACAAGTATTTTATAAACGAAAAAGTAAATCAAGAAATGTGGTTGGCAACTTAAAATCTTGATAATGGAATAAATTAAGTGACTTCTTTTAAAAAAATAAAATAAATAAATTTGTCATAAGGTCTTCTCCATAGCAACTGCAGAAACTTTGCCCTTATTTTCTCTCCAAGTTGTACTACTTAAGGTGGATCCCCCCTTCCATGAAAGAATATAAAACGTTTAAAGTAGCCTAATATAGCAGTTCTCTAATTAATATATTTCTATTATTATGTTATATTTGTATTATTATTTATTATAGGAGGATGTTGAAACGATGCAATGAAGAAAGCCGCAAGAGAAGGAGACTGACTCTCCCCGAAATCACTATATTAAAGAAGGGCAACGGAAATATCAATGACAGCTGGTGTAATAAGAAGTAATTTAAACACTTTGTGAAAATATTGTTTCGTAAAATGGAAGTGGACAGATTATTTTATAAAAATATAAGACAAGAGATCAGTAAAGAGAAGATTAAAGTTGTGACTGAAAGGTAAAAAAAAAAACAGAGGATGACTCCAACAGGATAGCCAGATGACATAGCCGAGTAGCAAGAAATAGAATAAACTTGAATAAAGTAGAAAATGATATGTATATGTGTGTAGACTATCCAGCAATGGACAGACAAAAATGGGTTGATTGTTGAGGATGTCGCCTTCCGTGAACACGCAAATATAAGTGCAAAAATACTGATAAGTATCTTTTTTCTCACGTACTTGCGTATAGTCAAAAAACCACAAACATAAAACGATAGATACCATCATTTTGAAACTTGTCAACAGGAAACACTCCTGAGAAATAAATTATTTCGCCGTAATTATATATTTATAAGTTAAGTTGAGCTGATAACGTTATTTTTGTTAAAAGAAATGCTTAATACGTTGTTTCCATTAGCGATATCAGATGTACGCTCGGTTTCTTCCTCTGCTAATGAACAGTATCGAAGTCGGTAGCTTGTATCTGGACACATTTATATTATAATTTTACCGTTACGAATTAATGTTAACATATGCTAACAAACAATTCGAGGCAGAGTATTTTAATTATTTCGTATGTATGCAAATTGTACGAAGATTGTGTCGGCAATAAATTGACTAAACATGTCGCTTTATCTCACAACATTCAACTTTAAATGATAATTTTTTTTTATGTGCTACGTGTTATGTGAATAGAAATTATGCGTGTATCGTTTACATAAATAAATTTAAGTTATTTGTATTTAGATTTCAAAAAAATTTTAAAAATAATATAAATGAACTTGAAATTCCACTAAGAATTTACATATACATGGTGGTACATCAGTATAGCAAAGTTTAATAACTTTACTAATGTCTGAAATATAAATAAAGTTACGTTAAAAATTATGTATTTTAAATGTACAGGGAAGGACAAAAGTTTTAGCCGGTTTAATATTTCGAAAACTGTTTGACGTATCTGAATGAAACTTGGTACGTGCTTTAGGGTCAATAAGACTAGTATTATTAACTTATGTCATCTGTTTGTATTGTTTTATTTTTGAGATCCAAGGTCAACATGTGTTCTTTTTTTAATTACAACCTCCTATTTTCTTTTCTTTATTTAGTAGTCAATTTTATTCTCTAAACGGTCATATAAACATTTTAAAACGTTACAAAATTTTTAAGAAAATGACACTTGAATGAGAAAAAATTAAATTACAATAAAAAAGTCTTCATAAGCTGCTATTTACCATTTGTCTTAAAACTGGAACAAAATAATATCGTATTTTGTAAAAAAAAATAACAAAACTTCACGAGACGAAAAATGAACACTCAAAAAATAACGAATATGATGCGGCTCTTACTCATGATATTACAATATCAGTTCGCTTCGAACAATCAAATTTGCGAAACTTTAAACTTTAAATATCGTCGGGTTATTGCGAAAAGTCATTAAGTACATTTTTGTAATTTTCAGCTTAAAATGCGTAAGTGTTCATTTTAATCATAAGCACCAGTGAAAAAACTCCTTAAGTGACTGAAAACATAATAATAAATGTAAAAACCCCTAAAATCAATCGAAAATATCCTTCAATATACAGTGCGGGACAAAATTATAACCGCACTTAGAGTTTAGTCTCACCGAAAAAAGTACATTTTTCAAATTTTCTCTCAATTTTTAATTTATTTTTGTAGTTGTGTGCGGTTATAATTTTGTCCGGCAGTGTATTTTATTGTGGAACTGCAAATTTAAAATTTGAATATCCAAAAGTTTGGGTATTGTAACTTAATGACTTTTTGCAGTAACCCGACGATATATTTTTACTCGATATAAATTTGTTTTTTCTCCGTATTATAACATCACAAGTAAGAACTGTTAAAATTAGGAGTTATGATAATCTAAGAGTAATTTTCGATTGCTAGTATAATTTAGTATACCAATAAATTTACATTAGTAGTAATTTAAACTTACATATACCATCGTAAATATTTACCGACAGCCATTTCTAAACTGTTTAGAAATGGCTACGCTTGCGGATTCGACTTAAATAGTTTTGATAATGGAAATTGTTCCGAAACATGTCAACTAGTCAACTTTAGTCAAGTTTGTTAATGGGATGATTGATTAATAAACAGATTTGAAACTTTAACCTATAATTTATAGTGACTCGAAGCTGCTTTTCGTTAATTAATTTTTCAAAATTTAAATAGTCACTAATATCATGGACAATCCATTGGTTTTAAAAAGGTTACTTATCATTGATATTTAATTTAATTTAAAGTTTATAGTAAAACAACACAATTTATTAAGATTAGAATTCATTTCATTCAAATAAAGCCATATTTATCGCATTTTTATTTGATATTTGATATTTGACAAGCGCAACATGACAGAAGATTTAAAATCTTTAAATATCAAAAGAGGTGCTGTCAAAAGACAGTTAAAGTCATTTTTTAATTTCGTTCAAACGTGGAAGAAAATGTTTCGCAACTACGAGAAAGGTATGAGAGAATACCAGAAGTCTGGCAGAAATTTCAAGAATTGAGCGTGGTAATAGAGTGTTTGATTGAAGACAAAGAAGGAGAAAGAGCTTTGCACGAACACATTTCAGATGTAGATTTATACGATCAATGTTATTATGATGCCATGGGAGAAGCACGTGAAAAACTGAGGAAAACAGAAATAGCAGCAGAATCAAAAAACACAAATCAAATTGAAAGACGTTGTTCCACTAATTTAAAAGTTAAGTTACCACCCTTAACAATTCAGCCATTTTCTGGTGATTACGCTCAATGGTTGTCGTTCAGAGATTCTTATAAAAAAGCTGTTCATGAACAAGAAGAATTACCTCATGTCCAAAAGTTCCAAATACTTAAGGGTCTGCTGAAAGGTGATGCACTTAAAATTATATCGGCGTTAGAAGCTACAGAAAGGAATTACGAGGAAGCTTGGCAATTATTGGAAGATAGGTACTCAAATAGCAGAATCATCATCAATACACATTTAAAAGGTTTGTTTGATCTTCCTGTAATACCGAAAGTTTCAATGATGAAGCGGAGAAACCAACATTACATAATTTTCCTAAGTTTATAGAGAAGAGGTGTTTAATGTTGGAAATGACAGATCTCGGGCAAACTGGACAAGAAACTCCTTTTTCAAGAATCAACAGAAAAGAAAAAAGATTCGCCCTTACAACGACAACATCTACAAATTCCACAAATTATGTGTCATCAAAATGTTGTTATTGCTCAGAACAGCATGCCGTGTACAAATGCGATCGATTTTTAAAATTGTCTCCGGAAAGAAGATATCAAGAAATCTTCAAGCTAAAATTATGTACAAACTGGAGGACTCTCTAAAAAGGACTCTTTAAAAAAGATTGCAATTCATCAACATGTAAGAGTTGCGGGCAGAAGCATAATATTTTACTACACAAGGATCATGACAAGAGTGACACACAAAAGTCTGCAAGTTCATCGCCTTCGAATAAAATTCAAGAACAGCATCCTATTGTGAATTACTGCACACCAAGACAATCAACAAGTATACTTTTAGCAACAGTACAAGTGTACGCAAACGACATTGATGGAAATCAACACCTATGCAGAGCACTGTTGGATTCCGGATCACAAATTAATATGCTAACAGAAAACTTCGCAAAGAGGTTAAAATTAAAACATAAGTCCATCAGACTTCCCGTCACTGGAATTAATCAATCAACATTTAATATCCAGAAGTCAGTTCAGATTACATTAAAATCCACTATTTCAAGTTTTACCATTCAACAAGAGTGTGTTCTCATCCCATTTATTACTCAAAACATACCGCAAGTATACATAGACAGACGGAAGCTGTTCATTCCGCCAGGAATTGAATTAGCAGATCCAAGTTTTGATGTGCCTGGACCAATCGACATGTTGATAGGAGCAGGTCTCTTTTGGAAGATTATGAAAAGCAGGGTTAATATTACCAATAAAGGACAACCATCTTTTCAAAATACAAGTTTCGGATAGATAATTAGAGGTGAACTGGACACAGCAATTAACAAAGCAATTGCTCCAACCTGTAATGCAGTCACTGTGCAAGACATTCATCAACAAATAGAACAATTTTGGAAGATAGAAGAATTGCAGAATCAAAAAGAAAAGTACGAGATTCAAGAGTTTTGTGAAACCCATTTCAGTCAGACATATTCAAGAGATCCAGACGGTAGATTTGAAGTTGAACTGCCAAGAAATAATGAAATTAAGTTAGGAGATTCATTCGATCAAGCTATGAAAAGATTCAAATACCTGGAACGACGTTTAGAGAAGAATCCTGAGTTAAAAGATTTGTACTTAAAATTCCTGGATGACTACGAGAAACAAGGTCACATGAGTCTCTGTCAAGAGGTCGATTGTACGGAAGAAGATCATTATTACATACCACATCATCCAGTTATAAGATCTTTTAGCTTAACGA
Source organism: Dorcus parallelipipedus (assembly GCA_958336345.1). Lineage (NCBI taxonomy): Eukaryota > Metazoa > Arthropoda > Insecta > Coleoptera > Lucanidae > Dorcus > Dorcus parallelipipedus. The sequence goes on from OY284475.1 coordinate 34,441,175, forward strand.
CTAAGCTACGTGTAGTTTTTGATGCTTCAACTAAAACTACACTTGGTACATCCTTAAATGATATATATGCTATTACCAGGTCCTAATTTACAAAATGATATTTTGCAGATATTACTTCGCTTTAGAACTCATAATTACGTAATGACAGCCGACATTGCTCAAATGTTTAGACAAGTCAACGTCGCGATTCAAGACAGGAACCTTCAGAGAATTTTATGGCGCAAGAATACCAGTGAAACAATTAAGACTTTCACTCTGAACACAGTAACGTATGGAACATCATGCGCTCCTTTTTTAGCTATGCAGTTCTTACGAGAAATAGCTTCAAGAGCAGAAGACGAGTTTCCAAAGGCAGCTGCTGTTATTAAAGAAGACTTTTATATGGACGATTTGTTGACAGGTACAAACACTTTAGATGAAGCTATTAAACTTCAGGGTCAGTTATCACAATTACTAGAGTCTGGCAAATTTTTCACTAAGAAAATGGAGAACTAATGATCCAAAGGTTCTTCAAAATTTGAAAGGTAGTAGAAAAACAGATGAACTGTTAGTTCTAGACGAACAAACTTCTTCAAAGACATTGGGATTATTGTTGAATGGTAAAGAAGATGTTTTACTCTTTAATATAAGTATGTCCGAAAATAATGTAATTTCAAAACGTAGAATCTTGTCAGCAATTGCACAGATCTACGACCCATTAGGTATCATCGGTCCAGTTCTGGTGAATGCAAAACTTTTTATGCAAGAACTGTGGAAATTGAAGTTGGAATGGGATGAAAACGTTCCTCTATCCTTTCGAGTCAAGTGGAACGATTTCTCACAGTCGTTGCAGTATATAGAGAAGTTGAAAATAGCTCGAAATGTTTGTGCAGGCACTTATAGACAAGGAATTATCTTTCACGGATTTGCTGATGCTTCGGAAAAGGCTTTCGGAGCATGCATTTATGTCTCAACTGTAAACAATAATGGGGAAATACAATCAAATTTGTTGTGCTCAAAATCAAAGGGAGCTCCATTGAAGAATGTATCATTACCACGCCTTGAACTTTGTGCAGCTCTATTATTTTCGAGATTGATTTCAATTGTAAAGAACGCTCTGAAACATAAAAATGTTCAAATTAATTTATGGACCGATTCAACAATAACTTTGCCTTGGATACAAACACCTCCTAGTAATTTAAAAACTTTTGTAGCTAATCTCGAGTCACAGAGATACAAGAATTGACATGTCACAGTACTTGGCGACATGTACCTTCTACAGAAAATCCAGCAGATTATATATCAAGAGGAGTTCCAGCAAAGAAACTTCTCACCTTGAATCATTGGTGGCATGGATCTAGCTGGATTAATTCATCAAAAAATTGGCCTGAGCAGAATTTACCGAATATTGAAGTACCTGAACAAAAGAAAATAACCGCATTAACAACTGCATTTAAATCAGACCTTTTGTGTAGATATTCTTCTTTCAGAAAACTCCAACGCGTGATTGCATATTGTTTACGTTTTATAAACATTAAAGTTCGAAAGCAACAAATCCAAGGATCTCTATCGATAAAGGAGCTTTAATTTGCACGAATAAAAATTCTCAAGTTAACTCAAGAAGAGTCATTTCCACAAGACTTGGCTAATTTACGTGCAGAAAAGCAATTGAGCAACAAGAGCAATCTCATCACACTGAATTCTTTTCTAGATTCGGATGGTTTGTTGAAAGTTGGAGGACGACTCAGGCATGCAGAAATATCTTACGAGCAAAAATATCCGGTGATTTTGCTATCAAAGCACCACATTACAGAAATTATTTTACGAGGTGAACACGAGCGTCTTTTACATTGTGGACCACGTCAATTGTTATATTCAGTGAGACAAAAGTATTGGCTTCTATCAGGAGCTCACGAAGTCAGAAAATTAGTTCGTAAATGTGTACCATGTTTTAAATACAAACCAACTAGCCCAGCCTTAATTATGGGTGATTTACCTAAACTACGAGTAAACCCTTCCAGTTTTCCATTTGAAACTACAGGAATTGATTACGCCGGTCCAGTACAGTTAAGAGAAAGTCGAAGAAGAGGCAGGATGCATGTTTCAAAAGGATATATTGCAGTTTTTGTTTGTTTCAGTACAAAGGCTGTTCATTTAGAGCTTGTTAGTGATCTGTCAGCAGAAGCATTTTTAGCAGCTCTAAGAAGATTCATCAGTCGAAGAGGTCATTGCAAGACAATTTACTCGGATAATGCAACTAATTTTGTTGGTGCTGCACGTGAATTGAAGGAGCTGCAGCAACTGATAATTGAAAAAGAAGATGACATCAAGACAGCACTTAGTTCACAAGCCATTACATGGAAATTTATACCGCCCAAATCCCCACATTTCGGTGGTCTGTGGGAGTCGGCCATCAAGTCCATTAAAAGACATTTATACACAGTAACAAAAGGTTTTCTTTGTACGTTTGAAGAGCTTAACACTCTTCTCATTCAAATAGAATCAGTTCTAAACTCTAGGCCTCTAATGCCAATGTTAGATGATATTAATGATTTAAATATTCTTACTCCTGCTCATTTTTTTTAATTGGGGTTCCTCTTTCTGAAACTGCTTCGAGTTGTTTTCTTGATGTTGCAGACAATAAACTCTCCCGATGGCAGCATCTTCAGAAGTTGAGGCAACATTTTTGGAAGAGATGGCAAACTGAATATTTGCAGCAACTATAGAGACGCACCAAGTGGACCAAAGGTTCCAACAACATTACACTTGGCACTATGATTCTTGTAAGAGACGACAATTTACCACCACTTCAATGGATCGTCGGTCGAGTTGTCAACATTTATCCGGGCTCCGACAATATTGTAAGAGTTGTAGACGTTCGAACCAACCAAGGCATTTTTCGTCGTAGTGTTAAGAAATTGTGCATTTTACCTTTTGACAAGAATTGTTAAACCTTATACATAAGTTAATCTATTGTCATATTACTGAAGCGTAAGCATTATTATTTTTGATTGAAATTAGTATTTCAATGGGGGCCGGAATGGTTACGCTTAGGTAATTATTATTATCATGTATGTTCAGAAAAAACAAAAATTGTTAATACAAAATTTTTAGTAAGTGTAAACAACAGGAAAATATACAGGCCACCTATTTTGAATAAGAATCGAAGAATTTCATTTAAATCCACCCCATGCCTTGTAAACATTGATTCGTCGGTGAAGAGAATGTTATATTAACAAAGTTCGGATTCCCGAAAATTTTTTATTTTTATTTAACTTGAACACTACACAGGGTGTCGCTAAATTCCGTGGACATGACTTAACCACATATTCCTGGGCTCAATATAAGATTATTTAGCATTTAGCTCAACTTATCTATATCCAAAAGTGCTTCGTTAAGTCGGTATTCTGCTTCAAAGTTGTTGAAAAAAAAGTTAATTTTTTTCATAACAAAAGAACGCTTGAATTAATTTAGATGATATTTGGTACGATGATAGTAAGGTAAGTCACATTTTTAGATGGTTTGCGTTGTGTGGGTCGCTAGTGTGAGAAACAGGGTTGCCATAGAACAGATATTGCAATAACTCTCTTGAGGTTAGGAAGGTAACATTAATTAGTCAATTTTTAGAATGAAACGTTCAGTAGGAAACTTTTTTAAATCTTTGTAATTTTTTATATTTCCTACGATTTTTTTTCCCCTTTACCCAGAACCCGTCTGCAGGAATGCGCCGGGGGCACCGCAGCCATTTAGGCTTATTGTGCTCGCCCTGGTTCAGTTAACGCAACCATTCGGTGAGACGTGTCCCCTGTACCAGCTGGTACAGGTTTTTCACTGATTGCGTATTAAAGTCTTCAGGAGCAATCATAAGATGTCCGAATATGCGCTGTCTACGGATTGCCAGCGCATCACATCTACACAAAATGTGCATTGCCGTCTCTGGTTCCCTATTGCAAAGTCTGCAGTTTAGATCCCCATTAAATTTACCGATCCTCCATAGGTGCTCCTTAACAGGCAAGTGTCCTGTTAGTAACCCTGTGGTGATACTGAGTTGCGCCCTGCTCAAAAGCAAAAGTTCCGCAGCTCTCTTCTTGCAAGGACCTCTGAGGAAGGTCTTGCTATGGCGATGCCCTCGTCTACTTAGCCAGTATCTATTGTGTTCCTCGCTTATCCAGTCACTGAAAAAGCCCCGAATAGCGTTCTTGGTTATGCCTAGGACAGGTTCAGGGCCAAGGTATACCATGCCCGCTCCCTGCCTGGCTAGTTCATCGGCCCGTTCGTTGCCGATTATGCCTTGATGACCTAGCACCCACACTAGCGTAATGCAGTTGTGCTCCGCCAGGTCATTGAGCTCACTTAAACATTCCCACACCAGTTTGGAAGAGATCTTTGAGCTTGCTAAAGCCTTCAAAGCCGCCTGGCTGTCGGTTAAAATGAAGATCCGCTTATTTGTGTAAGCCCTCCTATTGTTTTCCCGCGCACATTGTAATATGGCGTATATTTCTGTTTGAAAAACAGAGGCAAATTGACCCAAAGGGAAGCATAACTTCTCCTTTGGTCTATGCCTGTATATTCCAGACCCGGCACCAGTTTCAGTTCTGGAACCGTCTGTATACCAAATCAGACTTCCAGGAGGAAGATCCTGTTCAGGTTTCCGGTGCTCATCAGATTCATTAATTTCTATCTTGATGGGCAGGTTTATATTGCCTTTGGGAGCCATATAGTCCGTCCTCATGTCGAGTAAAGGACCCCTTATACTGCCAACGATACTTGTATGACCCGTACTTATATTAAGAAGGTGACGTGATTGCTGCAGTCTATGGAGTCCTCGTCTTGCCTCTCCCATTATCACAATGTGTAAGGGAGGGAGGTCTAGAAGGGTTTCCATTGCAGCGGTGGGCGTTGTGCTCATCGCCCCCGTTATGCCTAGACAGGCAAGTCTTTATACCTTGCCCAGTCTAAGTTTGGTGGTCTTCTGCTTGACCTTCGGCCTCCACACCGAAGCCGCATAAGTGATTGCGGGTCTGACCATTCTGGTGAACAACCAATGCACCATACTTGGTTTTAAGCCCCACGTTCTATCATAGGCTCGTCTGGCCACCCCGAAAGTGGTCACCGATCGCCTTACTATCTTATCTAGATGTTGATTCCAGGTAAGTTTGGAGTCGAAAATCACCCCAAGGTACTTTACCTCCCCGACAAAACTAGGTCGTTCGCACGAAGATGCAGAGGACCTAAACCCTCTAAGTTCCGCCTTCGAGTGAATGGCACAATGGTGGTTTTTTGAGGACTGATCCTTAGACCTTCCTCCTCGGCCCACCTTGCTACTACATTCAGGGCGACTTGCATTCGGTCCCTGACAATGTTATTAAATTTCCCTTGTACGGGTATAACTAAATCATCAGCATATCCTAAGGGATCAAAGCCTTCACCGCTTAGCTGTCTCAGAAGCCCGTCCATGACGAGGTTCCACAACAGGGGGGACAAAACACCCCCCTGCGGACAGCCTCCCGCTACCCCAGCCATTAGCGTGTCGTCCAGCAGTGATGTATAGACCACCCTTCCTTTTAGCATGCAGTCAATCCACCTGCAGCAAATTTTCTCCACCCCTCTACTCCTTAGAGCCGTGGTGATGGAGTCAAAGGATGTATTGTCAAAGGCCCCTTCGATGTCTAAGAAGGCAGCTAAGAGGACCTCTTTATTTTCCAGAGATTTCTCCACCCTCCAAGTGAGATGATGGAGTGCTGTCTCAGTAGATAGACCTGTTGAATAGGCAAACTGGTATTGGTGTAGGGGTCTGTCGACCAGAACACCACCCCTTATGTGCCCATCAAGTATTTTCTCCATTGTCTTTAATACAAAGGACATAAGACTGATGGGTCTGAAAGCCTTCGCCTGAGTGTAGTCCACCCGGCCAGTTTTTGGTATGAAAACCACTCTGGTCAGTCTCCACACTCTTGGCAGATAGCCCAGAGCCATACAGGCTCTCAGAACCGTACAGATTCTGATAATCAGAAGGTCCGAGCCCATCTGCAGCATAATCGGTATTATCCCATCCGGGCCCGGAGATTTGTAACTATCAAACGAGTTTATAGCCCATTTGATATTAGAAAACGTTATGACACTCCTGGCAGAACTCCATTCCTCCCTTGATGCTCTGAGAACAGAGGCATCCGGAACCTGGCTATTCCAATTACACGCAATTCCGAATCTATTTTGACCTTGCAAAAAAATCCGCCAATCAGTAGGCACGGCGTCAATGGCTGTTGACCCAGGAAAATGAACCCGAAACATTTCGGTCATGGTTTCTTTTCCTGTTCTGGTAAATTCTCCAGTAGGTTTTACCAGAGTATTTAGGTATCCTTGAGGGGACTTCGAGAGCATTTTATGCAGTCTGGCACATTCTGGAGTACTTTCAATTTCCTCACGGTGCCTCCTCCACGATGCCCTCTTGGACCTTCTCAGTGCTTTGTTGTATTCAGTTAGGGATGCTTTATATTCCTCCCAGCTTCCTGATACTTTTGCCTTGTTAAAAAGTTTTCTGACCTGTCGTCTCCTTTCCGTGAGGTCGTCATTCCACCAGGAAACTTTCCTGTTAGTGTTCCTCACAGTCATGGGACAGTTATCATTGTAAGCGGAAATGATTGCCTCAGTTAACTGATCTACGGCCATGTCCAGCTCAATATTGTTGTTAACCGTAGTCATTGTTCCTGCGAGATGACCATCTAGGTCCACCCTATAGGCCTCCCAGTTAGTCTTACGCGGATTACGGTAAGTTTCTCTCACACGGTTTAACCCAGTGATTTCAAAGCAAATGTATCTGTGATCAGAGCAACTCTCCTCATCAGATACATGCCAGTTTTTAACAAAGTTACTTATAAAAGAAGTACCTATTGTTAGATCTATGACTGCCTGCCTTTGTGCCGTTACAAAGGTAGGTTTATTGCCCATATTCAGTATGTTCAGGTTATTTGCCATAGTGAATTGTAAGATACTATCACCTCTAGCATTGGTGTCCCGACTTCCCCAGGCAAAATTGTGAGCATTTGCGATGATTAGCTGGGATCCACTTGCTCCACAGCTTCTCACCAACTCGCTCACTACCTCAGGTGGTGGTTGCTCTGGTTGGTCATAAGGTAAATAGGCTGATCCAAGAACAATCTCCTTCAACCCTTCTTCCTTCGACGCTACTTTCACTGCCACCAAGTCCTTCGAGCAGAAGTCTGTTAATGGCAGTGCTTTTATTGTTTTCTTAAACAATATACAGGCCCTGGGTCTGTCAGAGGTTCTGCTGTATATCAGCTCCCCTCCGACTATCCCAAGGCCTAACACTTTCCCCTTGCAAACCCAGGGTTCCTGAATCAGGGCGATGTCGCGCCCCTCCATTAATTTACAGAGAGCTGCCGAAGCTGCTCTACTGTGGTGGAGGTTAACTTGGACCACTCTCATCCTTGTTGGTCTTAAGGGGCTTAAACGTCACCGTTCTAAAGCCATAGATGGCTATGAAACGGACCTGTTCAAGCTCCCTGAAGGATTTATCATCCATAGAGAAGGCTAGGAGGGTTCCTTCCTTCTCCTGTTTTCGGCTGAGAATGCGCCAGTCTGCCGTGTTGACCTTCGGGTTTTGCACCCCAAGACGGTTCCTGGCGGCTTCAGCTTCCACCTGGCCCGGCAGCCACACGATAGCCTTGGGTCTCTTAGGGAGGTCTTTGGACTCAACCGCAGCTAAGTCCGCACCCTCCCAGGGTTGACCCAGGCCCGCAACGGCCGCCTGAAGCCATGATTTCGAGGTATCGTTTGCACACGAGATCCAGAGAACACCTCCCGTGTACTTGAGACCCTCGAATTGCGGTGGGTTTGCACTCCCAGAGGGAGTCTGATCCAAAACCGCAAGGAGTTTGGCTTGGATCAGGTCCGCTTGCCCCTGATCCAGCATAATGTCAGGGTGGCGTCTATCTATCACCGCCACCCGCAGATTTTTAGCTGCTCCACTGTATGACCCAGTCTGCTCTTTAGAGCTCCTGGGCTTTTTGTGGAGTTGCTTCTGTGGTGAAGGAGTTGAGGAGTCTGAATGGGGTCTTTTGGTGCCCCCACCTTCTTTCTCCTTACCCTCCACTTTCTTAGTCAAAGGCTTCTGCTCTGTCCAGAGCCCAGCTTTGACTTTTTCTTCCTTCCGGAGCTTCCTTCGTTGAGCCCCTGAAAGTTTTTTGGATTGCAGTCCAAGTTTTACAACCCCTGCATTCAATGCTTCTGCCTGAGGTTCCTTAGAGACAGGTCCTGCAGGCGAACCTGCACCCTGACTCCGAGTTGCCTCATTTGGAGTGTTAGTGTCTTCCTCTAGGGGATCCACTATTAGTTTTTTGTTATCTCGTTCCATATTGTTCCCACGAGTAAGGGGGAAATAAAAGGTCATCATCGCCAGGAGCCCCCCCGCTGGCGAGAAAGGCATTTATACAACGAGGTGCGCCCGGTTCCCCGAGGTTTGATCGGTAGAGACTGGTCTTCTGTCCAGCCACGCATCCCATCGGCCCGATCAACCTTAGGATTCAGGATTTGTGTGAGGTTTTCTCCTCTTGGTTCAGGCGGTTAAGCCCAGACCCCCAGTCCCCCCATGTGTGACGAGACCGGTTTAACAGCGGAGTTTACACAGAAACCACCGCTGGCATCGTAAATCCCAGTGCAGGCCCTTCGCCACGATACTACAGCTGGGCTGGGAGGGTTGGCCCGCGGGGTGGATTTCACCTGGCCATGTTGCGATTTTTAGGTCGCTCAGGCGCGGTCATGTGCTCACCTCCGTCTTGCGGGTTTTAAACCGCTCAGGATACAGGGTCATTGCACATGATAGGTGAAAGATGGCCACCCATCCCGCAGCATCCAACGAGCGGAGGTGATCCGACAAGTGGGTACCGCAGGAACCCCCGATCCGCCACCTGGGGACGCGCCCGATGTGTACCCAGCGTTTCGGGATTTCCTACGATTTAGTCACAAAATAGAAAAATCTAAGAGGTTGCAGCGTTTCTTATTGAAAACAGGTACACTACAATAGGTTGTATAGAGAAACAAATACCTACTACATGCAAACAAAATTTTTTTCAGATAAAGGCATTCGTTAGTGAACTTTTTTTCATCTTTACAACTTTTGATACGTGTTATAATTTTGGTCACAAATTAGAAGAAGCAGCCATTTGGATTTTTCTATTTTTTGACTAAACTATACCAAGTGTCAAAATTTGCAAAGACGCAAAAACGTTCACTAATGAATGATTCTTTCTAAAAATAAAATAGCTATTCGTATAAAATGTATTTGTTCTTCGTGTATGAGCTACTTTTTTCAAGAAGAGGCGCTGCAGCCACTTAGATTTTTCTATTTTGTGACTAAACCGTAAGAAGTATCAGAAATTACAAAGACACAAAAAAGTTTCTTAATGAACCCTTCTTTCTAAAAACTTATTAGCTAAAATTATCTTCTATCTTCAAAAAAGTTATTGCGAAATCTGTGTTGTGGTAACCCTGTTTCTCGCACTAGCTGTCTACTCCAAATTACTAAAATCATCTGAAAATGAAAAAAGTGATGTCATAAATATTGAACTACTCAACTGCGTAACAATCTAATATTAATTATTAAATAAAATTTTGTTTCATAATATAACATTTGAAATGTAAAATCTTTTTGATGTCCGCATGTTTCGAACCCGATGCTACAGCCCAAAATCAGTCATTAGATAATGCCTGTAAATTACGACAGGTTAATGACGTCGAGTATCGAATTCAGGTCAAATTTAAAACTAGATTTGTTAGGATGCTTCGAGGTGGAAGTTGATCTAGACAAATAGGGCGCCGCATCGATCAGATACTGTCAACGACTCAACGCCATGCAGATATAAAAATTTCTCTTTTACAGGATATCAACACCATTTAAGCACTTTAGCAACAGCATAATTTAAATTCAATATTTATTTACAGTTTAGAAAATTGATAAAAACAATTAAGTGAGATAAGCATCAGAGACAGAAATTTTCAAGTTGATAGACACTTTCGAGTACAATACGAATTTTAATGAAGAGACAAATACAAACACGCGTCTTCATAACACAACCAAAAACAGCAATTCACCGAAGGCATGAATTGTGACTAACTGGCGCACGGATGCTGAATGCTGCATTAACAATATTAAAAGTCATCGTACATCGTGTGAAAGTCTTCCTTTTATCCGTCATAATCATCCTTAAATAACGATGAATGCTTGCAAATAGTGTTTGGTTAACGTCTTTATGTTGGGTCCGTTCTCCTCGATGGTCACATAGAAACACGAATTCATTAATCTGGATTAGACCCCGACTTGAAAGCACGTTAAAAAATTTAAATGCTACGTGGTCTGCCCTGTTTAACTAATACCGTTCTTACGTTATTAATTCATTTAAATACAATTATATTTGTGTGTAAGACGACGTGCTTACAATATTTCAATATTTATAAATCATTCTTTATAACAAACAGGAAAATTATTGTGAATGTATTATGGTAATGCGGCACTTATTCCTTTATATTTGTAATCTGATCGGTGGACAAACAAAACGTTAATTTAAATACAAAGAAAATTAATAATTATTAAATTTGGTTGTTCACAACGCAATACTAAATCCAACATTAATGACACCGATTGTCTTATAGAAGCATATTTTTTGTGTCTACACGTATTTAATCTTGACGTTTTATTTAAGTAATAATTGTCTGTTTACCAAGTGAAATTATTTAATTTATTTAAAAATTATTGCTTTAAGTTCTGTGTTATTTTTAGAAATACTTTAAGATATCTAAAAAATTTAAGGACATGTTAATTAAAATCAAAACAGACTAGAATTTTAAGAACTTCTTGTTGATATATTTAATTTTAAATTGTTTCATTGCTTATAATTCTTTAACGTTCAAATATTTAAAGGAAATTTCAATGCAGATTATTATTGTTATTAAGATATTATTATTATTATTCCTGCAAAATTAATCATTTTCAATTTTATCTTGATTTTTGTTACTTTTTCTGTTGTATTAACGGGTGACCCACGATATTTATGACTAAATATAATAAATTTTTAAGACGATATGCCAGGTCACAAAAAACTACGTCGAAATATTCTATATTATATTTCATGAGCATCGGTACAAGAACTATGGATTAGAATGACATGTTTCGGTTTCGAACAAACCATTCTCAAATCTGTTAAATCACGTTAACATGAAGGCATTTTTACTTTTACAAGTAAAGATTTGAGAATGGTTTGTTCGATATCGAAATATGTCATCTAATCTATTGTTCTTATACCGATGCTCAAAATATAAAATAGAATATTTCGAAGTAGTTTCTTCTGACCTTCTGGCATATCGTCTTCAAAATTTATTTTCTGTTCTGTTTGAATCTTGATTTGCCATGCACATCTCTGCGTCAGCGCCGCCTGGCGTGGTGATTTGTGAATTAGTGATATGAAAACATTTGACATACCCACTGACTTTGCCAATTTTTCCGAAAGTGAAAAGAGAATTATGAATATTTTTCGGCTATAGGCGCCATGCATATCTTTGCGTTCAACGCCGCCTGTCGTGGTGATTTGTGAATTAGTGATGTGAAAATATTTCTTGAGACTCATTGCATGGGAATAATATCACTCTTATGACAATTTACGATTGTAGTACATAATACTTGAGCTTCCTGGTATTGATGTACAGTTGCGGACAGAAAATTTCGGATGTCAGTGTCACTATCTTACGTATACATATAGGAATTTCTTAACTTTTACGTCAGTGGAATGACAATCCGAAATTTTCTGTCCGCGACTGTACATTACAATATTCAAGTTCAAATGTACACTAATAATTTTAAACAACTCGTATTTTCATACCACTAATGCAGAATATAGTCATTGGTGGCGCTGGCTTCGCATGTGTATGGTCCCTATTGCAATAAAAATTCAATGTAGGAGCTCTTAATTCTTTACCTGATATACTAACATGACAAAACGGTGTTTTGTTGGTATTTTTTGATTTTCTTATTATAATGTCTTTATTTTCTAGAAAAAATTAGGAGTTATGATAAACTAAGAGTAATTTTCGATGGCTAGTTTAATTTAGTATATCAATAAATTTGCAATATTAGTAATTTAAACTTATATATACCATCGTAAATATTTGCCGAAAGGATCGATGTTAGATTTAAAATTCTCATTTTTTATGCTAAAATGAAGAATAATTGCAAAGTAAGAAAAATATTTCAACGGAACAAACAGAACACAGACTGCTGTTGAATGTAATAATAAACTCATGTGTTGTACTTAAAAAAAATAGAATTGAAGACGCTTGTGAATGAATGAAACGTTTGATTGCATTCTAGTGCACCTACTTGACGCTGAAACAAAAAGTGCCTAGAGAAAGCTCAGTCAAAAGTTATTTATACTGTATTTAGTAAGATGGATATAAACAAAAAAAGAAAATAGATTTTTTAATATTTTGTTGTTAGATATAAATTTAACATTGATTGGTGAAACTTTTTTTTCATTAAACCAAATATGTATTTATAATCATTATGAAGACGATATGCCGGAGGGTTACAAAAAAGTACTTCGAAGATCTTGAGTTATATTTTGTTCATCAGTACAAAAACTATAAATTAGATGACATGTTTCGGTTTAAATACCATTCTCAAATCTGTTAAGCAATACACATTAGCATGTGGCTGGCATATCGTCTTCAAAATTATTTTAATCTAGTCACAAATATCATGGATAACCCGTTAATAAAATATGTATTTCTTACGGTTTAGGAGATCCCTTCAGTGCACACTCAATTTGAAACAGCCGGTATAATTATTAGTAAAAATCAGTTACCACCTAGTTAATTAATCGTCAGTGTTTTAAAACTAATCAAGTTTAAACAAACTCGTACTTCAAAACAGGGATCAGTCTGAAGAACTATAAAGAAGGATAAATGCATTTATTAATGTGGACAAGATTGTTTGTGTCTTTCCAGTTTTTTTTTGTATCAAGCCTTGATTTTTTGCCAAGAATTACAAAATGACTGGAGACGTTCGAAACGTGATTGTCCAGACAAGTGCCTTTTGAAAATACTTTAGAAATATGTATTAGAAAATACAGTTGAAGCTAAACAATATAAAAGGGAAAAGTAAGATATCACGGATTACAAAAAGACATGCAATTATACCTGCCTCTGCAAGAAAAAATATTGTGAGAAAGAAAGTCTATAACAAGGAAAAAATCTGGTATAAGAATATGAAAAAATGGAAAAATGATATTAACAAATCTCGTATGGTTATGAAGGAAAAAAATGAAGATTGCCATATTTATGTCTACTGTCAAACATTCTTCAAAGAAGACGAATCTTGCTATTGCATTTCTAGTTACGTTTTGTCTCATAAAATATGATAATATTATGATAGCAGCATTAATGAAACATTTCTAGAGCAGTTGTGAGCAAGGCGAAAATCAAATTGGCCATTAATATTCGACGAAGAATTAAAACAATTTTCAAAAAAGGAGACTCACTTTATCAATGTCGAATACCTATGTCATTTCATCTTTAGTCTCTATTTGCCTGTTAAGAAATTGATTCAAATATATAAACTGCATATTTTTTTTTACCTTCACTAGTCATTACATTCATTTTTCCTTTGTGCTCCTTCACTTTCTCTTCGTCTTTCCTGTTTCTACCATCGTTTTTATTTCTCTCTCCCTTTCTCACCCTTTCCAGTGTCCATTACATTTCATTTTCGTCTCTTTTTTTCTCGTGACAGTTATAATGAAGGGTTTTCACTTTGTTTGCTCGTTCGTGAACAAAGTGAAAATCGTCACCATTTGACGACAGATTCAAACATTGTTTAAAGAAAGACTATTTTGTCCATGCAGTTTCCTTTTGTTCGTTACATGAAGGATCCATTTTCTATATTAAATCTGTCCTCTGCTAGCTCCCTCTTCTTTTTCAGCTGTATTTCGTTTCTTCATCCTTATCTCTGTTATTTTTTTCATACTACCACCATTTTTGTTCCTTTTTTACATTCCTCTGACGTAACCACACAAACCTACCTCTTTCGTTATTCTTTCTTTATTCCAGTCCACAGGATACCTAGTTTCTATGTATTTCAATATGTTATAACGATTTATGATGTTTTATTATTCACAAAGAATATGAGGAGTATGAGCAAAAAGAATCTCATTAGCGACACATAATCAAAAGATTTTGTTCGTGACTTAATTAAAAATCGTATAATAGCGGAAACATATTTTTTTCTCATAAGAATGAAAAAGTTCGCATTCGCTCCACTTTTTTTCACCACGACTGCGATTCCGCAACGCTCATCTTGTCGGTCTGCGTGTCAGAAAACCGTCGCAATTCCTCATATTCAATGCTAATAACTGCGATGCAACATTGTAGTTGTATCCACTCGTTATTTGACGTGTATGTGTATACAAACAATTATACATAATACGCATAATTACTTCGTCATGCTTCGCAAGACCAGGATACATATCTACAGAGTGGGAATGAGATTAAGGCGTCGTTGGGATTCGGTCTTAAGTGAATATGCCAGCTTGTATGTTAATTCACATTTCAATAACACTACGCCGTACTAATTAAAACAATTGCCAATTAATAATAAGCGTTTTATCTCAGATGAATCGACGAGTATTTGTCCTCATAACTTGATGCGTCTTCGATTTGCATAAAATGGCAAAGTAATTTTATTTTAACTTAATCATATTCTATGAGAACTTATTTTAATTATAAATCGGAATATCTACATGCGGGAAGTACGTGTACATAAATCGTTTTGTACATCTTTAATTATTCCACATTCGCGTGTTAATTTCCGGATTAAATAAATTCTTTGTTTACATTGAAAGCAGCTAGTCGAATCCAGGAAACATGAAACATTTTGCATTTTGCAGGAAGTCTCTAGTTATCTTTTTTATAGGAATTATGAGTTTCGTATTATAAACAGAACGTCAAGGAGAGTGAAAGGTTTTATAGTTTAATCCCGAGAGAATCTGATAAGTTGTTTGTTAGTGTTGGGTTGCCGTTACGGGATAAAAAAAGTAGGCTTTGGTGGGATAAACAAGTTTTGTCAGAGAGTTATAAATAGAAGTTTCAATACATTTTGTTAAACCCAATTTGTGGCCTATTTTCTATTACTAACGACTCAACAGTGGCGACGAGGACAAAAGGCAAAAAAAAATGGACACTGAATCAATGAAAGCGTTCATCACAAATCTTCTGGCAAGTCAAGACGAAGCTTCGAAAAGAAGAGAAGAAGAATCTCGTAGACGCGAGGACGTTTTTGTTCAACTCCTAAAGAATCTTCAAATTAATTCTAATCAACCGTGCCCTACTTCGTCAATTGCGCCTTCATCAGGAACATTTCCACAATTACCTGAATTCGAACCTGATCAAGAAGATGTTACTAAATTCGACGAATGGTTAAGCCGTTTCGAGTTCGCATTGGATTGCACATCACCGAATATGGCAGATAAAGACAAAGTAAAATTCGTCATGACAAAACTTTCTGCAGCAGCCTTCAGTGAGTATACCAAATTCTGTATGCCGAAAGCGGTTACTGATTTCGATTACAACGAAACTACCTCACGTCTTCGACAGCTATACAGTAAAAAACGCTCAATTTTCGCAGAACGTTATGACTGTTTGCGCATTGCAAGAGACGAAGGTGAAGAATTCAGACATTATGCAAACCGTGTCAGAGCAACGAGACGAAAATATCAATTCAGTGACCAAACTGAAGAGCAATTTTTCTGCTTAATCGCACTCACGGGTCTAAAATCAACATCGGATGAATCACTTCGTGCTCGTATGCTTCAAAAGCTAAACGCAGATGGAGAAAATGTCAAATTCGACGATGTAATGAATGATTGTGAAGAGTTCATTGCAATGAAATCAGAGAGCAAATTGTATGAACAAAAGGAGCGTCTTGTAAACAATGTTCGCTCCAAATATAAACAGAAAAATGACAGCAAGAAAGACACACCGCCTAGTGCATGCCGACGTTGTGGAGAAATGCACTGGTTCAAGGACTGTCCATATAAAAAACATAAATGTCAAAAATGCAAGCGATTGGGACATTTAGAAAAACAGTGCAAAGAACAGTCAAAGAAGAATAAGCCGTCAAAAAACGTAAATACAATCAACGTTGGTATTCTACAAAATTCAATAAATAATTGCCGACTGCTAAAAAAGTCAATTAATGTTAATGGAATACCAGTGGACTTTTACCTAGACAGCGGATCAGAAGTCAATATTATTGACGAAAATACCTACAATCAAATCGGGTACCCTGAAATTCTACCATGTAATGAACGAGTACAAGCATATGATGGAAGCATAATTAAGTCACCTTTCTTAGGCAAAGGACGTGCAACATTCCACTACGCTGGTAATACAAGTGAAGAAATATTCTACGTGGCCAAACAAGGATCACTAAATTTGCTGGGCTTAAATGCCATGTGCAATTTTAAATTCTTTTCTAACGAAATTCAAAATGTCAACGTCTGTCAAAAGTCAAATAATGAGCAGCAAAATATCGTAAAATCGTTACAAAAAAGTTACCCAGATGTGTTCAATGAAGGATTAGGATGCTGCAATATAACTAAAGCATCGCTTATCCTAAAACCAAATGTCACGCCAATCAAAAGAAAAGCGCGATCTGTTCCATACGCTTCAAGAGCTCGAGTAGATCAAGAACTTGACCGACTAATCAAGATGGGAGTGATTAAATCAGTCGACTACGTTGAGTGGGCTGCACCCATTATGGTAATTACAAAACCAAATGGATCTTCACGTCTTTGCGTAGACTACTCTACTGGACTTAACGACGCACTTCAACTCAACCAACATCCGCTACCGTTACCAGAAGACATTTTTACATCTCTCAATGGTGGAAAAATCTTCTCTCAAATCGATTTTTTGGACGCATATCTGCAAGTTGAGCTCGACGATGCATCAAAGAAACTTTGCAACATTACAACGCATCGGGGCTTCTACGAATTTCAACGTCTTCCATTTGGAGTAAAGTCAGCACCAGGCATATTTCAATCAATTATGGACTCAATGATTGCAGGACTGTCGTTCGCTTTTGCATATTTGGACGACATCGTCATCGTCAGTGGAAATATCGACGAACATCGACAACATCTTCATGAAGTGTTTCGCCGTATCCACCACTATGGGTTTCACATTCGTTTGGATAAATGTGCTTTCTTCAAGACTTCAATAAAATACCTTGGTTATATTGTAGACAGCAATGGACGCCGCCCAGATCCAGCCAAAATTAGCGCAATCGCTAAAATGCCGCCACCCACAGATATTTCAACTCTTCGTTCATTTCTTGGTATGGTAAATTATTATCAGGTATTCGTTAATAAAATGAGACACATTCGCCAACCACTTGATGAACTTTTAAAAAAAGATCAAGAATGGCAATGGTCAAATTCATGTCAGCAAGCTTTCCAGCGGATTAAAGATGTACTTCAGTCGGATCTTCTCCTTACTCACTACGATCCTTCATTAGACATTATCGTTGCTGCTGACGCCTCAGATCTTGGACTTGGTGCTGTACTTCAACATCGTCTACCAGACGGACAAATTAACGCCGTTTCTCATGCTTCTCGATCTCTCAAACCCGCAGAGAAGAACTACAGCCAGATTGAAAAAGAAGCCCTGGGACTAATTTTTGCCGTTCAAAAATTCCATAAGATGATCTATGGAAGACACTTTACGTTACTTACCTTACTTAATTTGATTATATTATCTGGAAAACAGTAATTTTAATGACTTCTTTAAAACAAGTAGGTTTGTTTTCTATCAATAAGTACGAGGACCACTAGAAAATGAATCTAGCTAGCTATGAAACAGAAGACCAACTCTTGACAATTTTATTTTTCACTTTATTCTCCGTTCACTTTTTCGACATTTCTCTTTTAGCGAACTCATACCCTTAAAAAATGTTTTGTCTTGCATAATTTTTTCTACAGATTGTCGCGTATATGCTTTTTTAAAAGTGGAGAATTTTTATGAATTCAGTGAAGCACTAAATTTCGTCAGTCGTCACAATTATTATTAAGAAATTTTATTTGTTCACGTCACGCTGCCGTACACTTACCGTAGTTGATTCAAAAACTGTTTTGTTGCCTCCGTTACATATTAAACTAGGATTAATAAAAAAATTGATAAGGCATTCAATAAAGAAGGTGACGCTTTTAAGCATCTAAAGAAAGTTTTTCTAAAATTAACTGAAGAAAGGAAGCTGAAGGAAGACACATTTGTTGGTCCCCAGAATAAGAAAATTTTCAAGGATAATGATTTTGAAGGAAGTTAAATTGAGGTAATGGAAAGCATTCAGAGGAGTTGTTACATAATTTTTAGATAATGAGAAGGCAGAAACATATGAAATCCTGCTTGAAGAATTACTTGAGAACTACCATAAAATGGGCTGCAGAAAGTATTTGAAAATTCACTTTCTACACTCTCATCTGATTTTTTCCCGGGAAATTTAGGCGCAGTCGACGATGAGCAAGGGGAACGCTTCCATTGGGATATTTTGATAATGGAACAGCGTTATCGAGGAAAATGGAATCCCATAATGATGGGAAATTACTGTCGGTTTCTTATGAGGGAGAGTAATCCAGAATACAAACGAGAATCCTTGTATGCACAAACTAGATCATCATGTTAGTTACTTTTTTAATACTTTACTTTATCTATCCAATGTTTTCAAGTACTATTTTTATATGTTTTATGTCTAATGGAAAAAGTTACCGATTGAAGGATTTTTTTTAACTTTTCGGGCACATGTTGTAACTCGAAATTTATACGTGATAGAATTTTTTTACTTTCAGATTCAAATTTAGCGTATTTCAAATATTAAGAATCATCTATTATAATACCAGTCACAAAAAAATTATTAATTTGTTGACTAGTGTTATTATCAACTTTTGGACTTAGGGAGACTAAAATAAAATAAAATCACATTCAAATGTGTAAACAAATAATGTGTTTTCATATTTGTTTTGACATTTGAAAGTGACTTTAAACTTAAAGTCTCCTTTAAATTCCACTATGAAACTGGCCCTAAGTAAGTTTAGCTAAATCGCTATATTTTGATGTCAGCAATCCACTGTTGCTCCCTGTCCCGTACACCTTGTACATACGTGTATGTACAAATATCTAAAAGCAATGCATATCATACGATTTAAAACGCTCTTTGGTAATAAGTTTTGAAAGTTCAAAGAACAGTGAATTGAAATTTAAAAAGTTTTAAATTGTTTCAGATTTTATTGAGGGTGAAGGTACGTTAGAATTATATGGTTTATATGAGTAACACATTTACATATTTTGGAATTTAGACGGAGAAAATTTTTTCTTAGATGCCGTCAAATTTTCTTTGCATCTTCAGTTTCCCATCAGTTTCAGGTGTCTAAAATGATCTACTTATATCGGCTTTATAAATCAGAAGACTTGAAACTCCTTAATTTCAAAAATAACTTATTGTTGATCAAAGTTAAGAAAAAGGATAACCGGGATAAAAAAAATCTGTCAATTGTTTTGAGGACTCATAATTTTCAGTTCAGTAGCTGAGATTTTGTTTAAGAAATTTTGAAAATGTAATTTTGTAATTATGCGCTATCTTTGCGTAAGTCTTGTTGGTCGTCGGGATTGCAATGGAGCTACTCTTCTGCAGATGAGGCCCTAATTAGGGCCGAAATAGCTTAGCTATACATAGGATACCCGGGGCCCCATTGCAATCCAGCCGAGTAGCAGCCAAAATTTTACTTGTCTGCATGCTAGAATAAATAACTTTTGTTATTAAATATACTGCATTTTCAGCAATTGAAAAAAACGAAAATCACTGTAAGTTCTAAACGAAAGCAATTCGGACCTATGTTGATAGGATATTTTTTTCATAAAATTACAACTAATTTCATTTGCCAAAGATTGTAAGGAGGCTAACGAATCACCCTGTACACATCATTATATACATAAGAAAGGAATCACAAGAAATTGTTCAAATTACGGAGATTACAACTTTAATAAATATAGAGTGACTGTGAAATAGGCCGACAAAATAAAACCAATAAAAAATTGATGTTTGAGATTAAGGGAAAAATGTTAAAAAAATTCTGTGTACCTACTTTAGTTTTCGAGAAATAATTAATCAAAAATTCTACCGAAAATCACGATGCGCCTCTGGTTAAGATAGAAAGAATTAAATACAGCTTAAAAGTTCTTTTAGTTTTATTATTGTAAAGGTGGCTATTGGCGTGGCGATATTCAAGCGATTTGGTTGCTACAGTTGTTTTCATAAGGGAAGGTTTTCATAACTCCGTCCTTTTTTCTCATTCACCGTTAACAAAGAAATAATACTGAAATAATTGTCGGTTGTAACTTCGGCGATTGATTACGCAGAGCTCAAGTTCCGTCATTTTCATATTATAATCTGACCGCCCGAAAATTGAACGAAAATTGCCAGAATAAACGGAGCGCACTGACGTCTCAATTGCATACGAACAAAAACAGCCAAAAACAAATCATAACCTACCAAAAGGTGACCCAAAGCTTCCAACTGTTCTACTTGACTTTCCTTATGAGTACCTAAAACCAAGAAACGAGAATAACGAAATAAATCACTTATTTGAGAAAAACAACTCCGGTAACCGTAGTTTTGAGATGATCGAAAAAACTGTCTAAATTTTTTGGAGGTGCGCTTTCTGAAACCGTAATTATTGGGGAACATTTATGTGGTTTATTTCAATGTTTTTTAATAACTAGCCAAAAAAGATTGATATAGAAACTCAATTTTCAAAAATGTACTTATCGGGTTTCTCAAATAAGTGATTCAAATACTTTTAAATAAACGGCAAAAGCGACAACAATGAAAAATAACAAGTAAAGTAAATTAATTCTAGTTCTATGAAATAACAGTATTATACATGAACCAAGTAAAGTACTTTTTAATTATCTTTTAAATGATGCCGGAGGTATACACATCACTAGAATTTAAACAATGAACAACAACGTAGGCACAGAATCCTTTAAACAAAGTAGAATGTCTATAAGATCTTTATGTCGAAACTGAATACTGTGAATGTCAGTTCGAAATCTTATTTGAACGAAAAGATATAGATGAGATTTCGAAAATAAAATTTTGTGGCAAAAACACGTTAAATAGAAAAATCTTCTATCTTTCATCTGAAATCAACCAGCAGCAGTCAGTTTATGTGAAATACAATCGTACCTTGGAATGGCATAAATAAATCTTAAGCAGGAGTTTTGCACAACTTGTGTGCGTCTGGAATCTTTAAAAGTCAAGTACGAGCCGTATATCACATAATAATTGAAATATGATAAGATTAAGGTAGCACAATGGGATATTTTGCTTCAAATGAAAATATGTGCCTGCTGAGAATATTTTTAAATTACAGAAAGCTTTGGCAGTAGAGTAGGGGAAAATAAAATCTGGGCAAGAATTTGACAAGTCGTTCTTATTTAGACAAATTTGGTAAATCAGGCTTTTATTGAGGTTATATTTCTGTCAAAATTTATATTAAACGTCAGAATTACTAGAGACATTTTTTATAATATGTATGTATTAAATGTCAAAAATGTCAGAGTGAGGTTTACATTGTACAAATGGTGTGCCCGGATTTTGTTGTCCGTTACTGTACATCATCGGCAACATTTTCTTACAAGATTTATACAATGTGTGAAGAAAAACGAATATGTCTAAAAAAATCTGTTTCGTGTTCTTTTTTACGTTCGATTTCTTTTTAACATATTTTTATGTAAATCTGTTCGAGACAGCTTTTAAAATGCTTTCTGGTCGAGGTTGATTGATACACTAACTTTTTGCCATCAAGATTTAAATATACCATAAGACTTCTTATAAATTTTATTTTTCTAATCTTTCGTCAGATAAGGCCCTCCAATTTTAACCACAAAAAATCAACACTACACATTCACATTCTGTAGCTTGGGAGTTCTTTATACGTAGAGAGTCAATCTTAGACATTATTCATTTTATGTATACATTATTTACACAAAGTCTTACTAGAATTTTATTTACAATCTAAATATCTAAAAATATATCGAGTGTTTCATTAAAAAACAAAAACTTAACTTCAGCTTATATCTCGCTTGTACCATGTCCATTTGTTTTTCTATGAACATTAGCAAGAACTTTGAATTATTCTCTACAAGATTAGTAAATATTTCTTCCTAATTTCAAAAATAAAAAAAAGTTAAAGGGGATAAATATTAAAAATTAAATTAAAAAAGAAAATGATTCAATCAGATTCTGGTCCGCTGAAAATTTATAGAATAATTTTGTTACAACTTGTCAAACTGACAGCGTAATAATCATACAAATCTTAATACTTCACAGGCGAAGCCGTTAAACGGCAGCGAAATGTTGATATTTGTGCGATTCAACTTTCCGTTTGACAAGTTACGAGTATCATGAAATTGTCTTTAAAAAAATGTTACTGTTACGAAGAATATGCTATCAGTTCTTTACTTTATTTTATAATTTATTTAATTTTTTTGATAGTAGTAATGTAATGACACAATAAAAAGGCAATTTTTCTCTCAACGAGGAAAACTACAAAAGAAGAAAATAAGTTCCTCTCAAATACGGAAGACACCAGCGCACTAACTTTGTTTTAAAAGAGAAAAGTATTACTTAATGAAATGCGGCATATAGTGATACATAATACAGATAAAAGACATTTATGCCATAAACTATAAAAAGTAAAAGTTACGATCTTTATATTTTGTCAGCACATTTTTTACGCGGCTTAATGTCTTCCCTATTTGCCAGAACTGTATATATGACAGAGTTTTTGTTTACAATTTATTTATTTTTTCACCTAACAGTAACAAATGATACGATAATTACCGTGGAATTAGAAAAAATTGCAATACAATTTGAACATTTGAAAAGAAATAAAAATCAACATAAAGATAACTATGAGTAGAACATGAACTAAGATTGCCCCAGAAGGTACAAAATACAATACCACAAGGGAAGAACCAAAAGTGAAAACATTGGTAAAAATGGTTGACCCTAACTCTTGTAGATACATGAGAACAGATCGCTACTAAATCCAAAGCCAAATTAATGCAACAAAGATTACTGAGAGAAATATAGACGTAAAAGTAAAGTGACAAAATCAGAAATAAGACGGTCAATGGCTAAAAATCAAATTGATGGAAACAAAAAATTTAGAAAAGGAATTGGAGCGTTGAGCTATGCGGAATAACAGCCTATTTCATAATAGGCCGAGAAGAATGGCCTGACTTCACTGAGTGAGGTGCAATTATTAACTCTTCTATTTACATAGTTTAAAAAAAACATTACACTTTCATTGAAGGCCACAGACACTCCCACAGGCATAAAATTGCAGTATTCAGTTGATATTGTTTAAAGCAAAATCTGAGACGACAAGGCCTAGAAAAAGCAGACAAGCTAAAGTAAGGAAGGGATGTTGGAGAGAAACTTCAAACGAAAAAATAACGAAAAACCGAAATCAAGTTGTCTCTACATTTGAACATCGGAATGGTAGATTTGAAACTTAAATAATAAGTAAATTTAAGAAATTTCGTGATTTATTTTAATTAATTTTTATTGTTGGTAGTTATTCTAGGAAAGTTAACTGATATTTCAATTAATTTGAGGGTTAATTCGGACAAACAGTTTGACAATATGAAAAGCTGCTTTTTGGTAAATTATCTGTCAGCATCATTTGAAATGCGAAAGTGATATTTCAATTTGAAATATCAACGAGTGTCGTTGAATTTTACTTAATGTATCTATAATTTTCGTGATTAATACGAATTTGCATCCTGAAGTTTGCATAATTCTAGAAAACAAAGAGGGCATTTATGTTTATGTATTTCATATGAACTGCAACAGCACATACACACATTATCTCTAGAGAACATACTTCCAGCAAAACGTAGCGCAACAAAGTGTGCACTTAGTTTTAAAGGGCTTAAGTTACTCGTGGGTAAAATCTGCGTTCGCCGTCTTTGTTTTCCCTGTTTTGCCGAGGAGAAAAGTCGTAGTGGCGTGCGTGAACCCGTTCTGCATATCATATCTTCGCAATGACACACATCACATTTCTGTAACATAAACAAAGTACCCGCTGAATGAAACTGCAAGCGTAGCATGCGCTCATTGTTTTTGCTGATTGCGAGCTGTGCCCACTTGCGCTATCTATGGGACACCAGACACCTTCTTGGACCGGATATAACAAGCGGCCCACGCTTAACACCTTGCACTTTACAAGAATTAACTGCTGGATTTAACAGTGATTATTTTTGCTCTTATCTTATTTTGCAAATCAAATAACAATGAGACATATTCAAACATATTGAAAGTTTTCTGTGTTGTCTATGAAATTATAATTGAATATATCAACTAAAACCACCTTACACTTTCATATTTTTAATATAGCTTATGTTCAATTGAAAAGTTAATCAAGTTAGTTTTGATTTTTTATTTAAAGAAGATAGTGCAAAAAAGGGATGACTTCCTAAACTAATTGACGTTTAAGGAATGACAGTAGTCAAACACTTATATTTGGTCTTCTGCTTATAACATAACGCGACTTATTAGCGTTTTCGTTTTCTGCATCAGTGTGTATCGTATTAATGTAGAAATGAGGTAAAAAGAAGATGTGAATATTCTGAATGCATACTAGTGCAGCAAACGAAAACGCTAAACGTCAAGTGACATTTCACTTTAATCTAATTCAAGACCAGCTTCACAATGTTTTGAAAAATGCAAAGGTTACTTGATGAACCTTTCAATTGAACACTTGATACTTTTTTTACTTGTCATACCTAAGTATTCTGACTTTTGGACAACCCCAAGTAGCATCTATAAATATTTCTTCTAAAATTTGAAATGGGAGGTGTATTGTTCAGAATTATTCTTTTATATGCGATGGCAAGAAGTGATCAAATAAAAAATAAATTAGATAGACACGCATGTGTCATTTAGTTCATCGAACGTTCCTTCTGTCACTTTTGACGTTTCTACAAAGCCAGAAAAACGTTTACTTCTTAAAAAGTTTCTGGCGTATTATTTATGTTACAATTGATTGACGTTATCCAAGATATGCATTTAAATTCCAACGTCTACTCTAATCCGTTTTTATATTGATCACTGATTACTAAACGTGAAATATCACTCTAAACAAAAGGAATAAGTCTCAATATTAAAAGAATTTCTTTTTACCTTAAACCTGTTGTAAAAGAATAAATTAAAATCTGATTCGTTTATTACATAGCAACAGGAGAAGAAAATTATTAGAATTAGATGTCTTTAAAATAAATAAAAAAGTTATGGCAAATTATGGTATGTGAAAATGTATGAGAAATTTTAAATTTAAATTTAAATTTACGAATTTCAAATATTAATTAAAGTACATATTAATTGTCAAATAATAATGCAACTACATAAAATGAACCTATAATATTAAACAAAAATATATTTTTAAGTGAAAGATACATTTTTCTTTCTTGAATTGCTGCAAGCTTTTTATTTATTTCGAATCTCAGTTAATCCAGTAATGCACCGCGGTTTGAAAGCAATCGAGGATCGTATTTTACGACCACTCGCCTTCAAGGTGTCTGCGACCAAATTAACGACCGATGGTTTTCGCTAATTTGATAACGAAATTAATTGATTGTCAATCTGAGTATTTACCACAAAGAGTGCGCAGGTGTTATTCAAGGACAAATTTCGCTTTGTCTCCTGTACCATCTTTTATTAATGAATTGTGTCTGTCGTTCCCCGAATAAATGGTTATACTTCGTTTAATTCGATGCTACCTCGCTCTTATCGACTGAAAAATCTCTGTTTTTGTAGTTTATCTAGTAACCTTCGAGTTCATTATTTTAAGATCGAATTTTATATTATTTATCTGTTTTTAGTGTTAAAATTTATCCTAAGTCATGAAGTGCCTGAGGTTCGTTATTTTATATGATAATTAATCAAAAGATTATGAGCGGATAATTTACAAATTTAAGTAAGAAGCCTTGTTAAATTATTTCGGGCGTCCGTTCCGCTGTGAGGAAAGGTACCCACAATGCACGGTTTAATTGAATAAAAGTGTTTAATCATCGTATTATTCTTTATGTTTATCGTTACGCGCACACGAAATAATTAAAAAGCTTCGTCTTGTTTGACACGTAGTTACGCAAACCTGCCTGTGCAACTCATTCTCCGACATTTTTACATAAAGAACATCGTGTTACATTACGAGATCGTTATCTTCTGTGTGTTGAGAAAATGAACGTACCAATTTCGTTTATAAATAAAGACATCAGAAATAATTTCAACGGGAATGACTCTGCAATGTAGAGAAACTCTCTCACCCATTATTAGATACATAAATAAATATAAATAACTGTTTATTCATTCATGTAAACATTGAATCATTTTCTATAGAAATAATTAACGATATGAACCCGTGCATTTTCTCTTACGGTAAAATATAAGGAAACTAAAACGAGGTATCCAATGATCCATGTCATGATAAATACTAATGCAATGAGATACTAAAATACAATTAATAATAAATACATTCTTCAAGAAGACTTGGAAGAAAATCTAATACTACAATCAAACTAGTAATAGAAAAGACAAAAATAATTCAAAACTTCAGTAAACGCAGCAAAAGTTCAATATTGAAAAGGATGAGAAAAGGTATGTCAAAACACTTGCACATGTACGAGAGTCTGGTCTACTCAAGAGAAGGCAAAATATATACGCGGTGTTTTGATTAAGACAATTTTTATTGTACTCATGGACATTACAGCAAGAGCTTATAAGTTGACGATGACAATTTTTTCTCAACAGACATCATAGGTGTACAGTATGAACGAAAATGGTTCACGCCAGTTTGAATTTCCCGTCTCTCTGTCTAGTAAGTTTTATTGTTTGGATGTGGCCTTTGTGAAAACTATGATAAGCCAAATATTTCTAATTAATAGTACCTTATAATACAAGTGCATAAGAAAGCCTTTAAAGCACGCGCGATGCGGAGCGCTTTAACGTGTATTATACGATATTTTTTATTATACCTGCGCTAAAATGTGAAAATTAGAAGGACATAAAAATTTAAATTCATTTTGCAAAGTTTCCTGTGGATCGCATATTGAATCGTTAACGTGGAGATTGTACGATATGTCCAAATAAATTCCTGATAAAGGTAGGCCATGGAAGATCAATTATTACATTATTTACATTAAAATATTGTCCAGTTCTTGAGTAGTTAAGTAAAATTGAAGTTTAATTGGCCATATCTTACAGCTTGATATGTCACTAACTTCAAAAACTGCTTGGTGTTGTAGATTTTTACACTTTCATGACCTACCTTTATCAAAAATTTATTTGGACATATGTTATGTGTTGTTCCCTAGGCAACTTTAAAACACGGCGTGCTTTAATCGTCCTTTTTCGCACGCTTTTTAGTTTTATAAACAGGGATTTTGATTCAGGTATAATAAAAAATAATTAATAATAGACCACAATTTTGATTTAACCCGGCGCGGCGTTGGTATGGTAACAGAAAAATTACATAATATGGTGGGGTATGACATACCCACCCCATAAAAAATTGTTTATATATGCTTTACTGATAACGGATAACATGATTTTGGTATTTGTTATGTTAAATTTAATTGTTATGAATCACGTTGAAAAAATAACATTGATAATTAATTTTTTATTATGAAAGAAAATGAGCATATTGAAAATATTACATTTCTGACTCATAAAAATGAAACAAACTTAAAAAATATAAATATCGTTTTTCTTACAAATCAATCACTGCTGTCTCATATCAAAGCTTGGAATCATTAAAAATTTTTTATTAATAAATGAAAACATTTTTATTGCTATACGATCTTTGAGACTCATCGTAAATACAGGTGCAATGGTCCATCATCCAAGTGTAATATGACTTCCTACCTACTCTTCTGGATACAAATAACATCTGTTGGAAAATCTTTGTCTATTTACAATCATCCTGTTCAGGTTTTTTGTCTTCAATATCTGACTAGGTTCGGGTACCTAATAATAAATTATTGGGCCAGTCTATACCTGACTTGGATCCTATGGCTCATCATAAGTTACATTACATTTTTACCACAGTTGAATTAAGCGTTTCTGTACCTCTTCATAAGATATAATGTTCAGTATTCACTACTGACTAAAATTCAGATTTATTAGATTCTGTGACGTAAATGGTATGTTACGGTATGTGAGACCCCAGAATACTTTTGTTGCACAGAAAATGAACAAATGAGTTTTGACCAAAAAACTTTTTTTACAGCGACTAACTAGAGAGCATGGTATAAATATATAAGGTATGCTTATGCGCATGCTGTGACACTTGAGGGATATTTTGTACGACAACGCACTTAGCTGCATTAGTGTGTGAGTGAGAACGTAAGCGTTGTATGAGTGAGAATATAATATTATACTGGCCTTTTTAAAGACACATTTTGATTCATAATGGATCGCATTAACGACGCGGTTCGGAACTGCGCGGCCTGGACATATTTTGTGGCTCGAACCCGAATATACCTACTGTATTTGTACCGTGCCAGAGAGTGTAACTTGAAGGTACATGGTCGTTCAAATTATTGAAGTCAGAGATTCGTTCATAACTTAACATTTAATTTGACTGAGGTGTCCCATACTCCACAATACCAACGCCGGGTGACTTAAAATAGAACAAAGTTTTAGAAATAAGTGAAAATGATAAAAGAATTATAGAAAATGATGAAAGTTGTTCATTATTTATAATATACTTATAATTATCCGAAATGTAAAGTGAGAATATTTCGTTGATGGCTGACATTATTTTTAAAAATTGTATTTGCAGAACATTTTCAACAATATACAAAACGTATTCCGTGCGTAGATGGATTAGCATTGTGTTTTCTTTCCACTCATATCGCAATTTACATACAAAGACGCTTTCTATTTGGTCGTACTGCGTACATGTGTGTATTTAAATATCAGAAATTAATTACGCGTTCTCATTTACGTACAAAATCACTGCATAAAAATAAGTCGTCCCCCTTTCCAACGAAATCTGCACTGGACCAAATCCTGAGTACCTAATTTGAATTAACTAATAGCTGACAATGTAACAAAATAAAATTAAGGAGTGGCACCTTGCTCCAAACTGATTGAAATATCTGATTAATAGTGCAATTGTGTCTGACAAACGAGCGTGAAAATATTTTACAACCGAATAAATAAATGTACATACATCTCGAAATGAGTTTGAAACAAGTTGTAAATAATGACGCGTTGATTTCGATCTTTGCGTAGGTGTTTTGACATACATCAAAGGTTTTACGATGGGTATTAGCACACGCTTGGGATATTCGTTCCTCGTTACAAATTTGTGAAAACGTTCCATTGTTTTTGTTTCTTACTTTGTAATTTACCATTCAAATGATTCTTTGTTAACCTTTCATTTACATGGTATTCTTTGCTACGAAGGTCAAACTTTAACAATCACTCATAAAGTAGGATTACGCCAACCTGAACCAACTTACAGCCCGTAATAAATAAAATATTACATGTAAATTACAGGCCAAAATGCTAAATGACATAAAAACACACGGTTACAATAATTTGCATTGCAAATTTTAAAAAGAGTTCTGAAGAAGCTGTTCGTAGACTTGTAGAGAACGAAGGTATGAGTTTGCACTAGCAATTATTTATTATACCAAAAACGAACGAGCTGGTTTTTCCTTAAGTGCTTTCATTAATAATGCAGTTACACTTGATATTTAAACAAATTAGTTTATATTTTATCAGTTTTCCTCGACGAAATTGCTGCTTGCTCCCGTATAATTACGTAATTTAATTCGAAAATAATGATAATACTGGAGTGCTCAAATTGCGATATGCAATGTTCTTTTTGAAATAATGCACAGGAAGCTACTTTAATGTAAAATGCGCCCGAATGTGAGTTTCTAAGTTATGTTGCTGTACGTGCGCACCTGTTCGCCGTTAAAAGAAAATAATTTCCTTTTATCTACCGGCCGTAAATCCATCTGAGGTTGGGGATAAAGTTTATGTGCTGGATAAAATTTGTTGTGTTTTAATTTAATTGCTTGTAAAAATATATTGTAGGCACTGCAAAATTAAGTATTTTAAAGTTGGGGAAAATATCAAAAGTTTCACGAATTTTGTTCATTCTTGTTGCGAACAAGATTTTGGTTTCTTTATCGAAGCTCTATTACATCATTTGGCGACCGTAACAGTTCTAGAGGGAATAAGATAAAATAGAGATTTGAATATGAAGATAAGATGAATAGAAAGAAATTATAAAAAAGAACCAATAATGTAAAAGCACCAGAAATAAAGAGATTCGTTAATTACAAAAATTAGAGTATTTCGCAATTTCATAAAATTCTTGAAATAATCTAAAAGAGCTTCAGAAACTCCTTTCTTCAAAGATGTGAAAGTGAAAAACTAAAATAAATGAATTTAGGTTGATGTAAGATATTTAGTACTAATAAACTAATAAGGTATGCTCGAACTTATAGGGAATAGCGAACAGACCCCTCAAGGGTATGAAAATAAGTAGTAGTAATGTAACTTCAGGAAGCGAGTTAATTGGATATGTATTTGTATCTTTGTATTGTATCAAAAAACGAAGAAATAAACAATCCGCCAAATAACTTAGAACGAGTGTTTGATGTGGTTAAGCGAAGAACTCAATACCTTGAGAATGTTCTAGGTAAAGCAATAATTTATCTCCTTTAAAAATAGGAATTTAATAAATCAGTCATTTGGTTACGTATTGCACTATTGGGACGACAAGTGTGTAAATATGAATTAACTAAGAAATTGTTACTATATCGTTTGGTTCAATTTCCTTGTTCTGATTTATTTAATAAGTATTTCATCGTTCAAAAATTTTAGTGGTCGATAAACATAAATAATTTAAAAAAACCATCCGTTTGTTTATGTTTGTTATTAATATTATTTTTCTTCTAATAAAAATTACTAATCGTTCAATACGCTATTAACCACAATGCTGGAACGTCCGTTGCTGTTTAAAAGGTTTTTTTTTCTTTACTTCAACAAAAACATACAATATGCACTACATAGTCTTTATAAAGCACAGTAGCATCAACATGAAAAAAAAAACTTAAAATAAGAAAGACTAAGAACTAGTAGAAAAGCAAAGCAACATCAACAAGCTATATAGCTTATAATTCACTAAAGATAACTTGAAAAGTATTAAAAAAAAAACAAACAGTGTAGTACAAATTCATCTATAAGTTACCACTAAGTCAAGAGACTCATTAGTGGCTAGCAGTACTAGTAAGCCAAATAACTAAAAAGTAACAACAGAACCTAAAAGCAAAACTTAAAGCTAGTTAACTGAAAAATAACAAGAAACCTTAACGGACAAACTAAAAAGAAAACTAAAGACATCCGTAAACCAAAACGAAGACGAAGAATGTTCGCAACACTTCCCAGGTTCACCAAGCGGATTTAAAGTTAGTGATAGGTAAAGGCGAAACTAACTGTCCCAGTTCACAAACAGCCAAGCAGCCACTTCCACAAATTTGATTTAACTGCACCATATGTTTTTAGGTTCATCATTTCCTCTGGTAAGTTATTAAATGTTTTCGGTATTAAAACGGCTAATGTTCTGTCTCCGTAGTTATTATACGTTAAGGGCACAACAAGATTATTACCCATTTGTCTGGTGTGAATTGGGTGCTCGATTAATTTTTTATGCAACGTGGAAAAGTAGTATTTACATACGAACACAAACACGAAGCTGCTTTAATGGCAGTATACCACAATTGATGAAGTGAGTTCTTTTATCTAGTTCAGCTGTTGTGAATAGGTAACCTATGATTCTAGTTTGAATGTTTTCCAGTTTAGTTAAATACACATCACAGGCCCAGCCCAACAGGTTATACCATAACGCAACAACGAATCCACGAAAGAATAGCTGCTTTCTTTCGCTGAAAAGTTTGAATCGTGATTCGAATAATTTTTCGTTACCCGCTCTGGGTCTGAATGCATTTCAATCCAAACGGATCGTAAAATTGGAAGATTGAAAGGGAAAATGGGATTACCGATCGGGATTGAAATTTCACGAAGATCCATTTGCAAGAGAGCATCCATCTTTGAATCTACACGCGTTGTGTTGCGTTTGAATCAAACGAAAGGAACTAGTTAATGATACAGTGTCTGAGTGTGTACTTTGGTAAGTATATATTTAGGTGATAAAAAGTTGATGCTATTATTGTCAGCTTTTCCGTTATTCTGGATGTATTTTCTTTCCAGAGAAAATGTTCGTCTACGACTACTCCCAGGTACCTATAGTTTGTATATACTTATAGTTTGTTCAAGAGGGTTTCATCTTCATCATAGGTCGAGATTTTTGGACGTTTTCTTTTTTATTTTACTTTCTTCCTCTTCCCACCTCATGATAATATTTTTATTTAGGCAGTAATTATTCCCTACTGCTCATATTGACCACTCTACTTCTAATTTAGAAAATATTAAATTCCTTTTCACTTCTATCAGTCTCGAAATTTTAAGGCTGCGTTGTATAAAAGATTTAAGTCAGGATTAAAGTTAATCCTATGTTAGAATGTGACACACAAAATGCTGTACGTCATAACAAGTGTTACAGTCTATCTTATGATTAAAGTTAATCCTAGCTTAAAACTTTTATACAACGCAGCCTAAGGCTGGGTTTCTGAGTCGTAGTTTAACTATAAACTCGTGTTTATTTCCATAGGAACAATTGTTTTTATTATTGATACCATGGGAATAAACAGAAGTTTAAAGTTAAACTAGGACTGAGAGACCCAGCCTTAGTGTTTGATACTGATAGATTAAACTGGAATGCACTAGAAAAAATAAAGAGAGAAATTTGATTAATCACGCCCACTTGTGTTCGTAGCTCAATTGTGTTCGATGCCAACCACCGTCTGTCCTGCCGGGCCGTTAGCAATAGAGTTTGATACTGATAGATTAAACTGACTATAGGGCATTCGATTGAGGCGCACTATACAGATTCGGTAAATGTTTAACTGGACATTTAACTAGACATCCTGTTATAATGCATGCGACAGGGAACGCACAAGAAAAAATAAAGAGAGAAATTTGATTAATCACGCCCACTTGTGTTCATAGCTCAATTGTGTTCGATGCCAGTCATCGTCCGCCCTGCTGGGCCTTTAGCAATTAATTATCCGCGAATCGAATCGAAGCACACTTGCTATGTTCAGTACCCAAATTTCCGAATCTGTATGTATGCAATGAGTGCGCCCAAAATATATAGAGTGCACCCCAATCGAAAGCGCAATTAATAAAACGAAAAACAAGTGTACACTAACATTTTACCAGCTAGAGTAATTTTTTCATTTACAAAAAAAAACACATTTTTTTATTCACCTTTAGATTTTTTCAAAAAACCTTTATAGCGAGTGAAGCGCTGTATTTCACAATTTTTTCTAAACAAGTGTTCTTTTGAAATCTTTGAAAGAGTATTTTTTCATGCAGAATCTATAAAGACATATTTTTATTTAATGTTGTAATTTTTTTCTGAATCCACTTCTAATTTTTGTTACAACAATAATAAAAAGTCAAGTCATAAGATCCTTCAATTATATGTTATTCAGCACAAAGCTGTATTTGAGTGACTGAGAAACCTAGTGACCTTCAATAATTCTTTTCGGGTTTTATAATGGATGTTATAAAAATAGAAATAGACAAATTTTATAGCAATTTACAACTGTACCGACTGTTTTAAATTGAGTGTGCACTGAAGGGATCTCCTAAACCGTACGAGTTACATATTTGGTTAAATTTAAATGTAAGAAAAGTTGCAGTAATCAATGCTGGACTGCAGTATTCTGTGACTCAAATCAAATCGAAATAATCGAATTTGACAGATCAGATCGTAATATATTATAAAGTCAAATAACTGATGTTCTACCTTCTTTACGGAATACCACAGATAATACTCAAGAAATATAATAGAAGTTGAATATTTTGATTTAAAAACATTCCGATTCCTGTCATAGATTCCGACTCAATTTGAAAAATGTTGCAGAATAGGCCTGTAACTTATATCTAAAAACAGAATCGATTTTCTATTGCTTGTAGGTATTTCTTATATCTTCATAAGCGAGAATGTTAAAAACTCAATTTTTCTTTTCAAATATCTTTTCTTATAAATACATGCTTACACTTTAGTGAGTAGATGTTTTCGAGTCTATCCCTTCATAGGAGGTCAAAATGCATCAACGACATATGTAAATGAATTGATTCAAATTTCTATTTTTCTTCATTTTTTGTTTTAATTATCTTTTGTCATTTTTGTATAACTTTGTGAGTTATGTTTCTTGTATTGTTTTTTGTTTTAGCACGAAATAAATAAAAAAGAATTCGCTTAGAACGTGTTTATTTCACATCGGGACTACACGAATTTGCCGAAGTGTAACTGATGTTCGTCCTGCGCTTGTCTTGCGTCTGTCATTTTGTTTACACAAGACTTAACAAAAGCACATCTGCAGATCCCGAATCTGTAGTAAATCACACGTACGATAAACATTCTCGGAATATGTTGCGGTTTTGTTTGATTTTGTGTGCCCCGGAGGTCGCCGGCGGGATTACTTTCGAACCGTGAAATGTTTTTGAGTTGTTTTCTTTTAACACAGCTTATTAACACAACTTCGAGTGGGCTATATTTGACACGAACTTGAGGATCCAGTATTTATCAAAGTTTATGCGTACACTTTAATGACTGAGTAATGACATCTTACAAATATAATCTCTCATCTTTCAGCGATAAAAGAGTTTCATAATTCATTTTTATTAATGCATTTTTTGTTTTATTATTTGTGGCTTGAGTTATTGCTTCATGATGACCGCAATGTTTTATAGCTAGATAATTATCTGTGCAGTTATATGCAAATTCTCGAAACAATAATACATATATCACGTTGCGAAAGTAGTGCTGCTGAAGGAAAAATGACTAGCACCTCCTTTTTCTCGTAAAACTGTGAGAGCTCTTTGCAAACAGCCTGTGTTTATCTCAGGAAGGGTTAATTGTCCGGTTCATATTTCACAACGGACGTCCCAAGCAGGCAGGATTCCGCAAATATCGTCTCATACACAGTCGCTTGCTTAATTAAATAACTCACACTAAGCTCGTGCAGTGGTCAGCTAGAAATTATAAATGCGTCTTGTCATGCACAGGCCATCATTTTTCAGTATAAAGCTTTCAAGACGGTCTTATATTTAGTGCTATTCATAACAGCTTTCCTCTAAATGTGCATTTATATTCGTTAATCAACATACATATCATAGCAAGTGAACTTAAAATTAGAATTACTTGGCGAAACTAAAAGAAAAATCACGAATTTGATATTCGAGGTTAAGTTTGTATTGTATTTTTCAGGTGTTTTTAGTTGCGGACATGATAAAAACCAACAATAAAATGGTGCTACCAACAAAACCACAAGTATTCAAAATGTTTTTCCTCAGTTTCAATGCATCTAGCAACTCGTTTCTTCATATTTTAAATGTTTTTTGTAACAACTCAGATGTTATCGAGATACAAGCATTTCTTTGCTTATTGTAAGTACTTAATTTTTTGTAGATTGCTTTTACACACTGCGTTAATCAAAAATGGAAATATGTACAGCCGGCGTGATAAGTGATGACACTGATGACATTACCTTTACTGAAAAACTCATCGTGGACATTAGTGGTTTCTAAGTGAAACATAATTATTTACGACATCCCGAATTCACTTTTAACTAATAAGATTTAGTATCACAAAATCTTTCAACCGGACACTAAATAGCGCACAAAACACTTAACGTTTCGCCGTCGTTCGACAGCTTCATCAGAAGCGAAAAATATAAAAACTTTTGACGAAGCTGTCGAACGACGGCGAAACGTTAAGTGTTTTGTGCGCTATTTAGTGTCCGGTTAAAAGATTTTGTGATACAATTTTCATCGGACAAGAACCAACTTTAAGGAGATGAGTACGATGTCCTATAAGCTTTCTATATGCGTCGTGTCATGTAAACATAGGTCTGATTATCTCTTCTTTATTAATTAATAACGCTTGAAGTTCTTAGGTGGCGATGACTTGATTGCATTACGTAAATATCTGTTTGACAATTATTTATACATAGTTTAATGTTAGTTTGCATTAGGCAACAATAAATAATAAACAGTTCCTCTGAATATGCACATATTGTTTTGTGTACGTCTTTTGCTAACGAGGCATGCAGAGTCTTCCTAATAGATAAAGGTTTCAGTAAAATTTTTCAAATATTGCGAGAAACCGAGAGTACCTTCGGCTTTCCATTTATGAGGAGCTTTAAAGGAAATAGTTTATGCTAACGGAATTCATACAAAAGAACAGCTTTTGGAAAGAATTAATTTAGCTTTCGCTGACATCCAAAACGAGAATTTTCCATTTAATCATGCCCACGAATTCGTTCGTCGATGTCTTGTAGCTCGAGGAGGTTTTCTGAACATTTATTTTAAGCAAACTCTAAAGT
This sequence comes from Dorcus parallelipipedus, assembly GCA_958336345.1. NCBI lineage: Eukaryota > Metazoa > Arthropoda > Insecta > Coleoptera > Lucanidae > Dorcus > Dorcus parallelipipedus. Next base: position 34,477,814 of record OY284475.1, read on the forward strand.
CAGACATAGCAATTCACGCTAATCAAATTTGCGTATAATAAATTTAAATCCCTGTATCTAGTAAATGCAGCAAAATCAGGCACGTGTTTATATAAAAAAAAGTTTGAAATTCCATTCACCACAATCCCTTACTTAAAGCTGGTTCTTGTCCGATGAAAATTGTATCACAAACTCTTTTAAACGGACACTAAATGGCGCACAAACACTTAATTTTTCGCAGTCGTTCGACAGCTTCGTCAGACGAAGGGTCCGTTTATAAAAGTTTGTGATACAATCCCTTACATTTTTCGTCACGACTTTTGAAACACCCTGTATATATAAAAGTGTGATACCTTTCAGCATTAATTTTTCTGTCTAAGAAAATTGGAGAAGCCATATCTAAACTCAACGTATTCAGGTGGGTTTCTGGATAACCAAATTTTCATGTTTTGCTTGTTTATGACTTAGGGATTAAACCTTACCTCTTTGAGAAGGTTGTTATATCCAAGATATTATTATTTAAATAGTTTAAGAATCGATATCACACTCTTTTGACAAAATTGGGGAGATAAAGATTTTGACCATCTATCATTTTGTAGGGATGTTGCTTTACATCTTTTTTGGAATTATACGAGATGATTTTTATTTTCTGAGCGAGTAAATGAATAGATTTCTTCGGAGATTGCTGGTCATGGTAATCAGCAATAAAATCAGGAAATTTTTTTCAACAATTCAAAAATGTAGAACATTTCCATTCACCATTTCCTTGTTTCACTATATATCAAAAAGAACTTTAGGTACAAATATTTTATATTCTAAGCCGAACGTTTCTTATTTACTTATCTGTCCCTCTTCTGCCTTCCGGTGTTGAGATTAATGAGTTGAGTCTTGGCCCACGACTTTTTTCCACTTTCCCTTATCCTTCGCCAGCGTCCTCGCACCACTCCATTCCCTATTCCTATCTTTTAAAATCTCTGAAACCTGGTCACTCCATGCCTTTTTGGGTCGTCCTCTTCCTTTCTTCCTCACCTCTGTCTCCCATAATCCCTCCTCTGATATTCTGACCATGTGTTCCCACCAGCTTAACTGCCTGTTCTCTATCACTTTAATCAGCGAATCTACCTTCAATTCCTTCTTATTATCTCACTTCTGACTCTATCCATCTTTGTGACTCCATAAATTTTACTCAGAAATCTCATTTCACACGCCGTCAACGTACTCTTATTGGTCTTATGTCTCTCCCTTAAATTCCAAGATACCGCTCCATAAATTAGTATTGGTATGAAGACTGGTCTATATACTTTGACTTTTGTTTTTCTACTAACTTCCTTTTTGTTAAAAAATGCTTTTGACAAAGCGCAATACAACCCGCTAGCCGCTCTTATTCTATTATTTATCTCGGCATCCATACACCCATTATGTGTTATCACAGAACCCAAGTATTTAATTTGTTTCACTTGTCTCAACTCTTCGTCCACCTCTCTCATACCTGTCTCCTGCACATCCCTTCCTAAAACCATCACTCCCGATTTCTCTGTACTTATGAACTTATCATATCCCATTAATTCCTCTTTCCACTTCCTTACATTTTCCATTAAGGTATTTCTGCTTGTCGCACATAAGATAAGATCGTCCGCATACAGTAGTTCTCTTACTATTACTGGCTTTAATTTTCTATACCCAACCACTACCCCATTCGTGCTCACTTTCATTGCTTTTGTTATTTCATCCATGACCATTATGAAGAGTAATAGGCTTAACGTACTTCCCTGTCTGACACCTTTCTCTGTCGTGAAATCGCTAGTCATACTTGCCCCTACTCTTACTCAGTTTCTTATCCGTTTATGAAATTCACAGCTCTTCACAGCTGTCCACCGAATCGAAGGCTTTTTGTATGTCAATTGCACAAGTATATATCCTCTCATCCTTTCTTATAATCTTCTCACTTATCTGCTTCAGTGTAAAAATACACTCGCTTGTACTCCTTCCTTTCATGAAACCTGCCTGTGAATCCTCTAGCGTTGGTTCTATTAATTCTCTAAGCTTTCTCTCCAATATTCTTTCATAAACCTTACTCGCCACAAACAGCAATGATATACTTCTATAATTCTCGCATGCCATTTTATCCCCACGTTTGTGCAATGGTATTGTAATAGCATCCTTAGTACCCTTTCATCTTCACCTTCGTCTCCCATATTCTTTAGCATCTCTGGGTTAATGCTGTCTGCTCCTGCTGATTTACCATTTTTTAACATGCTCAACGCCTCTTTAAACTCATTCTCTGTCATCCTATACCCCCTGTGGTCCTTCACTAATGTTTTTGTCTATATCACTATTCCCATTTTCTCCTCCCAGTAGCGCGCTGAAAAAATTCTTACGTCTACTATTTATCTCCTCCTTCGTTTTCAACAGAGTCCCTGTACTGCTTTTAACCCATTGCACTTCCGCTCCTCTCTCCTGTCTAATGCCTGTTTTAGACGGTCATATTTTTTGTACAAATTTGTGTCAAAGTGAGAGAGATAAGCTACCACAGTGAATGTTGATTGGTTGAATTGGCACTTCTCACTCCCTTCGTAACAAATTTGATACAAAAATCTGACCGTGTAAAACAGGCATAAGCCCTTTAAGCATTGTAAATAATTTCTTCCCATTTCCTTCACACCCTTTTTCTAAATCATATCCGAATGTTTCCCAGCATTCATTTTTAAATTCCTGACTGTTTCCTTTACTTTCTCCCTCTGCTTCTTATACTCTATAGTCTTCATTTCTTCTTGTCATTAAATATTTTTGCCGACTTTTCTTTTCGATTCTGATCTTCTCACTTAATAATTTCACCACGCTGTTTGTCTTCTCTTAGTTGCGGTTTTCTTTTGTGAATAATACTGTACATCATTCTGCCAGTGTTCACTTAAACATAAGATCGTTGGATGATATTCTAGTAGGAAAGTTTCAAGAACACCAACCTTATTACGTAGATATTGTATGTTTGTATGTATTGCTGTAATGATGTCCTCGACGTTTATTAGTGGTTCACCCTTTCCCGTGAAACATCGCGAAAATTTGTTCTAGGAGAAGTGTGTGATTGACTTCGTTAGGTGAAAGAGTCATTTTCGTTGGCCGCTTGATGTTGTTGGAGATGTTTAGTTGAATTTGGATTAAGTTGCTACGGTTTATATATGGATTTAAGATTGGTTTTGGAGCAGGTGTATAAACTACGCTAGATATGTGTTTGGTTACCAAAAACTTTCCTGAGGAATTCGGATGTAATCCAATTTTTCTGAAGTGCTGACGGTTCAATAGTGCATTGATTTCGATGAAATTCGCTTTGTTGTAAGCTAATAATTCTGCGTGTAATATTGTATTGTTTTTGCCAACAAATTAATTAATCACTGGTCTATTTTCCCAATAGGGAATGGATGTCATAATAACATTCGTTGCTTTCAAATTCTCCAGAGTAGTCTTTATTAATAATGTATCGATGGTTTTGCAGTTTATTGCATCATTTGATCCAGCCATAATTACAACATAATCACGTTTGTCAAGAGTCTTTGACAAGTTGGCATAATCAGAAACCACATCCGCAAATCTACCATTTGGCTTGAATCAGAGATATGGGAGGTTTAGATCAAGAGTTGCCACGAAAGATCGAGCAAAACATGTACCAGTTAAGAATACACATCCAGATCTATCTTTTCTCTCTTTCTTGAGCATTTCACTCTACTGTTGACGCAAAACATATCCTTCTCTATGAAGTGACAGTAAATTCGATTGGTAAATACTTGACCGCGGATTTTAAATTCAAAACATGTATGTGAATATTTACAATAGGTACTTACTTTGTACGTCCATGCAATATCTTAAACGATTATAAAAGTTGTTAATTGCATTAGTTACTTGTCCAGGGATAATTCTTCCTGATACATTTTCACTAACTTTCTTCGCCTGACAGATGTTCCAAATTAAAATGGACAAATTTTATTTGATATGTGATATGACATTAGAAAGCCTAAAGACGACGATCATGCAACAACATTTTTAAAAATTGGAATTAGTTTCACTCACATTATATGATAGGTACTGGAACATTTGGCAATGAGCAGGCAAATGAACTAGCTAGACAGGGAGCCGGGCAACCCTTTTGGGGCCCCGAACCGGCCATAATGCCGTCATCAAGTCTGTTCAATGCATTACTGAAACAGAGATCTCAGAATCGACATACCGATAGATGGGCAAAGCTAAACAAGTGTCGCCAAGCGAAAGAGGCTATAACGGCCCCATCGCTTAAACTGACACGATTCTGTATGCAACTACCCAGGAAAAGACTACGTTTATTCGTAGGAATACTCTCGGGCCACTGCAAATTGAACAAGCATATGCATCGCATAGGACTAACAGACAGCCCAATTTGTAGAGGTTGTAATCTAGAGGAAGAAACGGTTGAACATATCCTTTGTGATTGTCCAGCACTTGCCTCAATCAGAGGTTCCACGTTAGGGGATTTCTGGCCTGACATGGCTGGAATTCGCAGTGCCCCTCCGTCAGACGTTCTCGGCTTCATCGAAAGAGTGGGATGGCTCGAGGAACGCTGATAGTTAAACACTGCTGAACATGGGGGTAGTACAATGGGCCCAAATTATGGCCTAAGTGCACGTGGATTTTCATTCACCCCCCACACCAAATCCAGAATCCAGAATCCAGAAATGATAGGTACTCAGTACTCACGTTTTTATTTTAGGTTATAGAAATTTAAATTTAGCTTACCTATGAAAACTGAGTGTTGAATCTGTAGCTCTAGATGTTGAACCGAAGATTACACAAAGTTTGTAATCCATTTTATTGAAATTAAAAAAAAAACGAGAGCTAATTAAGTAATTTTCAAGCTTAAAAATCAAAAATTTACAGGTGATTAGTAATCATCTGTCATTGATAATCCTGTAGACGTCTGCAACACGACATACGTTTAAACACGAACAGCGCCTGCGCGCGATCTGTGCGCCTATCCTCCCTTAGAGAGAGAACCTCATATTCATAAATGTGCTGTGGCATTGTATAGTAAGAGATACGTACAAAAAAGTAGATGCAACATGTTTTGCGAAACGTATGTTCTGCAATATAAGCCATCTCTGGATCTGAATCTCCCACATCACTGGCTTGAATATAAAGGTTACATTGAATTTACTACTGGGAAAAGTATCAATAAACTTTTTTGCTAATCCTCTGCCATGACTATCAGCTAATATTTTTTTTCTTCATATGTTTTTTTATTTATTTGAAATCTTGCATCAAAAGTATTAATTTCGTATTTCGGATCCTCAGTAGTACTTTTTTGGTTAGTATCTTCTTGGGCGGGATGGACGTTTGGTTGCATTTGCTTATTTGGATCATTTTCCTTATTTTCACATGTTTTCTTTTTATAACTTAGATTCTTTGTAAATATTTTTTTAATTTTAGTTACAGTAGTTTGTAAGAATTTTATTTTGTTCTTTAAGGTCGTTATTTCACGTAGGAGTGAAAAGTAAATCTTCTTTTGTTTCTGCGTTTTTTAGGTTCCCTAGTAGTTACAGTATCTACGCTATGAAAAGAGTCCTCACTTTCAGAGTCACTGACATCACTGTTTATAAAACTGGAGTTTTTAGCCACCTTTAATTCATTAATGAGTTGTTTTTTGCTTCCAGTTGAGGATTTACCTAACTTCGATAGTTCCTTCATTAATTCGGTCATTTTTAAGTCACCGATTTTCTTTTTTTCTGCCATTTGTAGGGTAGAAATGACTTGACAGTTTAACAATATTTATAAACAATCAAGAATTCTGCTGGTGTAAAACACAAAAACTGGACACTACAAGTTCGTGTGGAGTGGAATATCGAGCGCGTATCAATCTATCACCAATTTGTCCGATATTGCTTTAATACATTTATTAATTAGAATCTTTGATTCGTTTTTTATGGATTTATTTAATAATATATCCGGATTTTATTAGCACATATGAGTTTGTCTAAGTATCTATTACATCTACATATATTAACTTAGGTAAGGATCACTTTTAACACAGAAAAAGTACTTTAAAGTAAGAGATAAAATGAGCGATACATGCTCGACCACCTCATAGCTAACACTGATGATGTTCTATCCAAAATACAACTGTAAAGCATCATGTGTGCTGCATCATTGTAATCAGAAAAGAAAGTTGAATGTCGCTTTTTTGCAATTTTTGTTGTCACATAAGGGCGGCGCGGCGGCAGAATTACATTCCTGATAAAAGAAGTCCCCTAATAATGTCTACGTTAGAAATACATATTTTAACGGTTTTTGTTAAAAAGAAATTATAACCGAAAATCGCGATATTTGATTTTTTCTTTTCGAATATCTTGAAAACAATCAGAGATTTTGTGAATTTCCTTTTCGGCTGATTAATAAGCATAAAAATGCGCAACTTTGCTCCAATTTAACCGACTCCGCATCTTTTCAAATAACCCCAATTCCCATGGTTATCCTCGAAAAACGGACACCTTGTATACTTATGATTTCAGTTTGCATTTAATTTAAAAGTGTTTGCTCTAATAAATTGTTTTAGAGGTTAATTACTTGAGTATTGACATCAGACTATTATCATCCTTATATTAATGAACGTTGGCATTTTAACATTTGTTTAAAGTTTATTGCCTTCGAATTTCTTAAAATTTGCACATAATTTGAAATAATAATTGGATTGAGAGTAAAAAAAATTAAGATCTTCCATCGGCAACCCTGAGAGTTTTAATAAAACAATTTAATGATTCCAAATAAGTGCAATTAGTAAACTAATAAAAAAATGATTGCAGAAAACAAAAGCATCTTTAGTTCTTTTTCTTTTGATATTTTTATTGGAGACGTGTTGAGTGGAATTTTCGAAGACGATTTTTTCAGCACCATTTTAAGAGCCATCCATGTCAGTTGTGCTGTATGTTTCAAAGAGGTAGAGAATGTTGTAGCCTTATTTGCAGTTCTCACAGCAACACAATAAGCGCACATAAGCGCATTGTCCACGCATTCATCCGATGAATTTTTATGTTTATCCGTCATCGCCATTGTGCTAGATGTGTACTTTTGGTGTGCGTGTATGCGTGCGTGTGTACGCCATGCTTTGCAACAATCAATCTTACACAAACACAGGAGAGCCACGGGTGTCTTTTACATTCGTGTGTAGGTGCGGATGCATTACCCGTGTCATGCTCCGTGTTAAAAGTTTTAATTACTTTTTCAGACTTCGGCGCGGAAAATGTATGTTGGCGTAATTAATTATTTAGTTCGCTCTTTTATTCAGGAGATAATGACGGATCTCGCTGCCCGGCTTTATTAAACCGAACCGGCTAAATTCCGGGGGAAAATCGCAATTCGTCCGATGTGAAAACTCAGTCGTTTTGTTAGCACGTAGGTACTTGCGAAAGTTGAAAATTTAAAAACTACAAAACGGGCCATTAAACATCTGTCGTAAATATACTTGACTAATTATAATAATTGAAAAGCCAATGCGGCTTTCGTGTTAAAATATAAACGCAATTACAAGTTTTGACCCCTATTAGTGCGAAAACACCTGCTTACGTAGCTGTAATTTGCCATAAATTTGCGACTTACATGAAGATATATTTGAAGAAAAGTTAACGTTTTTGGAATAATTACTTTTACATTTAGGATACGAAATTTGTATGGCTGAAACTTAAGAATAAATTCTTAATTTATTGAGAAATTAATTAATTTTTACTAACACTCTATGATACGAGAAATTATTTATTAAGGAAATAATTAACTTTTCATTACTATTCTTTCATTCAATTAATAATTCTTCTCGAGCTAACGTTATGTTCCTATACAGTAATTTCAAATTTATACAGATAAAAATTGTGCCGGGTTTAAGAGGAGTAAATAGTTAATTGTTTCTACAGAAAAGTTAAATTTTCACCTATTGTAATAAAAACTATTCCTTTATTTCTTCAAAGTAACTCTTTTCGATGCATATTTAACAATCTGTACAGAGTAGTTAAACATTTTAAATACAGAGTGTTCTTCAAGATCTTGCCAAAAAATTAATGGCGTATTTCGTAACAGATGATATTCTCATGAATGCACCAAAATTAAAATGAAAAAAAAAAAAAATGAAAAAATACATCCGGCTATTCCTTGTGAAATGTTTAGAACCGCTAGACGCAACGGACGGTGACCTTCACCCACTATAAGTTTTCGAAGTTCCCCCTTGCGCGAGACGTAAACATACCGATTAAAGTACCGTTTAACATACCTGCCCACACATGCATGTTGTGGAAATTAAACATACCATCCCTTGTAAACATTGATTCGTCGGTGAAGAGAATGTTATTAACAAAGTTCGGATTGCCCGTCTGTTCCTGGAGTAACCACCGACAAAATCGCATGCGTTGGAGGTAATCCGTGGGCATCAGAACTTGTACTCTTTGAAAATGGAACGGGCAATTGTTCCTCACGAATAATTTGCCAAACAACAAACTGCACAACTGACACAAAGGATCTGCTAGTATTTGGCAAAGGGCGACCTCGTTTACGCTGTTGATACAAACGTCTTGACCACATTCGCCGTAAATTAAAATCATGTCCACAATAACACTATTGGAAAATTCAGCCATGTTTTCAACACTGTGACGACCGACGTGCACGTGAGAACTGAGTAACTGACCTACTTTAACAGCTGAAGCTGACACACCAGCATACTTCTCCGATTACGTAATTACGTAAATAAAATAAACCAGGGACTATCAAACTGTTTCATTGTTCGCTGAAAACATTTATTATCTCTAATATTTATTAATCAATTGTTATACAAAAACAGCTTCCTTCTATCACTTCTAATGTCAACTTCCACTGGTTTCATCTTTTGCATGAAGTTAAAAAATAGCCTGTATACGAAACGGGGAAATATTACAATTTCACGTTGTTAAAAATGAATTTAACATACTGTGTGTTTAAATGTTTTCGAACCGATGAATATGTTACAGACTTGAGGAGGTAAATATTATTCCAACAACAAAACTGTGTTAAAAAGCTTCAAGTTTAACTCTAGTGCGAAGTTATGCGAAACATTTCCAATTGCATAACACTTAATAAAGTAAATTCGCTGATCTAGATTAACATTTCTGATTTAAAATATTTTTCTCGTAAATTAACTGCCATTACCAGATAACGTGATTTTATTAAAACAATTGTTGGACATTTTTTCCGAAAGTGAAAAGAGAATTATGAATAGTTTTCGGTTATTAACCCATTTACGGCCACTGATGCGTTAATGCAACGCCATTTTCCAATTTTTTTTTTAATTTTAACATTTAATTTTTTCACAGTTTCAAGTTTGCTAACAGTTATTTAGATAGCATTTTACAAAAAAAAATTAAATTATCAATTTAATTTTGTAAAAAGTTTAAGAAAACATAATTCAAATTAATAGATTTTCTCTATATCTGAGCATGCATAACAATTTTTTGTTTTCATTTATGTTTTTATTAGAATTTTAGTTAAACCTTTGCATAGTACTCTTTAAAAATAACAACTTTATGTACCATCCGCTTCAGAATTTTTTTTTACGGTTCCTTTTTTTGTAGTGATGACAAAAGCAACAGCGTTGCGTTATCGCAACATTGGCCGAATCTGTCAAGTCGAAATCAAATTCCTGTCAGAACTTGCATGATTCATTTCTTGCATTTTTTTCTGTAGCCACATGCATTTTTTATTATAACATTGTTGTGTATGTATCTAAAAGTTGCTGTTCAAAAAAATTTACAAAAATGCCGAAGTATCTCATTCAAATCGAATTGGAACTAGGTTTAGATGGTATTCAGTTAAAAAATTGATAATAGAGTATTCGATAAAGTATACTAATGATAATAACAGACACGATTTTTTTTAGAAAAGCAGAGTTTTTAGATTTCATTGGTGTTATTATTTTATCTAGATATCATAAGCTTCCTCAAGCCGACTTGTACTGATCGGTGGAAGAAGATATTTTTTAAAAATTAAAAGTTGACATCATTTTATTAACAAATGAAATTTAGAAGCTCTGTTTTTGTAAATGAAAAATGGTGTCTGTTATTATCATTACATTTGCAAGCAAATTGTTTTAAAAAATATCACAAACAAAACTGAATGGATCTGGCCAATGTTGCGTTAACGCAACATCATTTTTTCTCAAACTATGAATAAAAATAAATAAATTGTTAATATTTTTGCATAATTTATTTGCTAATAATACCTTTTTTCTAAAGAGAAATTGTAACTGCTCTGTATTTCTTGACTTGGCCGTAAATGGGTTAAGCGGAATATAACATTTCCTATAGCGTTTTTCGAATTTTTAAGGCAAGCAAAAACTTTCACAAAGAATGACTTTTTTTTCGAAAATGTATAAATAAAAAAGTTTTTCCTATAGTGAATTCAATCCGTGGACACAGCGTATAAGTATTATTTTGAATTACAACTCTCATACCTAACTTGATTGATGACATATCAAAGTGAACCGGAAAATTAAAATATTAATTCAATTTGATACCCCAATAACAATCTTCACTTTATAATGCAATTGAAACATAAGGTAAGAAGTGAGAAAGCAAAAAAACTCATTTTCTTAGCGTTGCGTAATTTCATGGGCTTTCGGCTTTGCCCGAAGGTGTCAAAAAGCCGAAGTTCGGCTTCGGCTAAAAAAAGTACCTTCGGTCGGACTCTATAAGAAGCTTTATAAGTCACGACCGTAACTCAGTTAAGAAGAAAAATTAATCAATCAAATTGATCAATATTGTCCACCGAGTATGGTTTTCTTTTGTGGCGTTTAAACCGTTTAATGTAGACAAAAATTTCAAACGTTATCATCCTCTAATAAAAAAAACTCTATACGTTAAATTTATTTGCAATTGTACAGGGTGTTCATTTTATAAGTGTCTGCAAGTACCTTTAATACTTCAAATGAAATGCCCCATATATTATTACGAATTCTGATAGATTTTTCAACTTGGAAAGTATTTTATTAACATATTTATATACCTAAACCTACTATTTACCGAGATAAATGCCGTCAACGAAAAAACATCTTAAATGCAGACCCTTATTAAATTGCTTTCAACTTCCTTAATTGAAGAGTTTCCATTATCTATTATTAACATGTAATTACACAAGCTTTAAGCTAAGTAACACCATAGTAAACAAACCTGAAGACTACGCAGATTGTTATTGGCTGGCAGTTCTTTCTGCTGAATTTAGAAATGAAATATCTCAAGTTTTTCTTATGGAACATCCCATAAGTAAAATCATCGATCGATGTAGAATTAAATTTGCTACCTTTTTCCCAAACAAAGTCCTATACCTAAAACCCACGGTTTGTGAGATAATTCTCGTTTTCATCTCGCTTCATGATTTTTGTCTTTTGTAGGGTGCTATGAATGTCCACACAATTGTCTTTTGGCTTCTAAAATTTATATTCAACGATTTCCTGATAGAAGGCAGCCATATACGAAGACTTTTGTAAATTAAAGGAAAAATTTGAAAGAACAGGCAGTGTTTCAAATGCTATTTCGAATAATATTAACTTACATGGCACCCTAAAAATGACAAAAATCATGAAGTAATTAAAAACCAGAATTATCTCACAAACGGTGGATTTTAGGTATAGGACTTTGTTTGGCGAAAAGAAAATTTAATTCTACATTGGTCGATGATTTTACTTATAGGGCTAATACTTTAAATAATTTAAATACCCAATAGTTTTAGTAATTTTTCAACTCAACTAAGTTTAGGTTACATTCTTGTCACAAAATTTTGAACTTTGCACTTGTCACCATTTTGTGAGTTCCATGTTTGTGGTTCCAATTTGACGTCTTTTACAATTTTAAAATGTAATTTAATGTTTTCAAATTATGTTCAAGTTTGTTGATCAATTCTCAAGTCTCCAGTTGTAAGTAATTTACTTTTAACTTAAGCTTAGAGTGATACTTGTTATTCTTTGTAGTTTCTCCTGATGAAGATTTTAATAAAAATCGAAATACTGAGATTTAAACAAAGGAGCTCATCCTTGTAGAAACGTCCAATAGACCGCATCCCATTATCTACATTAAATGGTTTAAACGCCACAAAAGAAAACCATACTCGGTGGACAATATTGGTCAATTTGATTGATTAATTTTTCTTTCTAATTATAAGCGGAATGAAAGTATTCTGTATGAAAACCAAACCACAGGATAGAAGTACGTCATAATAAGTGGTTTGTCACTATATGCGGAGTCATACTAAGCGAACTTAACTGTGCTTTATAAAAAATTCTCTATGTCATATTAAAAAAAACGCGTTTCCTTGAACCAGTACTCTACTTTTTATTATGTGCAGTGTTACAAGATTCTCACTGTATGTATTTACTATGAAGCCAAACATTTTGAAAACTCTCTAAAAGTAAATGAGAAATTGAAAAAAAAGTCATATATAATCTAAGACAGACACAAATAAATTGTTAATACATTGAGACAAAGGAAATTTAGAACTAACAAAAAAGAACTAACAAAAAAACCGAAAAAAAGTAATGTGAAAATACATATAACTGGAATGGATAGAACAAAACTGAATCCGAAATAGAAAATATTTGTAACTTAACGAATGCTATAAGTTATAGAAAAATTGTAAGGTAACATTCATTCGCTCCACAAGAAGAAAATTACGTGGTCAGATAATATATTTCTGAATCATATAAAATTGCACTTTGGGGTTTTAAGTTTTACTACTCAATTTTCAATGCTGATGCTGGATTTCAGCAAAGTCACTTAACTTTAATCATCGATTAAGAATTATTATTCCTTCAACGCTTCAACACATAATATCTATATCTTTATTGAGCTTGGGAATTATAGAGTGATATAAGCTAGGTCAAAAAAATACATAGAAATGTAAAGTACAGGAAAACACAATAATAGACAAACATTTGTAGATATACATTTTAAAATACAGTTTACATACGACATCAATACCATTAGCAGAATTCGAATTCGTGGTAACTGTATAATGGTTTTTCTAATAAGGGCATTTTTGTTGCTCGCCGAAAAGCTTTCAGTGGCAGTGTCCTGATACTGTGCGGCAGCCTGTTAAAGAATTTTGGTCCGTAATAGTTAGGACCATACCTGCTCGAGTGAAGCCTACTGGGTGCTGGTAACATATTTCCTTTATTCCTTGTGTCATGATTATGTATTTCTTTATGTGTATCATAAATGCTTTTGTTTTTATATGTGTAAGTCAAACATTCCAATACAAATATTGCCGGTACAGTTAACACCTTTAGCTAAATGAATTTGCTTTTGACGTCCTCTCTGTAGCAGGTACCTTAGTGATGACAGTTTACAGATCCCCTTCAGGTGATTTTGATCTTTTTATAGAGAGATTTGAAAAAATTCTTAGCAAGCTTTATAAAAGTAAGAAAAATTATGTAATAATGGGTGACTTTAACATTCAATTTAATGATACTAATTCAATGACAAATAGTTTTAGTGACTTGCTGAAATCCTATAATGTTCAGGTGCTGATAAATAAAAATACACGAGGCGGGAATTGTATAGATAACATACTTAGTAACTCAAATACTGTAAGTAACTGTAAGTCTTTGATCCAGGTCTGTCAGATCACAAAGCTGTAACAGCAAAAATTGAATATAACTCCGAAAAGAATAAAAATTGTGAGATGATTAGTTATAGGGACTATTCAGAAACAAATAAGTTCGCATTTTATAATAATATAAAGCAGATAAATTGGTCATTTGTAAAAGATAATTCACTTAAAATTGATTCAAAATTTGAAAATTTCTTAAATATTATAAAGAGGAATATTGATCAAGCGTTTCCTGTAATAGAAAAACCTTCCAAGATTAAGGTATGTGCAAATAAAATGTGGTACACACAGGAGTTAAATGAAATGAAAAATAAGATAATACTTTGTTCAGAATTAAAACATTATGTAAGAGATGATTTCTTAGTTACTTCACTTAAAGACTTACGCAAAAGCTATAAAGCTAAATTAATAGAAGCCAAATATAGTTATTTCTCCAATAAAATAAAAACAGCACAAAATAATCCCAAGGTTTACTGGTACTTGATTAATAAACATGTAACCATGGTAACGTTTACTTTTAACGGATGAATAAATTTAAGTAACGTTGGTGAAATCCGCTATGAATCATTTAAAAACTGCACATAGAAAGTATTAAGGAAAGTTTATTTCATTGCATGTATTTAGCTGGGAATTTGTCTATCCGGAAATTTTGGCGGCAAATAATGCAGAGACTTCTCTCAACGAAGCTCCATTTGAGAATAATGTGTACATTTCTATTTTTTCGGCGGTTGTATACATTATTTTACAATAAATCAAAAGGACAATTTAATTCAACCTGACAATTCAAAATCAATAGTGTCATTACATTACTAACAACTCACAGTAACCATGGCGAATGAAATAAATTTGGAAATAATAATGTGATAAAGCTTTCATTGATAATTACTATGTGCAGTCTTATAAGGTTCTCAGTGTATTTGAATTTTGTGAGTCGATAGAAAAATGAGCGGTAAGTAGGTGCCGATCCAATCTTGAGCTGTAATGACGTATTAGGAAGGATTGTGATTTCAAATATCTCAATACCATATTCAATGGTTCCAATGATGTTATTCAGGAAGTAGCATCGTGGTTAACACCTGAACGTTCCAAGTGGTAAGGGACCGGCCTTGCAATCGCATGGTCGTTGGTTCGAACCGCACTCGAGATTTTTCTCGAGTGTGGTCGGTATCGACTTCAGGCACCCTTCAGTGTTGGGGATAAAATTCGACACTTCTTCTTAAACGGCGAGGAGGTTGAAAGTAACAAAGCCATGGAACACTTTACAGATACACACTCAAATACACTCCCGCTCCTGAAGTCCTGACAAGTCTTTGACTTAGAACCCCGGTGGGCAACCACCACAGATAAAAAAAAATAAAAAAATAAATAAATGGGACAGAACGACAAAAGTGCCGAATAAAACGCTAAAGTCTAAAACACTGTGTGGAAGAGGAAGATAAAGTAGTAAAAGACTCGAATCGATTAAATCAGGAAATTCGAATCATCTCAAAATGACCAAACATTTGTATAAATAGTTATAATTCGATTATGGTCCGGTCTTTCCATCTTCCCGTTAAAGTTATCCGGCGAATAACTTGATTTTTACGAACGGTTGATAGATTTTTATGATTGTTTCCATGATAGTTACCCATCTGTTAGTTTATCAAGAAATGGAAAGACCGGCCCTAAGAAACTGGTCCCGGCTTGGAGCAAGAAAACTCGTGATACTTTTCTACCTACTTTGTGACATTAAAAAATAAAGTTTACTTTTGCAGTCATTTCTTGTAATTATTTTCTAAATAAGGCGGCTTAGATTAGGAAATTTTGGGATTTTGATTAGTTTAATAACTTGAGCGGAATGCAATATTAAAAAATAGAGCACATCGTACATTTCTATAGCCATGAGAGATTTGAAAAGAACACTGAGAAAAAATAATCTTCATAGTTAAGAAATTTGTATCTTTGACATTTTTATTTCAGTGGAATAAATATTACTTCATTAAAATATATCTTATTTGTGTTAAAAAAAGCTACTTATTCACATGAAAATAATATTTTATCTCGAAAGAAATATATATTTGCTACTATTGAAAGAAACACACTGAGAAAAATGGAATTTTGCGATTTTAATAAAACATCACTCCACATCGATAAAATAAAAGTATAATGCTGTCATGTTATAAGGTCCATCTTACTCTAAATTAATCATGATTCTTAGCACAATGAAACTGTTTAAGTTTAAGAATGTAAAATTATCATTCTACATAATACGTAGTGTTAAAATATAATAAACCATAATGAAATATTATGCTGAATAAATTAGTAATAAAATGTCATGTCTGACTTTTTGTTAATTAATCCGGTAATTTTATCAAGACAGGAAATTATACTCTAAACAACAAATCACATAGTGTTAATTTTGCAGTAGTACGCTTGGTCGCTTTTTAACGCGAATCCGAATAAAATGTTCGGAATTCTTCTTAATATAAACGTACTCTTTGGTACCATTTTTCTCAGTGCAGTTACTTTAAATTAAAATATATTCATTAACTACAAAGAATAATTTTTCTCAGTGAAGATTCAAATAGTGCATATAACAAAGGCAAAAAGTAATGTTATTCCATATATTTTAATTAATTAAAATTTAATTGTTTCCAGATTTATTAAGTTTTACGAATTTGTCACGGTATTTCTAAACATGCATTACATAGTACTCTGCCCGCCAAAAAGATCTGGGACAACTCTACACGTGCATTTTTGAGTTATTTTCTTAGTTTGAATGCAGCTGTAAATAATTCATTTCTGTGGTAATGTAAAAAAACACAGAAATACACACACGGTCGAATTTTTTTGACAATACTTAATTCGCCGTATTTAAATAGAACACATTACATGTCCCAGATTTTTTTGTTGGGCATAGTACAATGAAAATTTCATTTTTCTCCCAAATAAGAGAGAAACCGTCCTAAGTAGAAGACACTTCGTAATTGAATTGTAAATTTGAACATTTATAATTTGCAGTCATCATTATTAAGCAAATTAATAAATTAACCAACTGTACGCTCAATAAATTAGAGCAAATGAGCCGTGCAGACGCATGCATTATTAAATCTCCGATGTAACTTAATTTCATTAATATAATGAAGCTTATCGAGAGCCTTTACGAAGCCAGGATAAAATATCTTCGAGAAGCAGATGGCACGTGTCACGTAGCCTCATTATTTTTATAAGATAAAAACGTACTTTATTAAAATTAATGAAACACAAGTAAACGGGATATTTTATTGGAAAAGTCCATTTTTTGCAATACGTATTACTACTAAATGACTATAATTTTTATTTTGGGAACAATTACGTGCCGGGTATCATCTGCTTGCATTTATGCGGTATGGTTTACGTTGTTGTACTTGGCTCAGCTGTTTAATAACTTAAATTATCTGTATTTATGATAATGGGGTTCACCTGATTGATAATGAACTTACAATTAACAAATTATTGAAGTAATTTTTAATACGGCATTTTAATGTTACTTGAATGAATAATCGAAATAACATTACCTAAAATTCATTTTCTTTTTAAGGGCTACTCGATCACTGCCTTTATTTAGTTCGTTAATTTCAAACATTAGACTTAAAACTTCTTAATTCGATAATAATTCATAATTCTGCTGATCACAAAGTTTTACCAACAACTGCGAATTTCAGTTCATTACTCGCCAGATACATATAAGAAGGAATAATAAAATTATACAAAATATGACATAGACAAGCTAATATGACAAAGTCCGTCTCATAAGTTTATCATGGGAACAATAGGATTCAATTCCAGCGGAATACAAATGCCCAATCCATAATATTAAATCTGTCCACTATTGTCTAATTGCAATGAACGGCGATCGCCTGGCTCGTCGATTCAACTCCGTGAATTATTCATGCGGGGATTGTCAAGTCCAGAGCCGGGCTCGATTTGTTACGGTGCAGGAGCATACGCCATAAAATCATAGACATGTGTTTACGATGACGTATTGCAGCTCTTATTACAGGGTTACTTACGTATTTTTGATTAGGGTGAGAACCTAACTTACACGAGCGAGAAACACTTCACTAACGCAAGAAATATTTGAGAACACTCATAAGGATTTAACGTCGCGTCAGATGAAATGAAAATAGACACCATATAATTATTATTTTTATTTAATCAGCAATAAACTAACTACACAGAATTGCGGTAAACATGTTTAATAAATTTGTGTATTTTCAGTTTATTATATTTAAATTAATGCTTAAACAAATCCTATATTTTTCGATACATTTGCACAGTAAGGTGCAATATTTTTAACGAAATGATAAGATTCTGCGTTATTAACTTTTTTTTAGATCCCACTTAGTACGTCCCTGCCCTGCATAATAAGTAAAACCATCAATTATACGGTAGACAAAAACCATCCCGTTGTATAATATGTTTCAAAATTAAAACATTCGAAGCGTTTCGATTTTTTGTCGTCGCTTTACATATGCGTGTAAAAAATGATGTTGGCCCCTTTCCATGCGGCCCTGCGTTTGAAGATAGCGGAAACCGAACAGGATACGGATGCAAACTTTAACGTTAGGAGAGGACAGGTTTATGAATTTCAAATACCTGAACTGACTGTTGTCTTCTGAGACATGCTAAATAGTTGGTTGTCGTTTTTGGCTAATTATTTTTTGAGAATTTGTTTATACCAAGAGTGATTAATTACAAAAGTAGTCCAGGTTTGCATTAATTAGAAAGGCAATTAATTTGATTAATTATTGGTTTCATTTACAAGCTCTGAATTACAAATGTCTAACAAAAAGTAAATATTATGGCATAAAGCTAAAGAAATATTTTATAATTTGCATGTAAATAATAATCACATATAACCTTTCTTGTTATTAATTTAATTTTATATCTAGTGAAGTATTGTTGACTTGTGTAAAATTTGATAAATAACAAATAAATTAAAGTAATAATTGAGGGACTGAAGAATATTATTTCAATATAAGATTATTTGAAAATTATTTATGTAGGTATAATATAAATTCAATTATACTTTTATTTCACAAGCAATATAGAAACTATTTAAAATTTTTCGATACACAATGATAAAGTAATTATTTATCATACAAATGGAAAATGTCTGATTTTAACATGCGACATAAAATTATAAGGGCAAATGATGAAAACACTTTTTGCTCATGTTGTAATCAAAAATTTTTCCATTATTATTGTAAAATACTAAATATCTTAAAATTTGATAATTCATTGACAGTTAAGTTTTAGAAGTGAAGGTGAATTTAATCTCTAAAGATTAAAATGCTTTAATGCATTCTATGACCTTAACAATATAATATTTTCGAATTCATTCGACTTCCCAGACTGTTACAGTTTTAAATCAGTACATACAGCCTTTCATAAATTCCGTATCATACGAAAATTTACAATAGTTTTGAAAGACTAAAATTATAAAAAATAATGAAAAACTTTCCTATATGGTATGCACTTTATGAATGGCACTGTATATCAAATTGATCACACATTTCTGTTTCCTAATAGTTAAATACAGTAAAACCTCTCATGACGGATACCTCTCTTACAAGGACACCTCTCTTAGAAGGACAATTTTTAATTCCCCAAATTGTTGTGTATGTAATTTACATGCATTAATACCTCTATTAGGCGGACATCTCTATAAGACGGACATGGACATTACATTTGTTGCAAAAATTTAATTTTCTTCGAAAATTTACCTATTTCACACGGACACTTATGTCCACTTATGGCCAAATGGCAGACGTCTTTTACACCGTTTATTTCAAAAGCCGACAAAGAACTATCGGTGCTGGTGCCGGTCTTGCTTCGTAGTATTTTTTAGAAAGAATTTATGACTCCAAATAAATATTTATGGTCGGTATGCCGTCCTCAATTTTGTATTCTTAAAAATTTAGTAAATGCACTTACTGTTGTTAATTTGTTTATTTTGTTGCCGATGAAAAATCAAGTAATTTGATAACTTATTTGGAATCTCAAATTACAAAAACAAAATTCAGTAATTGTAAACAAAAAAAAATTGGTGCTTATTTTCAAAATATATAAGTAAAATTAATAAATATTTCAATAGTTGCTTAGTGTTTATTTAACGTTAATTTTAAAGCCTCTCTTAGGCGGACACCTCTATTAGGCGGACAGTGTGTCAGTCACGGTAGGTGTCCGTCTAAGAGAGGTTATACTGTATATCCGCGAACATTCCAAGCAAAATATTTAAAAATTACTAATCTAGAGAGTAAGAAACTGTACAATTTTTTTACGATTAATTGTCCATTTTTTAAGAATCGCAAACTTTAGATCAATAAAACCTTATATAATTTTCATCCCCTCAAGATGAGCTATATGATTGTTCCATTAAAATAATACAAGTTAGGGTTGTTACCCACTTACGGGACACTCTGTATATGTGTAAATAATTAAATAGTTTTAAGTTGTGCATCGAGTAGATCTGATGAATCAAACATCGTAAAACAAAACTTTAATTATAGAAAACTAAATGTACTTTTAAACAACATTATATTACATCAATTAATAAAAATTATTTATATCACAAAATCTTTTAACCGGACAATAAATGGCGCACTATACACTTAACGTTTCACCGTAGTTCGACAACTTCGTCGAACGACGGTGAAACGTTAAGTGTAGAGTGCGCGATTTAGTGTCCGGTTAAAATATTTTGTGATACAAATTTCATCGGACAAGAACCAACTTTAAATAAAATTATTTAATATAAACAAGGTAATATTTTACCCTTGCGTTGCTCCTTTTAGTCTCCCTTAACAACCTTGTGGATTTTCCACTTCTGACGAAGCTGTCAAACGATAGCGAAACGTTGCGCGGTTGTGATGTTTTTAAACATCATAAGACATAAGTAGGTAGTGTAAAACAGACACCAGCCTAGTTTTGTACATGATTTGGTTCAATTTGTATTTAACAAAACTATCTGGAAAATTAGTATATGTTCTATCTGCAACTCACATTTGCAGCCCAAACATTTTTATTGTAGAAATGGAGCCAAATCTTGTACAAGAAATAGGATAGTCTAAAACAGCTTTTTTCAACATTTGAAATATTCAGTTGGAATAAGGTTAACTTAATGTATACTATTTATTTTTGACATCGCGGTCGCCAAATGTCAAATTAAAATTTAATCAAGCAACAGAATGAAACGATTTCTCACCTTAAGTTTTCAATGAGAGTAGTGTCATTTTTATACATGAAATTGACATTGGAACAATATTTCTATATCAGTTGAATTGTTTATCATTTTTCTAAAATTTAGTATAGCTTTTTGAAGAAGACATAAACGATTCTTTATATATTACTTTATCATTTTTATATGTTTCGTCGAGACAAACCCCAATCAATTTTAACATTAGTTGCGGCTATACCGATATCGAATCACGATCGTGGTCGTCGCCGCACTAAAATTTATGACGTACAACCAACATTTCTTGAATTTCCTCAACAAATATGAACAGGATATTACCGAGTGATTTGCTTGTGTGTGTCTCTAAAAGCCATAAAGCTCGTCCAAGCCTCGCATACATCAGCACGAGGCACGACCGTCCATGTAATCGTTCCGAATCAATAGCTTTTATATCGGCTGCAATAACCCATAAACAACCGGAGACAAAGCCGCTGCTCGTGCATTACATCCGACATTAATTGTACAGTGCTCTACATGTGTTCAACATGCGTCGCGACGCCCGGTCAGAATCTGTCAGCCGAACACAAAATTCCGTGTTCGCTCAAGATCGGCGTTATAAATATTGCTTCCGCTGGACGAGCAAGAATTTAATTTCTATTGACTCTATTGTCAAAAATAATTACTGTATGAATATAATCAAAAATAATGGTTTTGCTTACAAAACAGCAAACATTTCTGTCTTAAAAAGCCACTTAATTTAATAATATAATCTAATAGAATTCTAACATAACACTTGAACTGTATATGAAAATTTACGTGATGTTGTGAATGCTCATTTTTTTATGTCTCGAAAACAAGATTAAAAACGCAGAAGTTTTAAAACCTCAGAAAACAATGTTTTAAAATTAAAAGCAAGTATTTATTACCTAAGAAATAATTTTGATCTAATACTATATTTCTAAGTGATTATACACTCTGTTTAAGATAAATTGGAAATAAGTTATGTATCAAGAATCAGTTTAACTTAAAAATATAATGGGTTTTTTTTAAGTATGGCTGAAAAAGAATCCGGACACAAGACGAAACAAATCTGAAAAATGACAGATTTATTTTTCTTTTTCCTGAGTTCATTTTGAAATAAAAAATAATTTCATAAATTCTCATAAATTACTGAAAATTGGTACACGACAAATTATTACGTTTTTGCTTTTAATAATTTATTTAAAGAAATTTTCTTATTCATCAGTGCCACCACGATAGGGATAGAATAAAAAAATTACACATTACACATTTTTGAATATAAACAAAGTGTTCAATCACTACCCAGTACATGTAAATACCAAAGTTGTTTTTAGCCAAACTCCCGAAAACACCCTATAATTGTAATAGAATCCAAATTTCTAATAGAAGCCAAATATATTACATATATTTAGATACTATAAGTTCTTTTTATAACAGAAATAAAAAGTCATATATTTTAGACTTTACTTTTACTTACTAGCATCAACTTACTGCTCATGAAATAAACCGAATCGAAAGTTATAAGTAATCTTGGATCCATTTACGTTTCCAAATTTATCCATCCTTGAGAGCAAATGTAAAAACTATACATTTGACTTTTTCCATGTGAAGTGTAAAAAAAAGGTCATAATTTTTGCTTAAATTGTTAATTTAACTTTTCGACAGAGAATGACGTCTTTTTCTGAATACCCCTTGGATGCTTTGTATAATTTATATTTTCATCGAAGTGTTTCCTATATTGTTCACAATAAATATGTCATAAAATCGTTGCCTCAAGTTTTGCTTTAAATACACTTAATAAAAGACGCAGACGAAAATATCGAAAGCGAACACATATCTAATAAAAAAGACCTTATTGCTTTATCATCGAAAACAAACTCATCGAGGGCAGCAAAATAAACGAGACCGTCTGCGAAACAACGTAGTCCGGCTTCATCTGTAGCAATCGTAAAGCGATTGATCTGGGACAAGTGTTTGCAGGGTCAATACGAGTCCAGATTTCAATTAGAAGCCAGTATTTGCACAGCTCTCGTTATGATTTCATATCTGACAAGGATAGACCAAGTCCTGCATCGTTCTATTTACGTTAGACATTTGTTGTTCCTCCGTGTTCTTCTTCTTAATACTCAGAAATTCAACGGAGAAATATTTATTTAAAAAACGATAAAGAAAATGCAATGCTCGCTCTACTAAATAACAAAATTCAATACTGCATGCACCTGTAAAATTAAATAAACAAGATAAGGACTCGCAAAAGGCAACAACCGACGAGCGAATTTAATTTAATATGTGAGCGATCCACATACGACATGCTGTGTAAATATTTGGAAAATACCTGTCCCAAAATATATGATGACCGAGACAAAGGTCCATTGACAGCAATTCCTCATCTGCGGCGATCCAAGAATGCCGAGCATGTTCCTCGGTATATCACGCGAAAAATTCAATATCTGCGTCGTATTGAAGTTAGTCAATAGATGGCTTTGTGTAATACCACCCGGAATTCCTCCTGGGGGCATAAGGGTAAGTGCAAACCCCGCATACATCTACAACTGTCAATTATATGGAGCCTCATGTCAGATGCTCGTTGAACGACCTGACTGATGCGAGATATGCGATGTTCATTTGAATACCGTTTGAAATATTAAGTCCTTCTCTAATATCCTCTCTCCGATGATTCCCTGCCTTGTTAAGGGCCCTTAAATGTTAATGAAACTTCAAACTGTGCTACTGTGTGATTAATTGAGATCGTTATTAAATGTTAAGTTCACCCGCGGACGTTTAATGAAAGTACAATTTAATATAAATAAAACTTGTCAAATTCTCTTTCTTCCTAAATAAGTATTTATACAGCGAGAGTGTGGAGTTTGGAGTAATCAGTATAAAGCGTAACTTATTGACTTTTAAGAAAATTGCAAAAACAGATCAATTACAGAGTGTTTTAGGTAAGAGTGATGACGTCACTGACATTTTTTTTAAATGACAACCTCAAGTTTGAGTTGATATTTAGATAGCTCCGTGACAATCAAAACGGTGCTACAAAAACACGTTTCTTAAGAAAATTTTTCAGAAAATGAGTAATGAAAATTGAAAAGTAGAGTTTTAATTTCAACGTTCCTAAACGTATTTTTAATTAAAAAATAAAAAAATTTAGGATATAAAACATCGTATAGGAATAAAATTATTTCAAAGTAAATGTTCAAAATGTCTGTCACCAACTTCTCGGCTAGCAACAGCACAACTGGACTTAAGTGGATTTTCTTGCAAATCCAGTAACATATTTAGGCGGGTGTCTTCATCTATTACAGGACACCCATTCCTTGTTAGGTCCCTCACATGACCAAATTCTTGAAATTTTTGTTGTACTTTACTAACAATTGATTGAGAAATAGTGCTCTGGGTGACTGTTGTTAAAAAACTGACATACTTTCTCTTGCTTCCTTGTTTTATCGCACATATCCAAGCATTATTAAAATTTCTAGTCTTTCTTGTTCGCTTGAACGAGCTATGCTTAATCGCTCTGACCGTCTTTTCGACAGCTACAACTACTTAATCAGGCTAATATTTAGTAGTAATTTTTATGTAAATCTGGATTCACTGCTCAGCGAATTTTCATCGCCACTTATTGAGATTATTTTCAACTTGGAAATTCTGAAGAAGCTGATGAAGGACATTGTGAACATTTACTTTTAAATAATTTTATGTTCTAAATTTATCAATTTTTTTTTTATTATAAAATGCATTTAGGAACGTTGAAATTAAAACTCCGCTTTTCAGTTTTTATTGTTCATTTTCTCAAAAAATTTCCAATGAAAGGGATCAAAATTTTTATAGCATCGTTTAGATAGTCACGGGGCTATCGAAATATCAACTCAAACTTGGGGGTCGTCATTAAAAGAAATGTCAGTGACGTCATCACTCTTACCTGTAACACTCTGTACATTCAAGTGCAATGCCAAACAACGAACAATTTAAATAAAAAATTTAACTGTTTTTGGATATTTCTTAAAAATCAATAAGTTACGCTTTGTAGAGATTATTCCAAACTTTATACTCACACTGTATAACAAGAGATGAGCCAATTTGTTACTGGGAGAGAGTGAGATATAATTCATATTTCAGGTTAAATTAATGAAGACGTCTAAATTAAATTGAGAGTCGTCCAAATGCGTATAAATTTCAGGACTCAAAATGGTAAAATTTGTATACAAAAATTTATTAATTTATTGAAAAATAAATGTCAATTCTCATATATCAATTATGATTAATTAATGAACAAACTTATAATGAAAATTTAATAAAAAAATGTTTTTAATAAACTAGCTGAATTTAAAAACGAAATGAAAAGTAAACAACTTATACACTCTGTTTCATTTCTCATCTACACATCTCTGCATTTTTTAAATGTATTAACCGATAGATTTTAAATTTTCGCCAGTTGAACATTCTTTTAAAACAGACATTTTTCAATTTGGAACCTTTTGTACTGCAAGCCATGGCTTACTACGAAAAGTAAGAAAACATAGTAGGCCTATATAAAGACCAATAAAAAGTATTAATAAAAGTTTTTTAGAATTCCGAAATATAAAAAAAATTTAATATTTAATTTCTATAAATGATTGAACATTTCAATTTAATCTGATTTATTATTTTACAGAACACTGAAACTAACTAACTAAAACACACAGAATTAAAAGAAAAACAGAAATTGACAGAATTCATATTTATTGACTGATTAATAGAAAAATGTATTTACTGTAATTGCATTATTTCGACCAATTTATAGGAATTAAAAATTAAAATTTTTTACCCAAATTTAAGAATTGGGGTTATTTCGTAATTCTAAACAACTTAATAACTTTTTTTGATCAAACAATGCCTATGTTTTGTTAATTTTTTTTGTATTTATTTTCAATCGTAGTAAGCCAGGCTTGCAATACAAAAGGTTCGAAAATTGAAAAATGTCTGTTTTAAAAGGATGTACAACTGGCGAAAATTTAAAATCGATCCGTTAATAAATTTTAAAAAATATAGGGGTACGTAGATGAGAGTGTATTATCCATGCAAAAAGTATTTAATCTAAGAGAAGAAAGAAGTTGCAAAGGGGACAAAGATACATACATTTAACGAAAAGCCCGAGAATAATTAGTGTGACCGAGACATACCAAAGTTAGAGAGAGAATGTATATGGTGTTGTTGCTCTATTCTAACAGTTGAGTGAACTAATTCATGGTACGAAACGAAGTCAATGGAAAAATGGAATCTATTCCTTTAGTTATTTTGTTCTTCCTATTTCATTTTTCTATTAACTTTGGAATAATAAATTTAATAGTTTGGCAATAAATTAATAAATTCAATACTAGTTCATTGGATTTGTTATTTCTTTATCTTTTCTTTTTGTATTTTCCATTTCCCACATAAATCGTAATTCATAATTCATTTTGTTGGTACTGTTACTCCTCTACACTTTTGAGCTTTTTAAGTTTTTGAGTACCACTATCCTATTTTCATCACTCCTTGCTTTACTTTTATTTTATTGAAGATCGTTTTCATATAGAACTTTATATTTAAAATTACTTTAACCTAGGTAACCTGTGAGCAACTAAAAATCAGATTAGAGTCGGCGGTGCAAAGAAAATGTATGTCTGTGATTAACTGAATTAATTAATCTGATACATTCATGAACTGTCAGATCAGCCTAACGCCGCGTTAGTAACTTTTTCTTTGCACCGCCGACTCTAATATGATTTTTAGTTGCTCACAGGTTATAAAAACATATTAGTTTCCCTATTCTTAAAGTGACTTTAAATTAAAGTCTTCTTTAGTTCTATTATGAAAACGGCCCTGAGTTTCTTTTCATCGAATCTGCTTTATTTTTCATTTACTTTATTATAATTAGTATTTTTTCATTTTCTGTTTATGGATTTGTTCGTAAAGGAGAGTTTCCTGTTTTGATATATTTTCCTATGGTTTATTTTATAAACTAAAATTGATGATTGATGGAGAAGCAAAAGTACGCTTAATATTATCGAATAATTTATCAAAGTTTAATAATATCATGTGTGTTTTCAGTGTTTTTATTGTTTTCAATTTAAATATTTATTCCTTTAAAATAATTTAAAATATTTGTCTGTTTTGAATAAAATAATACGAGATAATTTATTATCAGATATTTTTTTCTATGTACATGTTGTTGAATTACTTACGTAAATGAATACAGAGTTTTGTAGTATATAAAATTTAATAAAATGTATAATCATATGATATAATAAAACAATTGTCAAAACATAATAAAGCAAACGAAATTGTATAAATATTTACAGAATAAACGAATACATACGAATCAAACAATTCCATATATCAATTTGATTCGTTAGTATCTGACACGTGGACATTTTCAAATTCCGGATTATATGTATATATCAAGATTATTCGAATTTCACCCAAATGTAAGCAGGATGTTTCGTTGTTATTGTTCCAGAGTTGAAAGACTGGTACGTTAATCATTGAATGATCTGCATTTCGGTGTTATATATTTGTGTTTCGATTTTTTAATAAAACTGATCGAGTTAAATTGAGCTGAGTATTCATTGCACCTTATACAAAATCGTTCCTGGTGATGACAACGGACGGAGTGTGGAAGACTGATAAAGGACTGGTAATCACAAACGCGTGTCTGACCGATGCTGCGTTATCAGTTGATACACAGCCCAGGACACCTATATGACTTTATTAACAGAATATGTATTTAATTAACTTCATGCCAAATATTTAAATTAACTCGTGCACCCAAAATGATAGACTTCATTATAATACTTTAATATAACATATGTCGCACGTATGTTTATTAAAAATTATTAATTTATTTATTATTATTAGCATTCTGTGTCAGCTCCTAATCTTGATATATCAAACTTTATTTTGCTAATAATCATGCCTACATATTTACTATAATTTGTTATTATCGATTATTTTAGAGCAAATACATCTGTTGCTGCTTTCGTTATTGAATTCATATTAGATTGATTAGTCGCCATAATTTTTATGTTATAGAAATTGTTTCACTAGCAATTGGAAAACATGGGCTTATTTACATTCAATTTTTTTAAATGTACATATTTTTTTAATCTTATCTTATTTGACGTGCTTATTTTTTTAACGATTTATAATCCATTTATTTTAAAATCATATAACCTTATCTGTAAATATCTTGATTTGAAACTTATAGCATTTCCGCGTTCTAAAGCACTCTCAGAGTAGTCCTCACCTTCCATTATTAAATGAGGTTAAAAGATGAGAATACTTTAAGAGCGCTGTAAAGTAAAGACAACACATGACAGAAATTAGTATTTCAAAATTAAAATGATGTAATTCAACATTAAAAATGATCGTTAAAACAATTTTTGCTTTCTCAGTATAAATTGCTCCTACCTATCCCTATAAAATTTTTAGTATATTAAGATTTCCTTAGTCTTCTCTCAAATGAATTGAGTGCCTAACAGGAAGACAACGAAATTCCTTTCCTTTTACAACAAAACCACCTTTAAGCTATACACAAAGCTATCAAATAAAAAATCCAGCACTAATTACTTCTAAAGGACTATTTACGTTATTAAACATTAAGTTATTAAACATTGCTTAAAAAGAAGAAAATGTTACACTTTTCTGTACGTAGATTATCACGATGAAAAAAAAATAATCAAGCAAATTCCACTGTCTTATCGAAATTTCAAAAATTCTGCTTCGATTTGGTAAGACTAACCAGGGGTCCGATTTTCGAATCCTGCGAAAAGATTTGTATGAAAAAATAACGTCAATTCGTGAACGGTTTGTAAATAAATAATTGACAATTTTGAAATATAAGGTAGGTATCTTGTAAGTTAAAAAGCTCTCTAGGTTCCAAATTTTAACATATGGGAAAATCAATCTAACTAAACAATACAAATTCTCAAACATGATATCAACCTTCTTGTAGAATTGATTCAGAAAAAATCAAGCTAAATCAACAATCTATAATATGCATTTAAATTTAAATATTTTACAAAAAATATGACCGAAAACGTCATAACTAAACATAATTTGTTTCCTTTTATTATTTGCATAAGTAGAAGATGAAACAGTAAACATCTTTCTTGTACAAAAATGATCTTTACGGTAA